>JAJGRW010000892.1:44698-189906 GCA_025461045.1 Carex parvula | reverse complement strand
ATTCGATAAAATCGTGGCTACAACTCAGATCAGAGTCGTCGATGTCAGTTTTGCGTGGCATTTGTCCTCTTTTAGAGACGAGCATTTAATGTGTCTCGGGTTGCCAAAGATACACACAGATTCTCTTAAAATATGATCTTTGACTGGGATACAACACAGATTTGCTAGACTTGAGTCAATTGCATCCCCAACATATATTAACATATAACGCATTCGTTTAGCAAAGTTGGACCGAAATTTTGATTAATATGCAAAAAAAATTATCAAATTATACACACGTTTTCAAAAAAATTCACAAAATAACTAATTCTTCAAAATATAAATAGATTTCCACTGAATAATTCAACGGAAACAGATTTCCACTAAATAATTCAGCGTAAATAGGATTTTCTGATTTTTTATTTAATTAAATAGAATATTTTATGAATTCTTATAAATATTTTCATATTTCTTTAAAAATATATGGAATACTATATAATTCATTTTTTAGAAAAACTACAACAAATAACCCGAATTAATATTTTTCAGGTCGGATTTTTTGCAACTGTAAGAAAAATTAAAATATTTCTTAGTATATTGAAAAAAAAAAATGTTTTCGATCTAAGTTATTGATCCCGGTTCACAAGGTAACTTCTGAATAAATAAAGAAATTATCGTTGTCCTTCTAGTACATTCAAATTTTAAGTTTCTCTATCTATTTTTGAAAATTAACAAAAGAATCAAAAATTCGACTCTATCGAATGATGTCAAATAAAAAAAAATCAAAATAGATGGAGTACCTTAGAATTTGAATATACTAGAAACACCATGATAATTTTATTATTTACATAGAAGTGATTTTTGAACTGGAATCAATAACTTAGATGCAAAATATTTTTTTCCCGAACATACCAAGAAATATTTAATTTTTCTTACAGTCGCAAACAATCCGGCCTGAAAAATGTTAATCCAAGTTATTTGTTGTAGTTTTTCTAAAAAATTCAATTCTACAGTATTCCATCTATTTTTAAAGAAATATGAAAATATTTCTAATAATTCGATAAAAAAATCATAACATCTATTTAATTAAAAAAAAATAATCTTATTTCCGTTGAATTATTCAATGGAAATCCGTTTTCCGCTGAATAATTCAACGGAAAGCAGATTTCCGAAGCCACCAAATAATTCAGAGAAAAAGCAGAAAATTTCTGCAAATTTTGGCGGATTGGTTATTTTCCGAATTTTCGTGAAAGCGTATGTATAAATTTGATAGGTTTTTTTTTATATTAAAAAAAAATTCGGAAAAATGAAACTTCTTGCGCCAATATTTGAAGGTTCTTAAATAAACAGCTTAACATGGCATATATTTAGCATTCAACATTGCGCACAAAACGATTTAATTTTTATCGAATTGTTGCTAACAAAATTGTTGTCATTGTAATTGAACTTATATAGTGCAAATAGCTCTTATGATAAATTTTGACAGGGTAATTTCTAATTGAGGAGGGTTCCAATATCTCATGTTTTTCATACTTCATCATGCCTCATATTTAATATTTTCATTTTCAAAGCTTAAATTGTCAATCTAAACCACTCAACATGATATCCATATTAAAATATGCTTGGAGACCAAATTTTATAATTTTTGGATTTTTTTACTATTTTTTAAGATAGGTACAAAATCACTGTTTTTTGACCTTTCAAAAAACAGTGATTTACTACCCATATTAAAAAATAATAAAAAAATTTCAAATATTATAAAATTTCATCCCTTACCATGTTTTAGTATGGATAGCATGTTGAACGGTTTGGATTAACAATTTAGACTTTGAAAACGAAGATATAAAATGTGAGATATGATGAGGTATGAAATGAATGAGGCATTGGAACCCTCCTCTTTTTAATTTATGCAGAGTACAAAATATATGCAGGACAGTTTTTACTCTTTTGTCTATGCTTTGTATTAAACTAAAAACTGCCATGTCAAAATATGTACCCCCTAAATAAGAACAAAAGTGCAAAACTGATACAAACAAAAGTTTCTCTCAACGCTGAAAATGGTAGATTATGCTTTTAAAATATATAGCACCATCCTTTAATTTTGCACCGAAGGTTTTAAATAGCGTATTCGTATTTGGTACCGAGAAAAATATATAACGCTTGGTGTTATAGACCAATATATCGTCCGATAAATCTTGACATTTGCATGTATTGTAAAATTATTCTTCTTAGTTTTATAAAGTTCAAATTCATGAGTAGCACATGTTAACATAATAACATAATAACATAGCATCAATCAATTTTATGATGATAAATTACAATATTACTGTGTGAATTCATCACAAATAATATATTACAAAAAAATATAATTTTTTGAGTAAAGATTGAAGGTCAAGTTACCTAACTCTTTAATACTCACAAATAATTGTTTTTTTTTCTGGTTTCAAATCTGCAACCTCCTATACGGAGAGTATTGACTTTGCCACTAGACTAAAGGTTAATTCTCTGAAAAAAAAAAAATATATATATATATATATATATAAATAATTATTGAAATATATAAATACTTGTGATGCGATACACTCATAAAAAGACCTTCTCAAGAGGAAGGATTCAGATAAAAAAAGTCGTTTTCCTCCTCTGTTTGGATAAGCTTTTTCCTTTTTCATATTTGTAAGCGGAGAATTAGATGGTGTCATATCATTCTTCGTAACTTTTTTAATTTTGAAATTGCCGCAAATACTTTTGCATGAATTAATAGACAGTTTGAAAATTAAAACATATAGATAGAACACGAGCTAATTAGTTTTTAATTTATAGTTTTTCTATGCATTTCATATAAAAAGTAGCATTAGGCTTGTTGGCTTAGAAATTAAAATTTGTGGATTTCGCATATGAATTGTTGATATGATAATTTTTTTCACAAAATCAAAACATATAAATCAACGATGGTGTTAAACGATTTTTATGGCAAGAATTTTGTCTTTTTTTATTATGGCAAGTTTCTTATACATACATAATTGTTCTTTCTGAATTTCAAATCTGCAATTTTCTAAATAGTGAGTATTGATTTTGTCACTACACTAAAAGCTAATTTCTCTGAAGAAAAAAAAATATAATTGTTGAAATATATAATTACTTGTGATGACGGTACACTCATAAAAAGACCTTCTCAAGAGGGAGGATTCAGATAGAAAGTCTTTTTCCTCTGTTTGGATAAGCTTTTTATTTTTATTTTATAAGCGGAGAATTAGATGGTGTCATATCAATATTTATAAACTTTTTTCATTCTGAAATTGTCGAAATTACTTTTGCATGAATTAACAGACAGTTTGAAAATTAAGACTTATAGATAGAACACGAGCTAATCCGTGATTTTTATTTTTACCCAAAAAAATATATTTAATATAAATAACCAGGTTTTTTAAAAGATTTTTATTTCTACCCAAAACGCTAGGAATATTTGCGGTTCGAATTAAAAATTCGGAACGCTAGGAATATCAGCGGTCCGAATTCTTAATTCGAAACGCTATGATTCCTAGCGGTCCGAATTCTTAATTCGGAACGCTAATATTCCTAGCGTTCCGAATTCATAATTCAAAACTACAGTCGCCAACCTTTTATTTATTACTATATTTAATAGAAATTTTTCACCGATAACCCTAAAGTTATTTTTATTACAAAGAATTATATTATAAAAACTTATCAATAATATAAAATTTCATTTATTATTTTATTAAATGGTAATTTTTCACCGATAACCCTAGAAATTTATTCACCGATAACCCTAAAGTTATATTTATTACAAAGAATTATATTATAAAAACTTATCAATAATATAAAATTTCATTTATTATTTTATTAAATGGTAATTTTTCACCGATAACCCTGAAGTTATTTTTATTACAAAGAATTATATTATAAAAAACGTATCAGTAATATAAAATTTCATTTATTATTTTATTAAATGGTAATTTTTCACCGATAACCCTAGAAATTTATTCACCGATAACCCTAAAGTTATTTTTATTACAAAGAATTATATTATAAAAACTTATCAATAATATAAAATTTCATTTATTATTTTATTAAATGGTAATTTTCACCGATAACCCTGAAATTATTTTTATTACAAAGAATTATATTATAAAATGTATCAATAATATAAAATTTCATTTATTATTTTATTAAATGGTAATTTTTCACCGATAACCCTAGAAATTTATTCACCGATAACCCTAAAGTTATTTTATTACAAAGAATTATATTATAAAAACTTATCAATAATATAAAATTTCATTTATTATTTTATTAAATGGTAATTTTTCACCGATAACCCTGAAGTTATTTTTATTACAAAGAATTATATTATAAAAACTTATCAATAATATAAAATTTCATTTATTATTTTATTAAATGATAATTTTTCACCGATAACCCTAAAGTTATTTTATTACAAAGAATTATATTATAAAAACTTATCAATAATTTGTAATAAAAATAACTTTAGGGTTATCGGTGAATAAATTTCTAGGGTTATCGGTGAAAAATAACTTTAGGGTTATCGGTGAAAAATTACCATTTAATAAAATAATAAAAGAAATTTTATATTATTGATAAGTTTTTATAATATAATTCTTTGTAATAAAAATAACTTTAGGGTTATCGGTGAAAAATTACCATTTAATAAAATAATAAATGAAATTTATATTATTGATAAGTTTTTATAATATAATTCTTTGTAATAAAAATAACTTTAGGGTTATCGGTGAAAAATTACCATTTAATAAAATAATAAATCAAATTTTATATTATTGATAAGTTTTTATAATATAATTCTTTGTAATAAAAATAACTTTAGGGTTATCGGTGAAAAATTACCATTTAATATAATAATAAATGAAATTTTATATTATTGATAAGTTTTATAATATAATTCTTTGTAATAAAAATAGCTTTAGGGTTATCGGTGAAAAATTACCATTTAATATAATAATAAATGAAAAGGTTGGCGACTGTAGTTTTGAATTATGAATTCGGAACGCTAGGAATATTAGCGTTCCGAATTAAGAATTTGGACCGCTAGGGATCCTAGCGTTTCGAATTAAGAATTCGGACCGCTGATATTCCTAGCGTTCCGAATTTTTAATTCGAACCGCAAATATTCCTAGCGTTTTGGGTAGAAATAAAAATCTTTTAAAAACCTAGTTATTTATATTAAAATATATTTTTTTTGGGTAAAAATAAAAATCACGGCGAGCTAATTAGTTTTTAATTTGTAGTTGTTCTATTCATTTCGTGTAAAAAGTAGCATTTTTGGGTTAGAAATTAAAATTTGTGGATTTCGCATATAGATTGTTGATATGACATTTTTTTCACAAAACAAAATATATTAATTCAACCATGGTGCTATTCAGAATAGTAATGCTACTATTCAAAAATAAGGAGCTATTCAGAAGTAGCTAGAATAAGGAACTATTCAAAAATATAGGCTATTCAAAATAGTAGTGTGCATCCAAACAATATTTTTGTTATTCGGAATAGCTAGAATATATGTTATTCTTTATTTCTTGTAAATATTGGAATAACTACTATTCAAAAGTGTGAAAAGAGAGAAAAAAAAATACTTCCTTCTTATATTTCCGCCAACACAGTTCTGAAATGACAAAGTTGACGCCACTTCTGCCATCTCCTCGTCGTGACAATTAATTTAAGACCTACTTGTCTATTTTTCCTCTTAATTAGCACATTGTCAACACTATTATTTCTCAGTTGCAACTATTCACTATTCAAAACGTAAACAACATTTTTACGAATCCGAATAGCACCATTTTCAAACTAATCTGAAAATCACTATTTTTTCTCTATTCTCATATACTAATCTCAAACTTTGCTATTCTAGCTATTCTAGCTCTCATCCAAACATACCATTATACACAATATAATTTTAAGAGTGGAGGTAGAATGTCTCATCATTTTCCTGTCTCAATTATGTCTTATAGTCTTATTTCTGTTTTTAAAATTCAAACAATCGATCTGAACCACTCAACACAATCTACATATCAAAATGTGCTTGGAAACCAAAATTTATATTTTTTTTTTTAGTTTTATTATTTTTTTGATAGGTACAAAAATCATTTACATTTGTATGATCCAGAATCTCCTAAAAACAATACTTTTGTACCTATCTAAAAAAATAATAAAAAAGTTTCAACAAATATAAAATTTGGCTTCCAAGCATATTTTAATATGAAAATTATGTTCAACGGTTCGGATCGACTATTTGGACTTTAAAAATAGAGATAACAATGTGAGACATTATTGAGGTACGGAACTAATAAGACATTATTGAGACATCCAAAGTTATGACTGTTTAAAGTTTGAATTTTTATTTATATTTTTTATTTGATTTCCTCAGACTGAAAATTAATTTACATTGATTAATTATAAATATTAATTGTCAATACATTAGTTAATTGTTAAAATTAATTTATTTTGATTACAAATTAATTAGACCAAAAATTTGATTCGGTACACAACTGTATTGTGTGACCTCGTATGGTAACTGTGGTGTGTGGCACGAGATGTATCTAGTGGTGTTAATGGCACTTTTTATTTGTTTATCTAATTCATATAGTATTTGATAAGATAGACACGGGTAAGTTTTTTTTGGTAAACTTATCGGGTACGGGTACAGGTAAAGATTTTTCGTTATCTAAAAAGAATAAGTAAAGACTATTTCGTACCTGTTACGATTGGATAATTATAACAAAAATTCATATATTATTATAAATATATTAATGAGCAATGAATATGTATTTTTCCAACTACTATTGGTCTTTTCAAAATTGTATTTTATTAAATTGTTCTGACTTTGATAATTAACTAAAGCTAAAGTTTGAAAATAATTGAATTTTACTTGTTCGTGACATGATACTGCTGACAGCTTATTCCAATATTTATTGATTTAAGTTGTTTAAGATGCAAGTGCTGCCAATTAATTTGTTTTGCGAGTAGAACTAGGGTGTTCTTAAGCTCATCAAGTCCTTTTGTGAGCTTAATTCAAAAACCTATTGAATTGGTTTCAAACGATGCATCCAACTGTTAAAATTGATCTACTTTATGCGTTTATATGTCAAATTTATAAATTTTTGAACTAATTTAGTATAAAGTCAAGTGGTAAAAAAAAATGATTTATAAGTCATTTTAAGGTGTCATTTTTTTATCATTTTTTGGACCGCTTGACTTACATAAATTAGTTTGAAAATCTATAACTTATGACATGTAAACTCATCACTCGTGAAGTAGATCGGTTTCAACGGTTTGGATACATCGCTTGAAGCCAATCCGATAGGTTTTTGACTTGAGCTCACAAAGAGATTTGGTGAGCTTAAGAACACCCTAGTTCTACTCTTGTTTGCTATTCATTTCTTGGTGAATTGATTATATATGTGCGAAATTAATGTGTTTTAATGTTTTATTTAATAAATAATAAAAATAATAATTATTGTAACCTTATCTGTTATTTAACTGCTACTATTTCGTTATACGATAACTATAACGAAGTAAGGATAGAGTATGGATAAAGTCAATTCTTATCAGATAAAGATAGAGTACGAATAAAGACAATTGTAATGACGGGAATTCTGTAAGAAAGAGAGAGCCGACAAAAAAGAAAGAAAGAGGAGAGATTTGCTGAGCCGCGGCGGCGCTCTGTTCATTCACTGGATTGAATTGGACAGTGGCCTTTGCTGATTCTCTTAATTGGGCCATATTTCTTTTGGGCCAGAGGTTTCATTTTATTTGTATTACGGTGATTCCAATGTATGGCAAAAATAATTGGTTTAGTTTTAGTGTATGCAAATTGCAAGCTGTGTTTGATTCCACGCCCATAATTGTTGTTGTTACCTGTCGTTGTCCGAAGGTTTAATTAGATGAAATTATTGTGTCGTTCATTGTTTATGTGACAGTTGATGCCTGTCTTTATGGCGTCTGGTGATTCATAATTAGTTGTCCTTGAGATTAGTTTTGTAAGTTCACAGCGATTTGACCCAAATTCCCTGATTACTAAAACCAACCTATAGTGCAGCCTTATTCACCAGGGGCGGACCAAGGTGGTTCCAGGGGCAACTGCCTTCTTGAATTTTGAGTTTTAGTGGAGATTTATTGGTTCCGACCGATTTTGTCTTCTCTGAAATTTTTTTTGCCCCTCTTTAGATGTTTGATTTGTAATTTGGGTTAAATTTAGAGTTAAAATTGAAATAAATTTGTTGAATTTTGATTGGTAATTAGAATTATAAGTCAGAGAATTAGAAATTACAAGTCAAAGCATTGAAAAGTATAAGTTAAAGCATTGTTTTTTATCCAGTACCTAATTTTGGTTAATGGATTTAAACCTAATTAGATATTTAAACCCGTTTAGATATTTTTTTATCCCTCCTGACGAAAATTCTGGATCCGCCCCTGTTATTCACAAACCTTGTTTGAATCTGATATTTTTTTAATGATTCGTGCTTGTAACCTAATAATAGGCCAGCTAGATGCGAATACATATCAGCAGATTCAGTTTACTGTTGTTACCAGAATAGTTCTTCATGAAGCTAAATCTTTTAGCATACCAAATGGGTCACTCACTCACTCCTCTACCCTGATGAACAAGGCAAATGCGGTCAATACTCCAATTATATCTTGGATAGCATATATGATAAGGCACCTATGAGTCTTTTAAAGACTGGTCCCAAGTGTGCAGAAAAATATTTGTAAGGTGCAAATACACGCTAACTTAGGGCCACATAGACACATTTGCACCCAATAGGTGGAAAAATAAAAATAACCAAAGACTGCCTTTTGAAAGACTTTTAGTATAAGGTTGATGCTGGCCAATGTTTTCTCCTGGCCTCCTTTATTTTGTGCTCTCAGATTATATATGACTAGTACCAATCCATAATTGTAAGTAGAACCTGAAATTCCAACATCTTATGCCAACACTGAAGATTAGTCTACCTAATTCTAAACCCTCTTTGCCCACGATTTCTGTTTTCGGTGTTGCTGGTACAATATGCACCGCTCACAAGAAAAACACATGCACATTTGATTTTCTTTTTTTCTTTTGAAAAAGACAAGAAACAAGTACTTCAGCAACAATATTTTCCTGAATTATAGAGGTTTAGATCTCGCTTTTAGTTGGGATACGGGTTACCCTGGGGATGGTCTCTGTATCAGCATGTTGTACCGTCTAGCTCAGTTCAGCTCGGTCCAATTCGGTTTAAAAGGTTTGTAGAATTTATTTTCTTCTTAAAATAAGATATAGCCAGATCCAACGAGCCAGCTCGTCAGCTAGCTTGATCCAGCTCGTGACGATTTCAATCTGAGATTTCAGCTCAGACCCCTAAAGTCAGCTTGCTCGTGACTCGGACGAGCCAACTAGTAACGAGTTCATCGTGGACCGAGCTTGTTGCCACCCCTGCTTTGAAATTTGTGTAGAAAGAATTTGAGTCTGGATTTTTCACGGATCAACCAAAAATTTGAGATATCTCAGGAGATGCAAACTCCTGCGGTACTCCCAGCCGAAACAAAATCATTTTGAGCCCATTTGGAAAATAGAGGGAACTGCTTTGAGATTGAACTGCAATATTATTTTTTTCGTTTCGTTCCATAACCCTCTTTATCTCACTATTCATGCGAACTTTACCAAATTGATATATTTACCAAGACAAATTCGTGTTGATTGTTTCTATTTTTCCTGCTGAAAAGTATAAAGCATAGCACTCTTCCCCCAAAACGGATGCTAATTGCTACGAGGTTGGTTACGATAGGCATACACTTAATTAGACAAATACACCTTTCTGTTTAAAAGAAAAAAAAAAATAGAAAAAGACACTTATTAACGCTTCTTTAAGGGATGAAAAAGAATTACATAGTATTGATTTTAAAATAATGAAAGAAAACTAGTCCGAATCTTTGCCTAAACGTGACCCAGTTCCTCTCTGCTTAGGCATAATAACAAAGGGAAGGTTCTTAGTTTGACACTACCTCCACTTATGTTTAACATCCACCAGATACATTCAGGAATAATTTAATTATTGGATGAGTAGAATTAACTCTTTTTCTAATTAAGCTTTTCATCTTAAAGGATAGTGTTTACTCTGTTACAAAATTTTACTTGTCTTTCACCTTATAATTATATTCCAATATCTCATAAATTTGTTGTACGGAAGCTCAGAAAAAGTAATAATAATATCAAAAGCACTTACCCCTCTTTGACAATAATTTTCCTTTCATTAACACATTTGGAACATAGTTACCACACTAATTACAATGCAACAACAGATTACATTTCTGTTTCTGTAAGAACTTCCACTTCCAATCTTCCATAAAGCAACCCAACTTATATGAGAAATCTATAGTATGAGCAAAAATTATACAAAAACCCTTTAAATTTCATCAGGCCACAGAAAAGCCCCCATTGCATATGCCCTTTTTTCTTCAACCGAGCCATTAATGACAAGACCATATTCTCTCAGTAGCTGATCAAGCTTCCATTCCTCCATTCTCTCATAATCCTGTTTCTTGTACCGAGGATAGTCAAGCGGCACTTGAAAGGTCTCGCAACTCGTACGAGGACTGCTTTGTGCAACTGGACTCAGAATCTCTTTCAAGTAGTCATTGCTTCTTTGACGAAAGAATTGCGTACCAATTGCTCGAATGGAAATTCTTGGAGCCATTTATTTCTTTCTTTCTTTGCTCACAGTTTGTTACTTTTTTGTTGAGGTTACAGTTGAGGGAATGAGGGGAGGTCAATGGGAAGGAGCTGTATTTATAGTCAAGTGATCCAATCAATCAAGACCTCATTACACGGGCACAAGGGGTACCTTGCCTGCACGCATGGGAATTATATTTAAAACTATACGTAGTTAATAGAATTCTTCTTAAATTAAAAATAAATGTCTTGAAAAAAAATAAACAGCTAGGTTCCAATTGATGGTGGCAAGTGGTTTGTCCGTTGCGTGGTGGTTCGGATAGTAGGCATCATTTTGGTGAAGGAATTGGCACAAACCGCTGGTATTTGCTCTGATATTGACTGAGTGCTTCAATGATATTAAAGTAATATAAATTATATGTTCCTATCGCTACTGTGTAATTAAATCGTCAAAATCAAAGTTCTAGACCATCGATTTGATCTGGACAAAATGAAATACCAGGTAGAAATTTCATGATGCAGGAACTGTCCCATATAGTACCTAGAATTAACCAAAGTTTGAGAGGTTCAAAGTTCGGCTAACCATGCATTAAGTAAAATACAGCTTAGAATCATACTAAAATTTGGTATACTCATTTTAACCCCTTTCCAATTCTTTTGTTTTCTTTCTGACAGCTTTCATGCTCCTTTGATCTTTCACAAGAAGTCAATAGTTGCTGATTTGTCAGAAATATGGCTAGTGTAGACCATGTCTTAATTGTCATAGATTTCTTATCCCGTCCTGTATATTTTTCTTATTTATTATAATATGTTTTGACCGGCTTGCCTTATTATTATTATTATTATTATTATTATATGATTATTATGATGAGTATTATTATTACTATTATTATTATTAGTATTATTATTATTGTTATTGTTATTATTATTATTGTTATTGTTATTGTTATTATTATTGTTATTATTATTATTATTACTATTATGTTTTTTATTATGATTATGATAATGATGATGATGATTATTATTATTATTATTATTATTATTATATATTTTTTTTTAACAAAGGCTGGATTTCTGGAATGATTTTGTTGGCTACTTATAATTTCGACCATTACCGCCAAGCTCCAAGTATGCAAAAAATGAAAATTTTCAAAAGTAACCATTAACCTAAATTTTGCCAGTCTTAATTAGTTGAAATTTGCCTCCAATAGATTTTTCACTGCATTTTTATTTTGACTTTCTTATACAATTTTTTGTATTATTTTCCACAAAAATTTTGACTTGTAAAACAGATCCTTACGAAATAAAATATGGGGTGTGCCCCTATTTTCACTAATAGAAATTGAGGAAATACGGACATCCATATTTTATATGGCAAAGCCGGTTGAAAGTATGCAAGGAGGAACTAAAAAATTTAAACGGATGCTGTAACATAAAATATATAATATATGAAAATATATAATGTGTGATCATTGAAATTTGAACACAAGTCTCCACAATCATTAAATGAAATTATAATCACTAAAGAACCAGCCTTTGATGGTAAACGTAATGCTTTTGTGTTGAGTCCACATCTTCTTCATTAACTCAACTTTTGTGTTAGTGCATCTTGGCCGTCTGATCAGAATCTGAGCCAATCCATTCTGAGGCGAAACACATGTGGCATCTTTAATATTCGTGCTAACACGGATCGGAAGAGTATACGAATTCTTCCGCGTGAGAGGTCGCAGATTCGAAATCCGAATGAGAAAATATTGCTTGTGTATATTAAATATTTGAGTAACTTAACCAGTTAGTCACCTTTATGAGAGGGCTCATTTATATAAAAGCTTAAAAAAATAAATCAATTTGTATGTTAATTTTTTTTGAAATTACGAGGTAGCTAAGTATTCATGTGCTATATCTATACCGCCTCCGAAAGTATGCTTAAACAAATATGTGAACATTCAACAAAATTAATGTAGGATTTCACAATTCATAAAAATGAATACAAAAATAGTGTCACTTGAGTTATATCCCTAATTCCCGAAAGATATAATATGATTTACTAATGAATTTGTGTCCCTTTTCTTTTTGGTGAGAGTGGATCTGAAGCTCATTTCTTCCCTTTTATTGATGTAGGTTATATTTTGCCAGGAAATTTGAAAATCGTAGGCATACCCAAAATAAAACTAGGTGCTAAAAATTACTTTGTCCGAAACACAAAAAAGAAAATAAAAGAATGTGGGTTAAACTAATTCAATTTCATAATTCAGCTGTTGCCAACTACTGAATTGTTTATATCATAACTTATTAGTAGCTTTCTTATATAAAATTATGTTGACATTGTACTTGGTTATTCAATAAAAATCAGGGTTCTTTCGCCTGTATTGTCACATCTTATTGATTAGGATAAGGCGGTCGTAGGACGTTCCAGAAAAAGGAAGAAGGCCGATATATTCATTATTTATTTATTTATTTATTTATTTCTCCGCTACATTTTTTCTTCTTCTAGAAATCTCTATTTTGAGGAGGGTTCAAATGCCTCCATTTTTCATGCCTCCACCATGCCTCCATTTTTAATAACTTTAATAACTCAAAATTTAAAACTTAAAAGTCAAAATAAAACCGTTGGATATGATCTACATCATTTTATCTATGTGCTCATAAAAAATTATCATATTTTGATTTTGTTTTTATGTGAATCAATAAGTTGAAAAATCAACGTCTAGAAATTATCTACATTAGTACGTTTTTTACAAGCTCTTGATGACAACCAAAACAAATTTGAAATGTCTTAATTTTTTACACGTGCATAGATAAAATGGTGCACGGTTTTATTTTGACTTTTAAGTTTTAAATTTTGAGTTATTAAAGTTTTAAAAAATGGAGGCATGATGGAGGCATGAAAAATGGAGGCATTTGAACCCTCCTCCTCTATTTTAGTGTCGTTTATATGTTCCGATTACTTCCGATATGTTCATTATTTATTTGTTTATGTTTTGGAACCACTGTGTCGCTTAATGATTCGTATGTGAGAATCAAAAAGTGTATTTATATACATTCCTCTTCATTACTGTATATAAAATCTACAAAATTTTCAAGCTTAGTAAAAGAAAAACAAATAGAGTTGCGTCAATCAAAATAGGTAAAATGGTATGATTTTGAAAGAAATTAAGAAAATTGCAGATTGTCTCACTTCATTCGGTGACGGAGTTAATAAAGATTTAGTGAGTTTAATTGATGCCACTCATTTTATATAAAATATATTAAATACTCTGAGCTTTAGATAATTATTTTTTTCTGAAATATTTGGTACATGTTTTGTTGCGCGAAGATTGTTTATTGTCAAATCAAGCACGTCTCTGATACTATTTTGTTTTTGAAATATCTACTTTAAAATAATGAATACAGTGTGATGGAAACAAAATACTAATTATTGTTGTATAGACCGAAAAATAATTATGTATGAGAATAATTATCACATACATGGCGTGGATTTAAATTTTCTGAACAAAATAATAACAGTAATTGGATACATAGATAAATAGAGATTTTAGTTTTTTTCTGGTTAATATAGAAAACTCATATATTATGCCTATGATAAAAAAAATCAATAAAATGTTATTAATTGATGAATATAATTTGTGTAGAAAAGTATAAAATTAAGTAATGGTGACGGCAGACAAAAATTAAAATAATTCGATATACAAAAAAATATCATATGTATGCAAGCATTTAAATAAGCAGTTTAATGGGCAGGAAAAAAAAATTCTGTACATGTGCATATTAATCTGCCTTATGACGACTAAATCTGATAGTTTTGTGAGTTACGTATATGAAGTAATTAGATAACTAAGAAGTAATACTTGATGGATAAGGACGTTGAATGAATAAAAAGGATTAATTGATGTGCATGCAAAATCCAATTATGCTAAATCCGGTTTAGAGACCATCCTAAATCCAATTATCAACTAAGTTTTAAATTTTGTATTGCACATCTTGTCAACAACAACAGTACTGTTAAATCCTATAGGCGGTGTTTGGTTGTGGACTAAAACTAATGAGGCCTAACTTGTTTATTTTTTTAATTTAGAAAGTTATGCGATTTAAAAAAAATGTCGATTCTATAATTAATAAAGTTATAAGTTTCTTTATGCTTAAATGGAAACAAAATTAATTGCTTATTTTATATTCCTTATAAAGTGATTGAAAAAATAAAAACAATAAAAAGTTAGACCTTATATCCAAATAAAATTAAACCACTTGGAGAGGTGGGTTAGTTTAGCCAATTTAGACTAGCTTAAAGGTCGGCTTATTCCATCTTAGTCCGGCTCAATTAAACCACGTTTGACGGAATAAATTAGACCTAAAACCCTTATTTCACTGTTTAGGCCACAACCAAACATGATAACCTATATGTAATCAAGGACGGAGCCATGTGGGGCCAATAAGTGATAATTTTTTTGTAGCCTAAAATTATTACAAAAATATTCTTTATGTACTATTTTTAGAAAATATAGAAAATTATATTTATAATAGAGTTAAAATGTTTCATTGGTTTTGTGTTCCAATCATATTCTATATATTTATCTCTATTTTTTAAGGTCAAACAGTCAATACAAATTGCTCAAAATGATCTACATATTTAAATGTGCTTACAGACCAAATTTTTAAATTTTTAAATTTTTTTTCTATCTTTTGAGATACATACAAAATTACTATTTTTTAGAAGATTCTGGACCATTCAAAACAGTGATTTCATACTAAATGGAAACAAAATTAATTGCTTATTTTATATTCCATATAAAGTGATCGAAAAAAATAAAAATAATAAAAAGTTAGACCTTATATCCAAATAAAATTAAACCACTTGGAGAGGTGGGTTAGTTTAGGCCAATTTAGACTAGCTTAAAGGTCGGATTATTCCATCTTAGTCTGGCTCAATTAAACCACGTTTGACGGAATAAATTAGACCTAAAGCCCTTATTCCACTGTTTAGTTTACAATCAAACATGATAACCTATATGTAATCAAGGACGGAGCCATGTGGGGCCAATAAGTGATAATTTTTTTATAGCCTAAAAATATTACAAAAATATTCTTTATGTACTATTTTTAGAAAATATAGAAATTATATTTATAATAGAGTTAAAATATTTCATTGGTTTTGTGTTCTAATCATATTCTATATCTTTATCTCTATTTTTTAAGTTCAAACAGTCAATACAAATTGCTCAAAATGATCTACATATTTAAATGTGCTTACAGACCAAATTTTATAATTTTGAATTTTTTTTTCTATCTTTGGAGATAGATACAAAATTACTATTTTTTAGAAGATTCTGGACCATTCAAAAACAGTGATTTCGTACTAATCTAAAAAGATAGTAATTGAAAAACATAAAATTTGGTCTCCAAGCACTTTTTAATGTGGAGATCATATTGAGTTGTTCGACTCGACTATTTAAATTTTAAAAAATAAGATAAAATGTGTGACATGATTGAAGCACAAAATTAATTTTAACCTTACTCTTAATATAATTATATATTATAAAATTATGTAATCCCCACTCCGTTCTGTGCGAAATAAGATCGTGCGAAAATCGAAATTGACATTATGGCAGACGAAACATTATCGTTCACTTCCTCTGAAATTTTTATTAATACCCTAAAAAAATAGCAAATATGCCTTCCACATGATAATTTTTTCAAAAACGCTCTGACCGCTCATGTTTGAGTTCAGCTCTCACTACCAAACCGTCCCACGTTTGGACGGTCAACTCTCTATAGCAAACCGCCCCATGTTTGGGCATTTTGGTCTGTGCCTTTTTTTATAAAAATATTGTATTATAAAATGCTGTATTTTTTTTTATGTTAAAATTTTGTTAAAATTTTTTAATTTACGGTTATAATTTTTATAATAATTTCTAGTTATAATTTGTTATAAATGTCGATTATAGTTTTATTTGTTGTAATATTTTATTGTAGTTTTATTTGTTATAATTTTTATAATAATTTATGACTATAATTTATAATATGTTATATATTTATTGGTGTAGTTTTATTTGTTATAATTTTGTTTAATGTTATAAATTGATTTTATTCGATTAGATAAACAACAAAACTAAATAATCTAAATGGTAAGTCTACAATATAAAATCTAACAATTCAAACATAAAATACTATAAATCTATCTAATTAAAAAAATATAAGAAACCTAATGACGAGGGCGGCGACAACCGGAGAGATCCAACCTAGCAGGTGGATGGCGGTCATCCACATTCATCTGGAGCTGACCCCGGACATAAGAAATCCCCACGGTCTTCCCCTTGTCTGTATTCTCATATGTGTGGTGACTAATCCATATGGCACCATATGCGGGGCATCTCTCGACGTCTAGTCTCATCCAAGGGTGAGGCGGATCTGGAATAACATGCCGACAAACCAGTAGATGTGACCACGACCATTGCTCGAGTAGAAGAAGTGGCCCAACAATTTTGGTACTTATTCAACCATAATATTTGTAATACAAAAATTACAATATTAGTAGAGACTTACTAGACAAGCATGACACAAACCTTTGTATAAGTGGGCATTCACAGCTTCACCCCAGTTCCACCTCGATGGCCTTTCAATGTAGAGAGAGGTATATAATCGAGACTGCATCACCGCTGGAATCCACAAACATGACGCTACCACATAAATCCATCACAAACGCCCTAATATACCTGCAATGTAAAATAGTCAACATAAATAATTGTTATTATTGTTGAGTTCAGAATATATTTTAATTTCCAAATATTTATGGTTACCTCATCACTGCCTCTTTGTCAGTGGTATCGGGGGCTATTAACCGCTGTGAGAAGTAAATGCGGAGCGACGCTAAACTAATACAATACCCAGAATACCGGAACTCATCATCCTTCTTCTTCTTCTTCTTCTTCTTCTGTAGCGCCTTTGGATTGGCCCACAACAACTCTGGTATCATCTTCGTCAGGTCTGGATAGTCCGAGACACCACCTATGGGGTCGCCATCGATCCGTAAACCCCATAAGGTGCTTACATCAGCTATGGTGACTATCATCTCCCCAACCGGAAGATGAAATGAATGAGTCTCCGGTCGCCATCTCTCCACTAGGACACAAATGAGAGCCTGATTGATCCTACTCGGAGGCATGGTGGCTAGCTGATACAAGCCGAGGTTCATGATGCACTGCTTCATCAATAGATGAGGAACGTACGGAATCTCGGGTGTGCGATGTCTCACCGTCAACATTGTCTCGTCCTACACAATGGTTTTAATTTGTGCGATTGACTATTTTTCATATTAAATAATATTATTTAAATTACGTAAATAAACCAACGTACCTCCATAGATGCGTATGAAACACGGTGCTTAATATGTGGGATCCACAGAAGAGGACTAAATGTGTAAACTAAGCAGGAGCCTCTGTATCGGAGGCCTCCGCACTAGGAGCCTCTCCAGCGGGAGCATGTGCATGTGAACTCTCCCTGGTCTTCAGAGTATCTCGTGATCGTCCCCGTCTAGGTCTGACTATACTACATTTGAAAATATCAAGTTACTACATTTCTAACATATTTTTACAATTCACAATAATTAATAAGAATTATTATTGCAAACTACCATAAAAATAATAATAATAATAATAATAATAATAATAATAATAATAATAATAGAATTTTTGACACTTTATAAACAATTAATAAACAATTTCTAAATAACTTTGCATAATTTTTATAGATGCTAAACAATTCCTAACAGTTTCTAAATAATTTTGGACAATTTCTAAAACCCTAAATTCTAAACTCTAATTTTAGACAATTTTAAAAATGATGTAACAGTACCTTGAATCACGTCAGAAAAATCAACAACCCACACACGATATTCAACAACCCGCAAGGCAATTTCCTAACAATTCCTAACAATTCCTAACAATTTCTATTGCAACACTTACGAAATATCAAAAATCCGAGCAATTCAATCGAGTCGGAAAAATCAACAATCCGCACACGATAATTAACAATTCAATTTCTAGCAATGGATCCAATGCCATCACAAGGCACACAACATAAATAAAATGAGTTATGTCGGGTTACCCGGAAATAATCGATTTGTGTTTCGTGATTCGTACTTCCGGCCTCACCTAACCTCAAGCTTAATTTGTGGGTGGGGGCGGTCTTGCGAGAGAAAGAGAGAGGGGTGGGGGCGGATCGGAAGAGAGAGGACGAGAGAGAGATAGAGGCGAGGTGGGGGCTGGGTGGATTGGAAGAGAGAAGGCGAGAGATAGAGAGATAGAGGCAAATTTAGAAAAAAAGGGCACAAATCAAACCGCCCAAACATGAGGCGGTTTGGTATAGAGAGTTGACCGTCCCACAGTGAGGCGGTTTGATATGAGGAGTTGACCGCCCAAACATGAGACTGTTAAGTCATTTTTGAAATTATTTTAGTCCGGGGGGCATATTTTTTTTTTTTAGAGTATTAATAAAAATTTCGGTCACTTCTTCCTACAAGAAATTATTTTACGGGCCTTTAGGTTTTAATAATTCCCACTAAAAGTTAATTCGGACCCACACAAAACATGCCCATATTAACATTGAAAAAAATGGAACTATCACTTGCTATTTGCAAGGGATTTATTATAAAACAAAGGACGATCAAATCCAGAGCAGATCTCTGTTAAAACTCACAGTTTTAGCCCTCTCCCGGCTTCAGATAGATTTATGAAATCTTTTTTTTTTTCCGAGAAACAATTTGTATTAAAGATAATAGTAAGACATTATCCTCAATAACAGCTGGTGTACGTGCAAGCAATTTCTAATGCGACCAGCCATCTATATACACGTCTTGTAAACATGACTTCTGGATTATTTAATCTTTTCCCAACCTAATACAAAAGTCTAAAAGATATATAGTTTGAACTACTCCAGCATCCTGATTTATTTTTTCCCCTCTAAGCAAATATGGCACAGATTATTGCAATTTCAAATGTCGACTATTATGTTCGACCGGAAGTGAAGAAACCAGCATTAACATTTCTTGTGAAAGAGAGCTTGGTGCAAACCGATGCAAGAAACAAGCACATATAGGAATTTCAGTTGCCGCTATGCTATCCACGCTATAAAAGAGAGGATTATGAGAAGATGGAGGAATGGAGGCTAGATCAGCTATTGAGAGAATACGGACTTGCTTTCGAGGGGTCAGTTAAGGAGAAGCAAGCATATGTCATGGGCACATTTCTGTGGCCCTCTAAGATTTAATGAATAAGATGCATGCGCTCTGTTTTATTGTTTTTCTTGACACTTTTGTGTTTTCATGTGTGTAATGTTTTGATTAAATGTACTAATTAGGTTATATGAAACTTTGTTCATATCAACCTTTCCTTTAGAAAATATGGATAAATGACGAGCACCTAAATGTTGATTACAAATTTATTAAGAAAAATGGGTAGGCAGAATTATAATTCGATTTAGATGATTAATACATCAAATTGAAAAGTGATAACTGTACCATCAAAAGGAGAACCTGTAGATAGTCTCTGTTATTGCATCTCAATTCAAGAGTCAGGAAATCAATTTATGTTTTGCTTTTGACTCTTGACTTTATGTAAGCTTTTGATCACTCATACAAAAAACACACTTACTATCGCCCCTTTACCATATGATGTTCTTCCGCATGGCGTGTATGTAACCAGGAGCAACGCTGTAATTAATTCGAACTTTTTACCGACTGTTCGGTCTAACCAACCGATGGCGTTGATGGCCCCCCTCCTTTGCCATCAAGTATATTTAAGTATAGTTAGTATTGAGTGACTCTTCGACATCGGTTTGGCTCAACGGACGATGACATTGAGGGGATGACTTTTACCATCTATTTGTTACATGAGCTGTTGGTGTTAGTACAAAGCAATAACAACTCGTTACCATATTGAACCGATGACATATATTCTCAGGGCCAACACTGTAAATAATTGGAACTTCAGTTTTAGTATACACTATTTGCTCCATATATTGAACCGATGGTGGTGATTAGGGGTGATTAATGAGAGAGCATGAGCAAGTTGGGGTATGCTCATGCTCGGCTCATTAGCTTAATGAGCGAGTTGTTAATGAGCATGTTGATAATGAGCGAGTTGCCAAGCTGTTTAAAATACATCATTCAAAAACTAATTTTCATTTATAGAATTTAACAACTTGTCATAATCCAACCTAATTAAATAGTACATAATTTAACAAAATATTGTCCATAAGCAAATTTAACAAAATCAAACAACTATTTTTTTGTCGTTCTCACGGCCCTACATGTCACATACTCAAAGCTATCTCCTGTCACATACCTACAAATTTGCATTATCAAAACAATAATACACATAAAGAATTTAGAAATATATAAATTCAGAAATGTACAAATTCAGAACGGTGTATTAATGATCAAATTTTTTTGATCAAATTTTGGGTTATATTTTGAGACTAGTGTATTGATAAGTATGGCCCGAAACCAAAGAAAACTAAAGAATAGTGCATTGAATGGGAATTGTAATTCTGCTTGTTTTAGGAAAATTTGTAAATTCTTAATATTATTTTTCTAGATATACTAACAGCTATTAGAGAAGTGGATTAGATGTGGCATGATTTTTGTAACTCAGTTCTTAATGAGCGTGTTATGAGCGAGTTGAGGTATGCTCATGCTCGACTCATTAAGTTATTGAGCTAGTTAAAGCGAGTTGTTAATAAGCATTTAGTGAGCGAGTTATGAGCGAGTTACGAGTCGTGAACAGTGTTGCGACCCGCCAGATTTTATTTTTTGAGATCACGTATGTAGATGGCAACCAGCTGGATGGTAGTCGCGACCCGCCAATCTCTCGGACTTTTCTCCTTGTGAGTTGATCTTCAAATATTTCCTAAGAAATTGAAAAGGTAAATTTGTCAATGCTTATAAAAATTATTTATGGTCGAAAAACAACAAAAATTGAGAATTGAAATAAAAACTAAATAAATGCTTGGATTGCCTTCCAAGATTTTAAGGTCTGCAACTCAACCACTTATTTTCTTCAAGTAGGCCACTTGTGGGGAAGCTTGTCTGGTGGGACATGCTTCACTAGTTGAAGATGAAAGACAACCAGAAGAGATGAGAGACAACTAGTTGAAGATGAAAGACAACTAGAAGAAGGTGAAAGACAACTAGTAGAAGATGAAAGACAACCAGTAGTAGATGATAGACACTAGTATAACGTGAAAGACAATCATTAGAACATCAAAAAATAACCAGTATAGTATAAAAATCAACTAGTAGAAAATGAAATATATATAAAAGAAGATGAAATACAACCAATAGTAAATGATAGATATCTAGTAGAACAAGAACGACAACCAGTAGAAGATGAAAAGCAACATGTAGAACATGAAAGAACCTGTAGATGATGAAAGACAACCAGAAAAAGATGAGAGACAATAGTAGAAGATGAAAGACAACCAGAAGAAAATGAAAAATAAATAGTAGATGATGAAAAACGACTAGTAAATAATGAAAGACAACAAGTGCAATATGAAAGACAACATGTGTAATATGAAAGACAACAAGTGTTATATGAAAGATAACGAGTACAAGATGAAAGACAACTAGAAGAAATGAAATACAACTAGAGGAAGAAAAAATACAATTAGAAGTAGATGAAAAGACAATAAATAGAACATGAAAGACAACCAGTACAAGATGAATGACAACAAAAAGAAGATTAAATACAACCAGTAGTAGATGAATGAGAACCAGTAGAATATAAAAGACAACCTGTAGAACATGAAAGACAACCAGTAGAACATGAAAGACAATAAGTAGAACTTAAAAGACAATCAGTAGAAGAAGAAATACTACCAATAGTAGATGCAAGAGAACCAGTAAAAGATGAAAGACAACAAGAAGAAGAAAATAGACAAGAAGTAGTAGATGATAGACAACCAGTAGAAAGTGAAAGACAACCATTAGAACATGAAAAACAACCAGTAGAACATAAAAATCAACTAGTATCAGATGAAATGCATATAGAAGAAGATGAAATACAACCAATAGTAAATGATAGACATCTAGTAGAACAAAAACGACAACCAGTAGAAGATGAAAGACAACAAGTAGAACATGAAAAGACAACCAGTGGAAGATGAAAGACAACCTGAAGAAGATGAAAAATAACAAGTAGATATTGAAAGACAACCCGTAGAACACAAAAATCAACTAGTAGAAGATTAAATACATATAGAAGAAGATGAAATACAACCAATAGTACATGGTACACATCTAGTAGAACAAGAACGACAACCAATAGAAGATGAAAGACAACAAGTAGAATATGAAAGACAACCGGTAGATGATGAAAGACAACCATAAAAAGATGAGAGACAACTAGTAGAAGATGAAAGACAATCAGAAGACAATGAAAAATAAATAGTATATGATGAAAAACTAGTAAAAATGAAAGACAACAAGTGTTATATGAAAGACAACGAGTACAAGATGAAAGGCAGTTAGAAGAAAATAAAATACAACTAGATGAAGAAAAAATACAACAAGAAGTAGATGAAAGATAACAAGTATAACATGAAAGAGAACCAGTACAAGATGAAAGACAACAAAAAGAAGATTATACAATCAGTAGTTGATGAATGAGAACAAGTAGAACGTGAAAGACAACCTGTAAAAAATGAAAGACAACCAATAAAACATGAAAGACAACCAGTAAAGTTAAAAGACAATCAGTAGAAGATGAAATAATATCAATAGTAGATGCAATAGAACCAGTAGAAGATAAAAGACAACCAGTAGAAGAAGAAAGACAAGAAGTAGTAGATGATAGACAACTAGTAAAATGTGAAAGACAACCATTAAAACCTGATAAACAACCAGTAGAACATAAAATTCAACTAGTAGAAGATGAAATATAAATAGAAGAAAATGAAATACAACCAATATTAGATAATAGACATCTAGTAGAACAAGAACGACAACCAGTAGAAAATGAATGACAACAAGTAGAACATGAAAAGACAACCAGTGGAAGATGGTGAAAAACAACAAGTAGATATTGAAAGACAATCAGTAGAACATGAAAAACAACCTATAGAAGATGAAAGTTAACTAGTTGTAGATGATAGACAACGAATAAAACGTGAAAGACAACTAGTAGAACATGAAAGACAATAGAACATGGAAAATAACTACTAGAAAATGAAAGACAGCTAGAACAATATGAAATACTATTAAAAGAAGATGAAATACGACCAATAGTTGATGAAAGACAACAAGTAGAACATGACAAGACAACCAGTGGAATATGAAAGACAACCAGAAGAAGATGAAAGACAACAAGTAGAACATAAAAAATAACAAGTAGAACATGAAAGACAACCAGTAGATGATGAATGACAACCATAAAAAGATGAGAGATAACTAGTAGAAGATGAAAGACAACCAGAAAATAATGAAAAATAAATAGTACATGATGAAAAACAACTAGTAAAAAATGAAAGATAACAAGTGTTATATGAAAGACAACGAGTACAAGATGAAAGACAGATAAAAGAAAATGAAATACAACTAGAAGTAGATGAAAGATAACAAGTAGAACATGAAAGACAACCAGTAGAACATGAAAGACAACAAAAAAAAGATTAAATACAACTAGTCATAGATGAATGAGAGAACCAATAAAATGGTAAAGACAACCTGTAGAATATGAAAGACAACCTGTAGAACATGAAAGACAATCAGTAACTTAAAAGACAATCAGTACAAGATGAAATACTACCAATAGTAGATGCAAGAGAACCAGTAGAAGATGAAAGACAACCAGTACAAGAAGAAAGACAAAAAGTAGTAGATGATATAGACAACCAGTAGAACATGAAATAGAGTAGAATATAAAAATTAACAAGTAGAAGATGAAATACCAATAGAAGAAGATGAAATACAACCAATAGTAGATGATAGACATCTAGTAGAACAAGGACGACAACCAGTAGAACATGAAAGACAACCAGTAGAACATGGAAGACAATTAGAAGAAAATGAAAGACAACCAGTAGTAGATGATAGACAACCTGTAGAACATGAAAAACAACCAGTAGAAAATGAAAGACAACCAATAGAACTTAAAAGATAACCAATAGAAGATGAAATCCTATCAATAGTAAATGCAAGAGAATCAGTAGAAGATAAAAAACAACTAGTAGAAAATGAAAAAATCTAAAAGAATATGAAATAATACTAGAAGAAGATGAAATACAACCAATAGTAGATGAAAGACAACAAGTAGAACCTGAAAAGACAACCAGTGAAAGATGAAAGACAAGAAGAAGAAGATGAAAGTCAACAAGAAAACATGAAAGACAACTAATAGAACATGAAAGACAACCAGTAGATGATGAAAGACAACCAGAAAAAAGATGAGAAACAACTATTAGAAGATGAAAGACAACCAGAAAAAAATAAAAAATAAATAGTAAAAACTGAAAGACAACAAGTGTTATATGAAAGACAACAAGTACAAGATGAAAGACAGCTAGAAGAAAATGAAATACAACTAGACGAAGAAAAATACAACTAGAAGTAGATGAAAGACAACAAGTATAACATGAAAGACAACCAGCACAAGATTTAAGACAGCAAAAAGAAGTTAATACAACCAGTATTAGATGAATGAGAACCAGTAGAACGTGAAAAACAACATGTAAAACATGAAAGACAACCAGTAGAACTTAAAAGACAATCAACAGAATATGAGATACTACCAATAGAAGAAGAAATACAACTAGTAGAAGGAGAAATACAAGAAGTAGTAGATGATAGACAACCAGTAGAACGTGAAAGGACAACCATTTGAACATGAAAAAAAAACCAGTAGAACATAAAAATTAACTAGAAGAAGATGAAATACAAACAATAGTAGATGATAGACATATGGTAGAACAAGAACGACAACCAGTATAAGATAAAAGACAACAAGTAGAATATGAAAGACAACTAGAAGAAGGTGAAAAGACAACCAGTAGAAGATGAAAGACAACCAGTATTAAATGATTGATAACCAGAAGATCATGAAAACAACATTAGAAAATGAAAAACAACCAGTAGAACATAAAATTAATTAGTAGAAGATGAAATACATATAGAAGAAGATAAAATATAACCAATTGTAAATGATAGATATCTAGTAGAACAAGAACGACAACCATTAGAAGATTGACATAATAAGATAAAAGACAACAAGCAGAACAAGAAAGACAACCAGTAGATGATGAAAGACAACCAGAAAAAGATGAGAGACAACTAGTAGAAGATGAAAGACAACCAAAAGAAATTGAAAAATAAATAGTAGATGATAAAAAACTAGTAAAAAATGAAAGATAACAAGTTTATATGAAAGACAACAAGTACAAGATGAACGACTGCTAGAAAAAAATGAAGGACAACAAAATGAAGATTAAATACAACCAGTAGTAGATAAATGAGAACCAGTAGAACGTGACAGACAACATGTAAAACATGAAAGACAACCAGAGAACATGAAAGACAGTAGAACTTAAAAGACAATCAGTAGATTATGAAATACTACCAATAATAGATGTAGAGAACCAGTAGAAAGAAAACAAGAAGTAGTAGATGATAGACAACCAGCAGAACGTGAAAGACAACAATTAGAACATGAAAAACAACCAGTAGAATATAAAAATCACTAGTAGAAGATGAAATACAAATAGAAGAAGATGAAATACAACTAATAGTAGGTGATAGACTCTAGTAGAACAAGAACGACAACCAGTAGTAGATGCAAGAGAACCAGTAGAAGATGAAAGACAACCAGTAAAAGAAGAAAGACGAGAAGAAGTAGATGATAGACAACCATTAGAACATGAAAAGACAACCAGTAGAACATAAAAATCAACTAGTATCAAATGAAATATAGAAGAAGATGAAATACATCCAACAGTAAATGATAGACATCTAGTAAACAAGAACGACAACCAGTAGAAGATGAAAGACAACCAATAGATGATGAGAGACAACAAGAAGATGATGAGAGACAACAAGTTAAAGATGAAAAACACAAGAAAAAGATGAAAAACAACTAATAAAGATGAAAAATAACTAGTAGAAGATGAAAGATAACCAATAAAGATGAAATACAATTAGTAGAAACATGAAAGACAATTAGTAGAAACATGAAAGACAACCAGTAGAACATGAAAAACAAGCAGTAGATGATGAAAGGACGACAAAAAAAGAAATGAGAGACAACTAGTTGAAGCTGAAAGACAACTAAAAGAAGATGGAAAACAACTTGTAGAAGCTGAAAAACAACTAGTAGAAGATGAAAGAAAACAAGTAGAAGATGAAAGACAACCATTGAAAGTCAATCAGAAAAAGATGAGACACAAGTAGTAGAAGATGAAACACAACCAGAAGAAAAAATTAAAAATAAATAGTAGATGATGAAAAACAACTAGTAAATAAATGAATGACAACAAGTGTTAAGGCAATGAGTACAAGATGAAAACACAGCTAGAAGAAAATGAAATACAACTAAGAGGAAGAAAAAATACAACTAGAAGATGAAAGACAAAGTAGAACATGAAAGACAACTAGTACAAGATGAAAGACAACATAAAGAAGATTAAACACAACCAGTAGTAGATGAATGAGAACCAGTGGAATATGAAAGACAACCATTAGAACATGAAAGAGAACCAGTAGAAGATGAAAGACCAGTAGAAGAAGAAATACAAGAATAGTAGATGATAGACAACCAATAAAACAGGAAAGACACCATTAGAACATGAAAAACAACTAGTAGAACATAAAAATCAACTAGTAGAAGATGAAATACAAATAGAAGAAGACGAAAACAACCAATAGTAAATGGTAGACATCTAGTAGAACAAGAACGACAACTAGTAGAAGATGAAAAGACACAAGTAGAAACATGAAATACAATGAGTAGTAGATGAAAGACAACAAGTAGACATGAATGAAAGCAGTAGAACATGAAGATAACCAATAGAAGATGAAGACAACCAGTAGTAGATGATAGGAAACTAGTAGAACTTGAAAGACAACCAGTAGAACATGAAAGACAACCTGTAGAACATGAAAGATAGCCAGTAGAAAATGAAAGATAACAAGAAGAACATGAAAGACAACAAGTAGAATATGAAAGACAATCAGTAAAACATGAAAGACAACAATAAAAAGATGAGAGACAACTAGTAGAACATGAAAGACAACTAAAAGTAGATGAAACACAACTACAACTAGTATAAGATGAAAAAAAAACTAGTAGTAGATGATAGACAACCATTATTACATGAAAGACAACGATTACAAGATGAAAGACAACTAAATTAGATGAAATACAATTAGAGGAAGAAAAAAATATAACTAGAAGAAGATTAAAGACAACAAATAGAACATGAAAGATAACTTCTATAAGATAAAAGACAACAAGTAGAAAATTAAAAAAACCAGTAGTACGAAGACAACCAGTAGAACTTGAAAGACAACTAATGAACATGAAATACAATGAGTAGAACATAAGAGACGAGCAGTAGAACATGAGAAACAACTAATACAACATGAAAAATAACCAGTGGAACATGAAAGACGACTAGTAAAACATGAGAAACAACTAGTACAACATGAAAAACAACTAGTAGATGATGAAAGACAACCAGAAGAAGATGGAAAACAACTAGTAGAAGATGAAAAACTACTAGTAGAAGATGAAAGACAACTAGTAGAAGATGAAAGACAACCAATAGAAGATGAAAGAGAACATGTAGAAGATGAAAGACAAACAAAAGAATATGGAAGACAATAAGTAGAACATGAAAGACAACCAGTAGTAGATGATAGACAACGAATAAAACGTGAAAGACAGCCAGTAGAACATGAAAGACAACTAGTAGAACATGAAAAACAACTAGTAGTAATTGAAAGACAGCTAGAAGAATGTGAAATACTACTAAAAGAAGATGAAATACAACCAATACTAGATGAAAGACAACAAGTAGAACATGAAAAGACAACCAGTGGAACATCAAATACAATTAGTACAAGTAGGAAAGACAAGAAGAAGAAGATGAATACAATAAGTAGTAGATGAAAGACAACTATTAGAACGTGAAGGACAACCCCGTATACATGAAAGACAACAGTAGAACATTAAAAACCAACTAGAAGAAAATAAAAAACAACTAGAAGAATATGACATACAATTAGAATAAGGGAAATACAACCAATAGTAGATTAAAGACAACCAGCAGAAGATGAAACACAACATGTAGAAGATGAAAAATAACAAAAGAGAGACAACTATTAGAAAATTAAAGACAAACCAAAGAAGATGAAAAGCAATTAGTAGAAGATAAATGAAAACCAGTATTATATAAAAGACAACTATTACAAGATGAAAGACAGCTAGAAGAAATGAAATACAACTAGAGATACTAGAAGAAGATGAAAGACTAGAACATGAAAGAAACCAGTACAAGACGAAGGACGACTAAAAGAAGATGAAATACTTCTAGAAGAAGATGATAGCCAACTAGTAGAACTTGAATGACAACAAGTACAACATGAAAGACAACTTGTTGAAAATTAATGACAACTAGAAAAAGATGAAAAACAACTAGAAGATGATGAAATACAACCAGTAGTAGATGAAGCCAACCAGTAGAAAAAGAAAAACAACCAGTAGAAGATGAAACACAACCAGAAAAAGATGAAAGACACCAAGTAGAACATGAAAGATAAAAAAGTAGAACTTGAAAGACAACCTGTTGACGATGAAAGACAACCATAAGAAGATGAGAGAAAAGTAGTAGAAGATGAAAGACAACAAGTATTACATTAAAGACAATGAGTACAAGATGAAAGACAACTAGAAGAAAATGAAATACAACTAGAGAAAGAAAAAATAGAAGATTAAAAGACAACAAATAGAAAATGAAAGACCATCAATACAAAATGAAAGACAACAAGAAAAAGATTAAATACAACCAGTAGTAGATCAAAGACAACCAGTAGAAGGTGAAAGACATCGAGTAGAACATGAAACGCAACTAGTAGAACATAAAAGACAACTAGTAGAACGTGAAAGACAAGTAAAGGAAATACGACCAGTAGTAGATGAAAGACAAACAGTAAAATATGAAAAACGACTAGTAGAAAATGAAAGACAAACAGTAAAATATCAAAAACGACTAGAGAAAATGAAAAACAACTAGAAGAATACGAAATACTCCTAGAAGAACATGAAAGACAACAAGTGGAAGATCAAAGACAACCTGTAGAAGATGAAAGATAACTTGCAGAAGATGACAACTAGTAGAAGATGAAAGATAACATGTAGAAGATGAAAGACAACCAGTAGAAGATGAAAGACAACATGTACATCATGAAAGACAACCAATAGAACATGAAAAACAACTAGAACAAGATGAAAAGAAGAAGATGAAAAAACTAGTAGAAGATGAAAGACAACAAATATTACATAAAAAACAACAATTACAACATGAAAGACAACTAGAAGAAAATAAAATACAGCTAGAGGAAGAAAAAATACAGCTAGAAGAACATGAAACGCAACAAGTAGAACACTAAAGACAACCAGTACAAAATAAAAGACAACCAGTAGAACGTGAAAGACAATCAGTTAAACAAGATAGACAACCTGTAGAACTTAATAGACAACCAGTAGAAGATGACATACAACCAGTAGAAGATGAAAGAGAACTAGTAGAACATGAAAGACGACCAGTAGAACATGGACAACTAGTAGAACATGAAAAACAACCAGTAGATGATGAAAGACGACAAGAAGAAGATGAGAGACAACTAGTCGAAGATGAAAAATAACTAGTGAAAGATGAAAAATGAAGATGAAAAAAAATCAATATTACATAAAATACTAGTAGAAGATGAAAGACAATGAGTAGAAGCTGAAAGACAACGAGTAGAAGATGAAAGAGAACCTATAGAAGATGAAAGACAATCAACAGAATATAAAAGACAATCAATAGAACTTAAAAGACAATCAGTAGAAGATGAAAGAGAAGAAGTAGTAGACGATAGACAACCAGTAGAACGTGAAAGACAACCATTAGAACATGAAAAAACAACAAGTAGAACATGAAAATCAACTAGTAGAAGATGAAATACAACGAAAAGAAGATGAAATACAACCAATAGTAGATGAAAGACATCTAGTAGAACAAGAAAGACAACTAGAAGAAAATGAAAGACAACCAGAAGAAGATGGAATACAACCAGTACAACATGAAAGACAACCAGTAGAACGTGAAAGACAAGTGTACAACATACAACTAGTAGAAAATGAAAGACAACTAGAAGAATATCAATTACAACTAGAAGAAGATGAAATACAACCAATAGTAGATGAAAGATTACCAGTAGAAGATAAAAAATAACCACTAGAAGATGAAAGATAACCAGAATAAGCTGAAAGACAACAAGTAGATCATAATAGTATGTATAGTTACAAATCAAATATTGATGAAGAGCGACGGTCTTGTACGCGGAGCAAAAACTTTGGCGACAAAGAATAAGATCCCTACTAGTGGTGGTATACCGTTGTCCCCCGCCACCAGCAGTGCAATGAAGCAACAGGTGGCCAACAAGGAAAGCGTGCGTACCGGTAACAAAGGATAGCTTGTACGAAGGGCAGCAGAGGTTCCTTTCCAAGATATTCTCAACACCAGTCTCACGCCTTCCCAAGGAGATTCCATCAGCAAAATACCTCATATTGTACCAATATCAGCCATCAAGGTAAGTTCCCTCTGTATGAACGGTACAACCTAAACCCCATGCGCACCAAAAACACTGCAAACATTAAATGCCATAACAAACCTTTACCCTTGCCAATGTCCATCAACCATTAATGTCATTAATGGCAATCTACTACCAAAAATGACTACAAATTGGATCAAATCCCATAACTTTAACCACACCATTAATTACAACACCTCTCCTCCACCTACCTCAACTATGTCAAGAGGAAATCCCAACCCGCTGCTATTAATGCCCAATATCTCTCCTCAACCAACAAATCATAACCTCACCAATCCCCTCACTGCCTCATATGCACAGATCACTAAATCACCCAACCCACAAACCAACCCACAAACCAACCCACAACACTACAACTACCCTCCAATATGGATGACATGGACACGAACCCTTGGCATCAGCCAGCAATCCAGCAATCTCTCACCACAACTGCTCACTAAAGAGTCCAACCCTCCCAACTCCATATCTTTGCCTACCAACCCCGCTAACCTAAGATGGAGGGGTCGGTGCTACAACTGTCTCAAAGGGACACGACCAAAAAAATTGCAAAGGCAAGGAGAAGTGTGCGCCAAATGTTGGGAGAAAGGCCACGAGGCAAAAGAATTGTATCCCAAATGTTGGGGGAAGCTGACTTACCAAAAAACCGCCCACGTGTGGCTATAGTCTATATACCTGAGACTACACATATGAGGCAAAATTCTCTCGAACTTAACCGCACACTAGTTGTAGATACTAGGTTACAACCAAATTATGACCTAAACATCTTGCAATCCGTATTGATGTCCACTTGCAAAGCTGATTATCCCCTACCACTAACTCATATGTCCGGGGGCCTCATTACCTTTTGTTCTTGCCGATCTGTCACGACCAACACTGTTTTATCCAAATCTTTGGCAAAGTGTTACAAGACCTTGGCCATATAACGTATGTGTGGTCCCCACAATTAATGGTTATCCCATGAACTTGAAGTTCAAGGCGTGGATCAAACTCAAAGGTATGTCTCCTAGCATGGTGTAGCGAATACCTTGTTGCAGCAGTAAGCTCTTTTGGCATTGTGTTAGAGCACACAGCCATGAATAAAATTCAATCACTACAAAGCATGATGGTGGTGGTAGCTATCATGGATCTGAGCGACATCCCCTTGGGTATGTGGAACATATGCATTTCGAGGGACATAGAGTTAGCAGTCCATAGCTGGCTTGAAGAACCTTTGCCTCTCAGCCCCCTGATAGACCCAACACCAAGCAAAAGCTTCTTCGACAAGGTTCACCAAGATAATATCCGAGCTACTACGGGATGTCGAGGGCATGTCAATGAAGTTCGACACCCTCTTCTCAGTTTGGGATTGCCTTGATGAGGGCCCAAAGAAAGATGAAATAGAAGAGATTTTAAGGTCCTACCCAAACTTTAAGTCTTGTAAAAAAGAGTATTGAGGCGACTAAGGCCCTGGAAATGGAAAACCCAACGCAAAAATCAAGTACCAAAGTTGGTACCAAACCGATGACAGAAGGAAAAGGGAAGAAGAAGGTTGTTTCTAATTCAATTGATGTCTCCATTGATGATGAAACTGGAGTGCCAAACCAGGACATTCCCTCTGCTCCAAAGGACATTCCTATTGTCCCCTGTACTTTCAAGCAAGAAGTATACATTGCAGGCCACGCCTCAATATGACAGTTCAGGAGGGAATTTTCAAAATCCAGGTTCAAATCTCAACCGCACCGAAAATCTAGGTAAGCCCAGCTTATTTGAAACCCTTAATATTAACTCCTTCAACCCAACTCACACAGCCCAGTTTACAACCTAAATTAATAGGCCCACTACACCAATCCAATATCCTATCTTAATCCCCAGCCTAACTCAAAACCCAGTGCCATACTTCATTGATTTAAACACTACACCCATCACCGCCGTAACCCAATACACAAACGACACACAACACATTACCGTAACACCAAAATTCGCCAACCCAATTAGTCCCCACCTAGGCAGCCATGCGAACCTGATACCCATTTCCCCATCTCAATCCGAGGGACTCCTAGAACTGAAAATTTGCAATGCTCCCAACACTGAGCTCGCGGATCAGGGCATTTCGTCAAAGGAAGGAGCCTTCTTTGGCACTCCTCAAAACCAGTAGATTACTGAACTAGAACTCGAACCGTCTGAATATGAGAAGGAGCCGGAGGAACTGAACCTACCAAAGTAGAGGAAGAACCGGCGGAACCAGAATCTAACCACGAGATGGCATTAGATACCAATCCGGAACTGGAGGATGTAGAGATGAACCCGAATCAAATGGAGGAAGATCTATATTATGTCGCAGTGTTAGCAATGGAGTTTGAATTGAACTACAGAAATGACATAAACGCACTGATGGAGCAGCAAGGCTCAAACTTTGATGAGCGACAATTGAAATTCGAGGTTTTATGATGCTGAATCAAGCAAATTAGAATGTGAAGAGGAAATGAGGGCATGCAGAGAAGAGTGCGATAGGCAGGAAAGGCTTGAAGAGGAGGAAGCAGCCTATCAGAGTGCCTTGGCGGACCTTAACCAAGCACATCTGTTTTACCCAAATTAGACAGGTGTGGATGTTGGCAACCAGGAGGTGCCTATAGAATATCAACCTTCTCCAAGGGCCGACAAAGAATCCCAGCTAAGAAAGAGCGCTCGAATTTCAAAAAGACCAGGCAAGCAAGCAAAACACACCACAGAAAAAGAAGACCACACCAAAGAAGAAGGGCAAAGGTAAGGTGGCTTTCTCTCCCAAAGGAGGCATGCCAAAACTGTAGGCCCACCTTCTAAAGGCGCTGAGCGATGAAGGCTTAGACAACAACTCGCTTTAGCAAAAGATGGTGGATCAGATTGACACTGTCTACGGGTTCAAGGAATTGGGATGTGAGAACCGGGTTCTAAACCCGACTGAGGACGCCCAACCAACCAGAGAAGGTCACTAAAAAAGGGCCGAGCAACAAGGAGAAAGGAAAAGCAGTCATATGGATGATACTGAAGAGTCGGTAATGGGGGCTTTTGACTTTGATAATCAGGATGATCTCTCCGATGAGGAGGATCGTGTAGATGGGTCGATGTAAGGACCTTATGTAGGGAACTGCCTTAATTAGTTGTTAATTTTGGTTTTATTAAGTAAGAGATTGTAAAACTAATTAAGGGCTCTTTGTGTAACACTACCTCCATGATTAATGAATTTAAATTTCCTTTACATGTTTTGAGTTGAAATGTGCGGGGTTTAGGGGATGCTAACAAATGCGCGGTTGTCAAAGACCTTGTACTAGCATCTAAACCCGAGTTACTTTGCTTTCAAGAGACTAAGTGGTGTGATTGTACTATATTTGGGGTCCAACAAGTTTGTCCCTCTAAATTTAAGCAATTTTCTTTTCTAAATGCGGAGGGATCAAGAGGAAGATAATGCTCACTTGGAGTTATGTATTCTCTCTCCTTAATTCATTTACTCTTTCATATAGTGTCACTGTGGTGATAAGGAAAATGAACTAACATTTATGTGCACAAGAGTATACGGTCCACAGGAGGATAGGAACAAAAGAATACTTCTAGAGGAACTAAAATTGATTAGGTCAAAAAATGATTTACCGTGGATAGTGATGGGTGACTTTCAATCTTTTTCGATGTTCAGAAGATACAACGGGTGATATTCGAAACCTGGGAACCATGTTGGATTTCAATGCCTTCATTGACGAAGCTATACTTGAGGTCCTGTTGCAAGGCTGCCAATTCACGTGGTCGAACAAATGACCTAACCCTACATTCTCAAAGCCAGATAGAATATTTTTATCGCATCACTGGAATAACTTTGGGGCCTCCTATGAAGTAGGCGACTTACCAACCACGGCCTCTGACCACACCCCATTACTTCTTAATCTAAAACCCCACACCTAAACACCAAAAAGACCCTTTCGGTTCGAAACATTATGGCTCAAATATGATGACATCCAAGAGGTAGTCACACGTGCCTTGAACAGTGTGTCCAAACCAGAACCGATTAAGAGAATGCAGTGGAAAATTTACGCGGTTCAACGAGAACTCAGAAGATGGTCCCAAGAAAAATTCAAAAAAAGAGAAACCTACCTCAACACGGTAGAGTTTCGATTAAGAATAGATTGAGAGAACATATTTCCAGGCTGGCAGCAGATAAGGAGGCAAAATGGAAACAAAGGTCGGAATGTACGTGGCTCAAACTGGGGGACAAAAATACGAATTCTTTCATGCAGTGACAAATGGGAGGAAAAACATCAACCAAATCATCTCAATAAACTCACAGGATGAGGATGCAATACCACAAAACTTGCTTCACCAATTCATCCATGATCACTACAAAACCTTATAGGCAAGAGCCCCGGCACCAAACACCATTTAACCTGACAGGCAAGGTGGGGCCTGGCTATGAAGCGGAATTGAGGAACCTAGATGACTTGGTCTCAGAAGAGGAGCTTTGAAGGCAATAAATGACATGCCAAAAGGCAAGGCAAGCGGGCATGATGGCTTGCCCAATGAATTTTTCCAGGCCTTCTGGCAAATCATCAAAAATGATTTCTTGGATCTAACAAGAACGGTCCTTAACAATGCATCAGATTTTACACGGCTCAACAAGGCTTTGATAACACTAATTCCAAAAATGCCAAATTCGATAAATATGTCAGATTTCATACCAATTAGTGTTATCAATACGGTCTCAAAAATCATCACGAAAATTTTGGCTAATAGGCTCCAGCCGCACTTGCCAAAACTCATATCCCATAACCAGACAGCTTTTGTCAAAGGTCGATCACTAATGGAATCTTTCCTGGCTACGCGGGAATTTCTAACCTTTTGTAGTAAGAAAAAAACTCCTAGCAATCCTATATAAAGTGGACATTGAAAAGGCTTTTGACACTTTCGAGCTAGAATGGAAGGATGACCTCAAATTTCCTTTCATATGGAAGAAGAGTAACCTTAATCAAAGCAGTCATGTCGGCCCCATAACATTACACTACATGCAGGCCCTACGGCTTCCAGTGGGGGTCACTAAACACATAGACCGAATGCGTAGGAACTACCTCTCGAAGGGTAACGCAACATGCAAAGGTATAAATTGCTTGGTTAATTGGGAAAAAGTGTGTACACTAAAAATTAATTGAGGTTTGGGAATTATTGATCTGAGACAACAAACTGAGGCTCTCATATTAAAATGGATATGGGCAAATTGAAGACAACCCACAGGGAATCTATCCCTCAATGATAAGAAGATTACACGGCATTACTAGGGTCTCGCAAATCCATGAAAATGTAAGCAAATCGTTCTTTATCAACGACCTAGCATCCTTAATACCTTTTTTCAGGGTCTCGGTGCATTATGATGAAGGGATCAGGTGGAATTGGACAACAACAGAAGTCTTCACGTGCGCCTCCGCGTACCGACTGATGCACCACACAGGGGTCCTCAGCGAATATCAGTCTTTGCTTTGGAAATTGCCCACACCAATGAAGGTTAAGATCTTCTTATGGCTAATGCCGGATGACAAGATTCTGATGCAAGAAGTCCTACTTATGAGATGATGCACGATCCCACCGGGATGCCACCTGTGCCTTTCACATAATACGGAAACTAAGGATCACATTATGTGGGAATGTGTTTATGCAACAAACTTCTGGAGAGGGATAACGACCCACTTCAACCTACTAAATTGTAGATGCCAAAGTATCTCTGAAGCCTGAATACAAGGCCAACAACCCTTGGCACCACGGGCGAAAAAAATTTGGAATGCGGCGTGGGCCCTGTGCTGAGAAAGGAATAGAAGATTCTTTTCTAACAAAAGGCGTTCGGTGAATCAGTTATAATAAACGATACAACAATGGACGTTATTTCTTGGATGCAATTCGTATAAGCCTCAAGTAAGAGGAGGTTTTGCAGGGGAGTATTGCATACTCTTAGGGCTAGATTGCGGAACAAACAATCTAGATTTCTGTGAATATTCATGACTTTTCTTATTCAATATATTGTTGGCGACACTTTGTCGCTAACCTTAAAAAAAAACAAGTAGAACATGAAAGAATACCAGTTAGACATGAAAGCAACCAGTCAATGATGAAAGACAACTAGTAGAAGATGAAAGACAACCAGAAAAAGATGAAAGTTAACAAGTAGAACATGAAAGACCACCAGTAGATGATGAAAGACCACTAGTAGATGATGAAAGACAACTAGAAGATGATGAGAGACAAATAGTTGAAGATGAAAGACAACCACAAGAAGATGATAAACAACAAGTAGATGATGAAAATAACCTAGTAGAGGACGAATGAAAACCAGCTTTACATAAAAGATAACTAGTACAAGATGAAAAACAACTAGAAGAAAATAAAATACAACTAGAGATAGAAGAAATACTACTAGAAGAAGAAAAAAGTCAACCAGTAGAAAATGAAAGACAATGAGTAGAAGATGAAAGACAACTAGAAAAAAAATGAAAAACAACTAGTAGAACATGAAAGACAATGAGTAAAACGTGAAAGACAACGAGTAGAACATGAAAACAAACAGTAAAACTTGAAAGACAACTAGTATAACATGAAAGACACCCAATTCAAAATGAAAGACAACTAGAAGAAGATGAAATACAACCAGTAGTAGATGAATGACAACCAGGATGACAAGCAGAAGAAGATGAATAACAACTACTAGATGATGAAAGACAACTAGTACAAAATTAAACACAACTGGTAGAACATGAAAGACAACCTGTTCAAGATGAAAGACAACCAGAATAGATGAATACAAGGAAGAAAAATACAACTAGAAGAAAATGAAACACAACTAGTAGAACATAAAAGACAACCAGTACAACGTGAATACGAATGAGAAGAAGATGAAAAAACAACTAGTAAAGGATGGAAGACAATTATAAGAAGAAGAACTAGAAGAAGATTAAATACAACTAGTAGTAAATGATAGACAATTATAAGAAGATGACATAGAACTAGAAGATGATTAAATACAACTAGTAGTAGATGATAGACAACCAGTACAACGTGAATATGAACCAAAAGAACATGAAAGAAAACCAGTAGAACATGACAGACAATCACTAGAAGATGAAAGAAAACTAGAAGAAGATTAAATACAACAAGTAGAACATGAAAGACAACCAGTAGAAGATGAAAAAGAGCTAGAAGAATATAAAAAACAACTAGTAGAAGATGAATACAACTAGAAGAAGATGAAATACAACCAGTAGTTTAAAAGACAACCAATAGAACAAGAAAGACCACCTATAGAAGATGAAAGACAATTAGAAGAAGTTGAAAGCCAACAAGTAGAAGATGAAAAACAATCAGAAGAAGGTGAAAAACAACTAGAAGAAGATGAAATACAACCAATAGTAGATGAAAGAGAACCAGTAGAAGTTGAAAGACAACCAGTAGAAGATGAAAAACAACCAGAAGAAGTTGAAATTCAACCTGAAGAATATGAAAAATCACAAGTAGAAGATGAAAGACAACCAGTAAAATATGAAAGACAACTAGTAGAACGTGAAAGACAACCAGTAAAATATGAAAGACAACTAGTAGTAGATGATAGACAACTAGTAGAACGTGAAAGACAACTAGTAGAACTTGAAAGACAACCAGTAGAACATGAAAAACAACTAGAAGAAGATGAAAGACAACCAGAAGAAGATGAAAAACTAGTAGAAAATTAAATCCAACCAGAAAAAGATGAAAAACAACTAGTAGAAGATTAAAAACAACAAATAGAACATAAAAGACAACAAGTACAAGATAACAGACAACAAATCAAACGTGAAAGACAACCAGTAGAACATGAAATATAACCAGGAGAACATGAAAGCCAACTAGTAGAATTTAAAAGACAACCTGTAGAAGATGAAATACAACCAATATTAGATGTAATAGAACCAGTAGAACATGAGAAACAACCAGTAGAACATGAAAAACAACCAGTAGATGATGAAAGACAACAAAAAGAAGATGAGAGACAACTAGTTGAAGATGAAAGACAACCAGAAGAAGATGGAAAACAACTAGTAGAAGATGAATTGAAACCAGTATTACATAAAAAGACAACTTGTACAAGATGAATGACAACCTGTAGAATATGAAAGAGTACCAATAGAAGATGAAAGACAATCAGAAAAAAGATGAAAGACAACCAGTAGAAGATGAAAGACAGCCAGTTTTTTTTTTTATTCTTAAAACTCATGTAGGCTTGGTACAAACATTCCTCCATCTATTACAAGTTTGCATCATATGCATTAAGTAAAGGGAAATAAAAATCACAAGCATGCATCCTATTCAAATGGCCCCTGCTCATACCAGTCTCGGTATAGTGGGAAGGTGTGGCCCATACAGTCCTAGTTATTGGTGCGACAATTTTTAGCCAAGTAATCGGCTAGGACATTGAGGCTCCGCTCCTGGTGAATGCAACAGAAGGATTCATTGGTTCTAAAGAACAACCAAATGTGGTGAATTTCTTGGTATGCTTTCCAGTCAGCATTCAGGGGCGGGTCTAGTTTGGAAACAAGATCCGCTAGAGTTTTACAATCCGTTAGGAACAGGCAGCTTGGGATCTCCAGCATTTGCACCTCTAAAATACCCTCCTTGAGGGCCAGAGCTTCTGAAAGCAATGGACAACAGACCTCAACCCTCTTTGACTTATGCAGTATGAGCTCCTCCCCTTTCTTGAGCACCACTCATACTCCGCCCTGCCAACCAGTTCCCAGGAGTCGTCCGTCTGACAGGTATACTTAGAGATTAAGGGGGCCTCTTGTACCTCAATTCTCTTATGGAGAAAATCGTTTGGATTTTCCAATCCGAGTTTCCACACTAATGGCTCCCAGGTACTTTTGATAGTCTTGGAGTGTAATCTGCTTCACTCCATATGCTCTGTCATTCCAGTATCTCCATATGGCCCATGCGATATTTGCAAACATCGTCCATTGCTCTTCTATCATTTGCTCCAACATGCCCATGTAATCCTGCTGCAGATTTTGCCAAACCGCATCCGACCTTAATGCGAGTGGGCTGCTGAATTAGCACCCTCGTGTAAAGAGGCAGGTGAACAGGAGGTGTTTTGCATTTTCCCATTCTTCACCACAAGTTGCATACATTGGATCGCAATTGAACCTTGATGCTAGGGTGGCTGATAATGGTAATCCCCTTGAACCACTTTCCAAAGAAATAGGCAGATTCGAGAGAGGATATCACCCTTTTTCCAGACCCAGTTCCAGAACCTGCACTGCTCGCTATCACTTATGCTGTCATTGCCAGTAATTCTCGCGTAGGCCTTTTTGACTGAGTATGAACCATTGGTCGTTAGTTTGAATACCAGCTTGTCCGTGCCTGCATCAGTCCTCGAAGGCTGAATTGTAGCGACAACGGTTAGGCATCCCACACACCCAAACAGTTGCAATAGCTTTTCCATGTCCCACACTCCTGATTCCTTATTACTAGGTCCTTTACCTTCCAGCTATTTCTCGGTCGATTTGCCTCTAAAGATTCTATCAGACCTTCAAACCAGGGCTCTCCAACTGCATTGCATTGGCTTCCATCTCCAATTTCCCATTTTATCATTGGCAACAGGCACTCCCTGAGCCCCATAATACCCTTCCAGAACACAGAGCATGAGTAGATTCTTTTTGATGTCCAGAGTGCACTTCTCGGAAGGTACTTTGCCTTTACAATTTCCACCCATTGCGTGTCGGAATTGATTGCAAGCCTCCACGGAATTTGTAAAGCATTACTTCGTTTACTGCTTGAGCTCTCTCAGCCCCAATCCCCCTTTCCCTAATGGTTGACAAATGCGATTCCAAGTTACGTATGTCATATAACGTGGCTTGTCGACCTTGTCCCAGAAGAAATTCCTAAATAGTGATGTGAGCTTTTAGATGACACTATTAGGAATTCTTACCGTAGCCATAGTCTATGGGAAGTGACTGGAGAACTGCCTTCAAAAGAACCACTTGGCCGGCTTGCCTTCAAAAGGTCTAGGCCGTGTAGAAGTCTAAGTTGATTGCTATGTGGTCCAAGTCTAGGTCTTAGAGTTGCATGTTTAATTTGTTACATTTTGCATGTTTATTTTGTCGATGCATTGCATATTTGTTTTTAGTCAATCTGATTAGTGATATTTCATGGGTTAACATTCATTCTCCTTTACAGACACATATACATAATTACTAAGGAAACACAATCTAGAATAATCATAACAAAACATAGTAAAATATATAATTACCAAGATATGGCAATATAAATATATTACTGAATTTATATACTATTTGACCAAAATTTGCCATAAAATTAAAATTAAAACATGAAAATATTTAAAATTGTATTATTTGGCATTTATGCATAAAGTTAGATCTTTAAAGTTGCTATATTTTTATGATAAAATAGCTTTTTGCATGGTTTAGTAAACTGTAAAAATTAGAGTAAATGATTTTATTTTATGTCTTAATTTATAAATATTATTAAATTAAGAGGGAGTGCATAAGTTGAGAGGAGTACCCATCTCGTGTTATTCTTCTCATTTTGCCTAATTTCCAAAAGAGGGAAGAAGACACAAGGTACATTGGTACAAAATTCATTGTATAGACACAAAACAAAACACAAACAAACACGAGAAAATACAAATTTTCATTGTTATATCTATGGGAAATAAAAATATACACTTGTTAATGGTATATGTTTTGCCAGTCGAAAGGGGGATTTTGTTGTTGTAAGCAATCTTCTGTGCTGTTTGACTAATTTGCAAAACATATAAAGATTGAAATTTACAGTTTCTTTATTTGAGATGTATGTAGGTTTAGTTGTTATGTCTGAAGGTCAAACCAAGTCAAAGATACATATCATGACAAGTTTTACAAGATAATCGAATACATGATCTCCTTCTCCTCGAGATATAAGGAATGATTTGATACAAATGATCTGATGGATGATTCACACAAGCCATTTGGAATGTTGGATATTGACGAGATGCTGAATCAAGAAGATTATGGAAGATCATATAGATCGAGATCATGAGATGAAGATCACACTTTATCATTTTATTTTATCATTTTTAATTTATATCCAAAAGTATGGTAAAGTAAATCTGAGATTGTGACCGCCTGATTCTAGCTGTTACATGGATGGAAGTCCATTTCAAAATCCAAACAATCGGGCTTGGTCAATACTGGAAACTAAGCACAAGCAAAATAGGCTAATCCCTTATTCTGTATATCTTGTGATATGCATAGAGTTGTTGGCAAACCCTTTGAATCCCATTGTAAATAGTGGGCTCTGTCATCTGTCTAAGATGACAAAGAATACCCTCACAAACCTTACACTTTAGAAATCATTTGAGAGGTTTAGCCTAATCCATTGTTGCTTCTGCCTAAACTTCAATTATCTTTCCAGTAACCTCAAATATACTTCACCTAAAATGATCATTGTGATATTAGAGTGAAAGTAGTGATTGTATGCACTTAGAGCCTTTTGTTGCTCGCATATTCCAAGCCATTGTGCTTGCTTCTTTGCTTGAGCCTGTGTGCTCACTTTTCTGTTATGTGGACCGTTGGAGTGTTGTCTCGCCGGTCACAACTTGTATTCCTTTTTGAATAGGTAATAGAAAGATGGGCCTAGTTTTGGTTGTGTTGCCCCGGAGACGTAGGTTCTTCAGTTGGCCGAACTCCGTTATCAACTCCTGTGTCACTTTCTTTAATTTATTTGTTTACTTTATCTCACTTTATTTATTTAAATTCATAAGTTCTTGATTCCGCCTAGAACTTCACGTAGATAGATTTACTTGAACATAGGAACGACATTTGAACTTGTCTATCCGACTGATAGTTACAAGTTATAGGGTTTAAATTTTAAATAACCCCATATTCACCCCTGATCAAGCTCATGTTGGTAGTGAATTACGTAGAGTTTTGACTTAGGTTTTGCCTTATTTTCTCCCCTTTATTTTTAATTAATATTTGAAAAAGGTTATTGTTGCCATATTTTATGTTTTAGTATAGGAACCATGTTTTGGAGCTATTTTACATCATTTGAAGCAAGAATCGGGTCGATCAAAAAAGCACAGCTCATAGAGTAAGGCTCTAGTACGGACCATATTAGCCAATACGGACTAGATCCCCAGTACAGACTAATGAAGGCCAAATAAGCATTAACTCTTGGAGCGACACAGGGGAGTATGGTCTGTATTAGACAATACGGACCGTACCCAAGGCGCCTTTTGGTGAAATCTTTGACAGCTGTATCCAGATCAGATAACTTGAACTCCACTCATCTCCAGACGCCCCTTCACTTCTATATAAGACCTCTGGACTGAACATAAACATATCTTTGTATCTTTGGTGTTCTCTATTTTCTTAAACTAAGGGCCCGTTCGGCAACGACACTGTTGCCGTGGGAAAAAAAATTACCTCTTGAGTGAATTTTTTTTTCCCACGGTGAACAGTAAAAAGTAGTGCAAAATTTTTGATTCCTATTCCCATTTCTATTCCTAGCAGGCTGCCGAACGGGCCCTAAGTGTGTAGAGATTAAGTAGGAGGGTTGTATCTTTCTCTTATCTCTTTGTAAACATACCGTTCAGCGTCTAAGTTTAGATTCTTAGGATTAGCAGTAAACCTTGTTACTTATGATGCTTTGATACATATTTTTATTTTATCATTGTTTAGTATGTTGTTGTTCGATTGCTTTTGCGCTTTATGTTTTATCTTACTTGATTTTGTTTATTAGTCTAGACCGTCATGTGATGGCCACACATGAAAGTTAATCACTATTGGGCTAATCGAATTGGGATAAGGGAGAATAAAAATACTAGATTAGTGGTGGAGACCTTAGCCGGAGATACCATTAATTGGATCAACAAAAGTATACATGGGAGTCTCGATATTCACAGACGAATGTCGCATTGTCGTGTCTTACCATGGAGACACCCAATATAACCAAGATAGTAGGGCGACGTACCCAGTAAGTGAAGTCTGAATTCTTTTGGGCTAATCACATATCTCCTGGCACCAATCGAGACAAGCCTTAACAGGATCTCTTGATTGGTAGGGTGATTGTTAGACGAAAGCAGTAGTCACTAAATTGGATTAGAAACCCTCATACAATAACTGAAAACCAACATCAAATAAGGTAAGAATCAAAACGGATTGAAGTAACAACGGTGTGCCAAAACCCTATGAATTCACATATCTATCTTATTTATTTTATTTACTTTTAATTTTCGCCAAATACATTGATAAAAAATAATAACTCTTGAATTTCATATTTTGTATAGCCTTTCGAAAGATTGTGATTTAATCGCTCAAGACCTTGAATCTTATTCCTTGCGGATCGACACCCATTTATACTACTCGATAGGATTACGCGCTTGTAATATGACTCGATAGCAAACCGGGTTATAAATTTTATTAGCTTAATCACGATTACACCCATCAACCCCCCTCTAGGTGCCGTTAGGGACAACAGTAGATGATATACAACCAGTAGAATGTGAAAGACAACCAGTAGAATTTGAAAGATAACCAGTAGTAGATGAAAGAATATCAGTATGACATGAAAGACAACCAGTAGACATTAAAGATAACCAGTATGACATGAAAGACAACAAAAAGAAGATGAAATACAACCAGTAGTAGATGAAAGATAACTAGTGAAACGTGAAAGACAACCAGTACAAAATGAAAACAACTAAAATAAAATGAAAAACAACTAGTGGAAGATTAAAGACAATCCCCATATTTGGTTGTGGCCTAAAGGTGGCTTAAAGGCTTTAGGCCACTGTTATTCCACCAAACACGATTTAAACTAATTGGCCTAACATGGAATAGCCTAAAAGTTAGGCCGGCCTAAACGGGCCTAAATTAAACCACCTCTTGAGGTGCCTTAAATTTAGGCTTCAATTTTACGCCACTGGGGCCCACTGTCATTCACCTTCAACCATTTCACCCCTCTCCTCATTAATTAGTAATAATATATTATTAGTATATAATTAGTATATTATTATTAATAATTATTATTAGTATATAATTATATAATTAATATATTAAATAATTATTATAATAATATTATATAATTAGTATTTTTTATTAATAATTATTATTAATATATAATTATATTATTAATATATTAATATTATATAATTAGTATCTTTTTATTACTAATTATTATTAATATATAATTATATAATTAATATGTTATATTGTTAATATATTAAATAATTATTAACAATAATATTATAATATATTATAGTTATTATTAATATTAATATTATATAATTAGTATCTTATTATTAATAATTATTAATAATTATAATTATATAATTAATATCATATATTGTTAATATATTAAATAATTATTATAATAATATTATATAATTAGTATTTTATTAATAATTATTATTAATATATAATTATATTATTAATATATTAAATAATTATTATAATATATTATAGTTATTATTAATATATTAATATTATATAATTAGTATCTTTTTATTACTAATTATTATTAATATATAATTATATAATTAATATGTTATATTGTTAAAATATTAAATAATTATTAACAATAATATTATAATATATTATAGTTATTATTAATATATTAATATTATATAATTAGTATCTTTTTATTACTAATTATTATTAATATATAATTATATAATTAATATGTTATATTGTTAATATATTAAATAGTTATTAACAATAATATTATAATATATTATAGTTATTATTAATATATTAATATTATATAATTAGTATCTTATTATTAATAATTATTATTAATTATATAATTATATAATTAATATCATATATTGTTAATATATTAAATAATTATTATAATAATATTATAATATATTATAGTGATTATTAATATATTAATGTTATATAATTAGTATCTTATTATTAATATATAATTATATAATTAATATCTTATATTATTAATATATTAATATTATATAATTAGTATCTTATTATTAATATATAATTATATAATTAATATCTTATCTTGTTAATATATTAAATAATTATTATAAAAATGTTATAATATATTATAGTTATAATTAATAATTAATAATTAATATTATATAATTAGTATCTTGTTATTAATAATTAACTAACTTAGGCTTCCAAAACTTTAGTCCTCCACCAACTCTAACCAAACAAGAAATACTTTAAGCCGTGGTCTAACTTTAGACCTCAACCAAACATAAATAATTTAGGCCGGCCTAAGTTGGAATAACAACTTAGGCCACCTTAACTTTAGTCCACAACCAAACACCACCAATTAGAAGAAGATGAAATATAACTAGAAGAACATGAAATACAACCAGTACTCGATAAAAGACAACTAGTATAATATGAAAGATAACTAGTATATGATATTTTTTTTATTAACATATGACTATATAATTTTTTTATTAACATATGATTTATATTGCATTTCATATAATTTTTTTAATTTAATAATTATGATAACTTTATTTTTTCAACAATTTTAAAAAATTAAAAATTAAAAATTTATTAGAAAAGTGATTTATACAATATTTTATTATTTATTTAATTAATAATTATATCTTTTATAAAAATAGGATAAAAAATTATAAATGGGATAAAAAAATTATATATATTTTTATTTTAGTGATATTAGGTTCATGATGCATTAAAATATATATTTATTTGTAATAATTTTGGATTAAATTACATATGCCGTCAATTTATTAGTTAATTATTGTTATTTGCTATGTTATCTTAATGAGTAAGAGCAGGATACGTATAAATTAATATTTAATAGATAGACAGAGTATAAGTAAAACTAATTTTAAATAGGTATGAATATGAATATATCCTCACCTAATTCTTACAGCTAATTCGTACTGAACCCATTGAAACCCTAAATAGAGGAACTTCACTTCATACGAACTAAAATCACAAATAACAAATAACAAATAACATATTTGCAGTTCTTAAATTGCCGGCCCAAAGAACTTTACTTAACTAATATATTGTTGTACAGTTGTACTTTCTTTTTAGGCAAATTCTTCTATGGATGTAAGGACCTATTTGTAAAATGAGCATATTTTCATTTTCAAAGTTCAAACAGTCGATCCGACCGTTCAACATTATCTCCATATTAAAATGTACTTGGAGGTCAAATTTTACATTTTTTTGAATTTTTTTACTATTTATTAAGATGGGTACAAAATTCAATGGCCTGAATTTGACTAGTTTTGTAAAGTACTTAATAAATAGTAAAAAAGTTCAAAAAAAATGTAAAATTTGACCTCCAAGTACATTTTAATACGGAGATAATGTTGAACGGTCGGATCGACTGTTTGAACTTTGAAAATGAAAATATGTTCATTTTACAAATAGGTCCTTACATCCATAGAAGCATCCCTCTTCTTTTTATATAAAAATAGAGTCAAAGTTTTCTACTTTCAACATTTACTTTCAGTCAGATTTTTAAACTTAAGATTTTAACATTGTCTTATATATGTAGTCTATACTGTTAATAATCTAATTAAAACATATAATTTAAAGGATAAATAGTTAATAAACAACCCACATAATTTATACTCAGTTATGCTCCATATAACTTAGATTTATTTCTACATCGACCAAAAAGTGTAAAATTTTAATTATCATTTATTTATTTTTTTTGAAAACTTGGTAGATTAATTATCATTTATAATTTGAAGATTTATAAGCAAATTGTATTACTAAGAAAAATATATCAAAATTCGCTCACCGAGTCAAGTTGGAGGGTTAAGATTCTTGGGTCCGGAATTTTTCCAAGAAAATAAAAGATACTAAAAAAATAAGCCTAGAAAATAGGGTAAATTTCAGACCCCGCCATGTTATCATGGTCAAAAATCTGGTCCATTTAATTTAGCAATTGTGATTTTATATTTTCTTAAATTAGTTACCTGATGCTATTATTTAGGATGATCACTAATTAACATTAGAAGCGGAACTAGAAAGAAGAGGAGTGCTAAGCACACCCTATAAATTGAAAATTTTCAGTTTCATTCTATAAAAAAATTATACTACTAGCCCCCTCCCTCACCCTTATTTTTGTTCCGCGCCTTACTAAGGTTATTTCTCTCTGTCCTTCATAGAAGACTGTCTACTCACCTTTGAAATTTCAAAAGAAAAAATAATTAAATTTTTTAATTATTTAATATGCTTAGGTTATGTCATCCTTGTGTTTGAAAGACAAAAGATTAAAAAAAATCCCACTCTGAAATTATTAATTAGCTTTTTTATATTTTTGAAAATTATAATTTCTCTAATTTCAAAATGCTTATATTCTTTATACTCTGCAGACTTCGAATTGAATTTGAATACCAAACCTATCTGAATTATTGAACTATCGTGACATTTGTATGGACTCAACTAGAGTAATTAACTGTATGATTATGTTGGTTGTAAATACTTGATTTTGATATCACTCATTTTGGACCATCAGTTGATAAATGATAATCAAATCGATATTAATGCACCAGTTATGTGGCTACCTTAGTAAATACAAGTCCTTTTCTCTCATTAAAGATTGTTATCTCATAACACTATTATGGTATTTCAATATACTAGAAGGTCCTATATGGAAAAAAAAAATCTAACTTTCCATCCCAGCCCATTGATTTGAAGATTCAACGTGCCAGGAGCGGAACCTTCTAGTTTTGCTAGTTGGGTCATGCTTCTTTCCCTCATACCGTTTCCTATAAAACCCTCTGTTCTCATTTCCCAACCAAACAATTCACTTCAACCTCAGCACAGAAACAGAGAGCGTAAAATGGCCTTGGGATGGTTCCTTCAAGCAATGCTCAGCCAAATCGTCGATCCAATAAGTGACAACACTTCCAAAGATCAAAAACCAAGAAATTTTAATCAAGCTGCAAATTGTTCCAAAACAGAGCGCGCTGATTTCGTTGTCATCCCTAAGAAAAACATGAATTCATCCCACGAGGGGTTTCAGATGCCGCTTCACTACCCGCGGTACAAAAAGGAGGATTATGATATGATGGAGGAATGGAGAATTGATCAACTGCTAAGAGAGTACGGTCTAGTCGTTAATGGTTCGCTCGAGGAGAAGAGAGACTTTGCCATGGGTGCCTTCTTGTGGCCTGACCAAATGTAGGAGTACTGACATTGGCTTGGTATTTTGATTTTAGTAATTTATGTATAAGAAATTAAATGTTGAGTTAACTTTTATTAAAGAATAAATTCTACAGAGTAATAATTTTAGTATAAAAGTTAGCGCATAGTAAGATTTATAGTTTGCTTGTGGCGTATTTTTTGCTTTTTCCTGTTGGTTTTTACCTATCTTTAATTATTTATAAGTTTAAAAAATTGGAAAGGGAGCTCTATCACCTGGCTGCTGTTAACAAAAGCAAGGTTTGTAACGTACTACTCAACAAACAAACCGCCATTTACAAGCAAAACCAAAATAAACCATTAAACCCTACATAAAACCTGCGGGTAATATTTTAAAACCGGCCTTAGCATTAAGCAAGTGTGGTAATCTAAAATCAACTAACCATCTAAGATTTCATTAATGAATGATCTCAGCCAAGTGCTCATTAGGAGCCGAGAATAAGATCAAACAGGCAACCTAGGTATCATCATCTTGTATTATTCCATCTGAAATTACTACAAAAAGGTCCAGCAACAAAATTATTTTGTGCTTGGATTTCGTCAATTCTAGCCTACCCCAACTTGTTTGGGACTAAAGCCTTGGTTGTTGTTGTATTTCGTCGATTGTACCTGGTGGAAACTTTAGATGGACAGCATTTGATTACAAGAACAATAGAAACTTTAGATGGACAGCATTTTATTACAAGAAAAATAGAAAGAAATTTACAGTTTAAAGAACTTCTGGCGATCCAACATGGTCCATATTTCCAAACCTAAACCTGACCCATAATATGTCTAGCCTGGATGTTGTCTTTCGCTATTTTGATTGTTAAATCTTAAAATGGGCCTGGGCTCAACATAGCAATTTGATTTAACTATGACAATACGCTTTTTGGTTCAGATATATGTTTTGAATGGATACTTCATTTTCTTCATTTCACCAACCTCATGATATTGATCTCTCTGTTACCCCAAAATACGTCAAGATCATGTCATATCATATACCCACTTATGTATAATTTAGCTTTTTAAAGTCTGATTCCATAAAAGATTATCCTTCCACTCACCTTTCATTGTATTATTGTTCCATACTGTGTTTTAGTGTGCCTGTCTCTATAACAAGTTTTGAGTATTATAGCCATTTTTTATTATGTTTTCACTTTTAATTTTCTATATGATTGTAATGTTTTGAGAAATTATTCTTGATTATATGGTAAATGAATTCAAGAATCTTCTAATAATTCATCAAGAATTTGCATGATATGTACAGAACTGTAAAAATTATTAAAAATACTGATACTAAAAAATCCAACTATTCAAAATTGGTAAACCAACATGCTTTACACAATGATCGGAAAGCAAATCTTGCAAGATTTCACTTCAATTCACTAGCACAAAGTTTAATAGAGATAATTTTCGCATATATAATTGTTCTGCATCAGTTTAATTCTCTCAAATCTCTTCATTTATTTTCTTTCCCTATCAGCCTGGCTCTTCCGATCATGGGAATTGCTTCAGCGAGAATTCCTTTTCATCTGACCAGTACATTCTGATCTGGGGAAGTTGGTAAGGCCAAGACATTTTTTTTAAATACAATGTTCGCTATTCTCATTTATCAGTAGTTAATTATTTTTTATGATGATCTTAAGCAATCTAGTTTCTTGTAAAACAATGCATAATCTGTGGTTATGTCAATGCTTACCTCGTAATGATATCACATTTTCTACTAGTGTTATCATTAGTAGTTTAGAATTTAGTTAAAGAAACAACTACCAAGTGGAATCTCCACTTCATTAGATTGTCAAAGAAACCACTTACTAAGCTCTTATCTCTAATCATATCAAAATCTTCGAAAAGTAGTACTTTCTGCATGATTCCAATATTGTTGAAGGCTCAACAAATCCACCAAAATAAAACAATTTGATATGGAAAAATAATTTGCTCCTTAAAGTACTCTCAAACTGCCGCCATTATATAGTTGATTTAATTATTTACTTTTATTTTTGAAAAGAAGGCGACAGGTGTCTATTTTGTTTCTATAGTTGATTTATTGAACCAATTTAATTCAGTGTATTTAATTGTGGCCATGACAACAGGGACTGATTATTAAGAATCGGATATTAAATGCAATTTCAAGGAAGTTCAGGTACTTATCCGAAAAATATCTAGTTAAGGCTAACTGGCTAAATGCGGTTGTGTATCACCCAAGTACCACACATGTTTTATGGATCAGGGAGTCTCACATTTGTTGTTACGTGTGCCAGGAACAAACACAAAGCGTCTCATCAGTGTTTCCTTTTCTTATCTTATTGTTTGGATAATCACTTCTTCCACGGCACTGAAGCATTTTCTTCACCGTTGCGATCAGGACAAAAATAAATGCTTTTAAACTTTACTTTCAATTCACTAATTTACAGTGAGAGACGCATTATTAAAGATAGGTACCACGAAGCAAGGTGGATTTCTTTCCTCCTGACCTTGTGGGTAAAATGGATAACAAATTGATAACGGATGTGTAAATTTGAAGTATTAGTTTTATTTCTACCTTATTTTTACCATTGAAGTCATCGGATAATAAATGAATAACGGATCATTACCGAATAAATTTATATAATAATCCGATTCCAAAATATAACATAAAATTATAATTACCAGTATGTTAATTTTTTAAGAATATAAATCTATCTGGTCATCGTTATCGTCATCGTCATCGTCATCGTCATCATCATAATAATAATGTATTATATAATTAAATATACGAATACAAAATTATCATATAAAATTTTGGTTATCAATTAATTAATTTATAGGATGATGAGTACAAAATCACTCTTACTCATATTTGTACGATCTTAACAGATAAGCTAGTGATTTTTTTTTTCATATCCATGCTCTTATCAGATAATTATATAAAAAATATTTACTCATATTCACATTATCAAATATGATGCAAATAAAATAAACTGAAAAAAAAAAATCATTGACACAAACAATATTTTTCCTCCATAGTACTTTTTAATGTACCCAAAAATCCTTTAAAATAGCACATGAGATTGCATTTTGGACGAGTAATCAACAACATTAGTAAATGATCTGCATAGAAGAAAAAATCGTTAATTAAATTACAAAATACGGGAAGGCAAACTATCAACGAGAAGAAAGAAAATGGGAAATTAAGTCCTTCTCTGACCCTCAAAATATTGGACTTTGAGTCAATTAAATTGAGAATTTTTTTAATCCAATTTGTCCCTATATAATTATATTTTTTTCCAATCATATTTTCCTAATAAAGTAATGACGCCGGTGTGGTACTTACAAGTGATGTCATGTGTGGTCGGAGTGTTGCATTGACATGGTACTTACCTCTAGCTCAATGTTGGCATGGCTTCATTCTCAATGATACGATGCTAATGTTGTATAGAACCATGTGGTACACCATATTAACTTGTTTAATGTTGGTTTGGTCGCGTACCTATTCAATAAAAAGGCTCCTATAAAATTAAAACTTCAAAATACATTAAAATTTAATTATAAGATTACATCCAACCTACAACGCAAACACTTAATTAATAAAATTAAAACTCCAGTACAAAATGGTAAAATCCTAATTCATTCCAACTTAAAATTCTAAAATCATAATTTATCTCTTGTATTTGTATTTGTATATGTTGATTTGTTTTTATTGTAATTTTCTCTGAAACACTTGATCAAGTAAAATGATGAATTCTATTCATTGAAAAAAATACAGCGAAATTCTATATGTTAATTTTCCTGTAACTTTACCCTCCACGCTTCACCCTTCTGTCTTTTTTTTGGCGTTAATTTTTTTTCTGCATTTTGTCTTTCTTCTTTGACAAAGTTTTCTTTAACACTATTTATTTCTTACTATTTTTGGAAGATTTTTTAAATATTCCGTAACATTCATGAGATGCAATTAATTTTTTTTTGACATTACATGTTTAAAGGTCAAAATATCAGTTTGCATAGATACAATATCGTAATCACAAATCAGTGTTTAGGAGCTGCTTAAGAGTCTGGATATCAGTTTATTTCCAAGTATATATAAAAAAAAATCTGATATTAACACTTAAAAAATAAAAAATAATCACACATGCAGTGGTGAAAATTGTAAATCGGAACCTCAGAGTATGCATTGTATAAACACTAAAAAAAAAGGTTGTTCTTAACACCTCTGTTGGGCACGTGAGCGTAAGCGTAAGAGGCGGAGGATCTTTAAGATTCAAATACCGCAGGAACCTGGATTAATTAATCCCAGGCTCCCAGCTAAGTAATTTTTTTTTCAGTTCTATCTTAGATTCAAGGAGAATCTTTAAGATTCGTGTCAAATTAGAATAAACAATCTGAATCTCATTTAATTTACAGATCAGGTAGGATTCACTTTCCATCTTAAACGACGCAGAAAGCCACTAATTTTTGTTATAGTTTTTGAACCCACGACCTTCCACTCAGATGGTGTTACATTTTGCCTGCCGCTAAATTAAAGACTGATTTTTTTTATTTTTTTATAATAGTTAATAAAAACAGTTAAGATCACGAAAATGAGGAGCGGAAGGTGGAATACTGTCATCACTTCTGAAAAGAATAATGCAATTAAAAAAAGGTTGACATTGATTTATCAAAAAAAAATCAAATGTTTGATATTGATTTCTCAGAGAACAAAAAGGAGGTAATTTTAGTTTATATTTATAATTTGTAATGACTTTCAGAATACAGAGGCTGTTAACAAATTTTTTTTTCAATTTACCTACCGACTTCTTATCATTTGTAATTAATTATCACCAGAGCAGAGGAAAAAATTCAAATAAATTGTAACGTTTGGATTAATTTTTGAGACACTTGATCTGAATTTTATTAATTGGAAAAATGATGGTTTGTTTTTTGTCAAAAGGAAGAAGAAGAGAACTAACTACTCTTCATGTATACGCGAGTTTGTACATTATGTTACTTTTCTAAGTTTACATCATGTCCAAGATATATTAAAACTTGGAATTTGCCCAACATTCAAGCAATCATGCCATGAAAATATCTCAAGCAGTTCCAAACCGGAATTACTTCAGACACTAAACTAACCTTTTAGGTCAATTACTCGTTCACTTTTACGGGAATGATTAGGCAAAATATCTCCCCTTGCACCTCCAGATTAGTGAAGAAGCTAACTCAAAAGCTATGAATAACAAACTTATCTCTCTTTTTTATTTTAATTTGTTAATGTCAGTGGTTGATTACAAATGACGCGATTTGTTAAACGAAATAATTTTTTTATAATAAAGTATAAAAAATGCAACCGAGAAAATTAAATTTTACATTATGCAACTTATCTCTAATTTTATTTATCTATCTCGGTAATAATGATGAAGACATGCTTCCCTGTATTAGAAAAAAAAAAAACCGTCTATTTTATTTTTTCTTTTACAACGTCCAGCATAGGGCTATTCAGCATCAAATTATTTTGCTTTGCATTTAGTATCTGAAATTCGTAAAAAAAAATTAAGAATTGGATAAACATTAACACTTTTTTTTTAACTATTTTACAATTTCAAAATTAGAGAAATTAAGAACTAGGCTTTGGTCTATTAGCAAAAGACTGCTCTCCAAGCGAGAGAGACGCAAATTCAAAATCCGAATAAGATGTTTTTTGTAGACATTGAAATTTGAAAGACTAGATTCCATCTTTCTCTAAAAAAACAAAATACAAAAGAAAATTTACATAAATGAAATTATTTTGTACTATACGAATCATAGATTGAATTCCATTCGGATAAACTATTTAAAAAGAAAAGTTACATAAAAGCTTTCTTTTAAGTGTTTTACTTTTTATTAAAGAATATACCAAATTGTACATAGTAAAACACTATAAATAAACTATATAGTTTTTGGACAATTAAATCAGCATTCAATTGCTTGTTCCGCGATCAAAATCAAAGTAGTTCCCACATTCGCCGTATAGTACTATATTATCAAATTGAATGTGTTGTGTTAATAAAAGAATTAGTGTTGTTAATATCTTCACCCCGTATAGTACTATATTATCAAATATCTCTATATTTTTTCAAAAAAAAGAAGAAGAAGACCGGAGCATGATATTTCAGATATGAGAATATATTTTAAATTAAAAAGTATAATGGTAGTTAAATAAAAAAAAACATAAATGGTAGTTAAACCAAACCATTCTACAAAGTAATCTGAGTCTGACAATTCTACCAAAATATCTAACATAGAAAAATATTTAAGCAGCTGCACCTTAATAACTAAAGAGATTAAAGAATGCTACACTTAGTCAGTTAGTTCGATGAAAATATCTGAAGTTGTTGGAGCACCAAGCACAAAAAAAAAGGGTTGTTGGAGCAAAAAAAAGGGTTGTTGGAGCAAAAAAAAAGTAAAAGGAAGCAAGTATCTAATTACATGGAATCGAGGTCAGTGGAAATCCGAGATTCAGCCGTCTAATTTTTTTTGTGCACGCATCACGAAATAACTCATTTTTCTGTGTACGCATCTCGAAACAATTCAATGGAAACAATTCAATAGTTGGATTCGAAATTTCAGAAATTTCAGAGTTAATATTGATGATTTCGGATTTCAGCATATTTGAATCCAATTATATGTCCATGCCTAGCTAGCAAGTAGACTTGTGTCACGTTGAAGAAATAATAGGTGTCTTTGAATAGATTATTATGCCACCCCAAAAAGATACTGTTATTAGGAAGTGGGTACTTCGATTAAAAAAAAAATTGAGAATGATGCAATGAGAATATATTTTGGGTCATATAATATGTAATTCTTTTATTTGAGTATGAAATAACAAATACAATTTATATGATGTTTTATATCATTTTACTTACATCTATATAAGGAAATATGAAACTATTTTATTTCTTTTTCATTGGTAAACTATAATTGTAAAAATAGAAATATTTTGTTGCTGTGATTTTTTTAACACTTAGAGCACAATACATATTGAAGCAAAGTTAAATGATATAATATTTTGAACGCGACCATTAATTATATATAATATGTAAACCACCTTTATTTGGTTCTTTTTAGGAAAAAACTTTGTTTTGCTATTTGAAAATTTTCAGTGTCTCTTTTGTATATTATATATTATCGGAATAACTTTGCAATAAATGTTTGAAATTAATTGCATGCCCTCTCAAAAGATACATAACATAAACCTTAATTATGTGGTTGCTAACCGTAAGTACTAAGAGCGTTTTGCTTTAATATCCATAGGTGTCCACTTCAATTTTTGTGTATACGAATTTAAAACGGATCGGATGGTCTGATACCCATCGCACCTACTCCGCTCTATATCATATATGATAAAATTTAATTCTGAGTTTTGAAAGTCAAATATTGTTTTTATTTCCGGTGAACATGATGTTTTGATAAATTGTTTTTGTTGAAACCTTTAACTCATCAAGAAGTTATTCAAAAATAACCGAGTATATATCATGGGTATCAGGAATCATCTAAAATAACTGAAAAGTTGGTGTCAAGTGTCAACTTAAGCAAGAAGTTATTCAAAAATATCTAGAATTGTTGGAAGCTTGAAGCACATAAAGTACAGAAAAAACAAGAGGTTTTGTTCTATCTTGACAACATGTACCTATCTTAACCAAAGGTTAAAAACAAAAGTTGAAAATGAACTTAAAATGTGATATCCAGTCAAAGAAAATATCTAGCAAAGTAGCAGAGTGCAACAGTATCGATCTTGATTTTGGCCCATGATTAAAAAAGAAGAAGTAGAAGTGTAGAACTCATTCAAAATAGATTAATTTGATAAATTTAATAATAGTTGAAAAAAAATCTTTTACTTTAAAATACAACAGTTGAAAAATAATTTAAATGCATGTAGAAAAATGACTCAACTTTTACTGTATCAAATAATTTAAAAATTTACAACGATTTATACATAATATCAAATAAAATTTAAATTACATGGAATTGATTAAGACTAAATTTCTTTTTTCTATCTTTAAAAGTTGGTTTGGTTTGGTTTGACTAGAAAAGTATTTAAATCGTCAAATTTATTTATTACTGATATTCATAAAGGTAATTGAATTTCAAGGCATCTAAACCATGTCAAGTCATCAATCATTTTCAATTCCTAATTGTCAAATTTAGTCATATGACTGAAAATTATTTAAGTTTTTACTTGTAAATGTTCAACAATGTGAGAGAAGTATGCTTAATTTAATGTATAATAGAATTAATTACTTTATTTTATGATAATTTATTTAAAAATATATATATTAAAAATTAATTACTTCATTTTTATTTTATTTGATAGTATTTCTCAATTTAAAAATTGTTTTTTTTTTTGCAATACTTCTTTACTATTTTGAGACGAAGCCAAAAAATAATCCTAATTGCCAATTTTAGATCTCAATTATAGAATAAATAATCTACCTTGAGTAACTGAATAAATAGTTTCGCCCCCAAACCAATTAGCACATCAATGAAAAACAAGTAAGTAATTCAGTTAAGGAAAACGTGAGTAATATTGTAGAAAATGACCACTTTCTGTTTTTTATATTATTGCTATACAAATTGCTAATTTTTTACGAGTTGGGTTAATTGTGCCCCATGAAGTAATAATCATATTTTACTACATGTTTGTATTTTTATTTAAAGTCTAAATAGTCGTTCAAACCATTTAACGTAATTCTCCAAATAATAATGTGCTTGAAAAACAAAATTTTAAATTATTTTAGATTTTTTAACTATTTTTTAGATAGATAGAAAATTATTGTTATTTGATATTCATAATCTCCCGAATGAATCACTGTCTTTTTAGACAATTAAATATTTGTTGATTCGGAAAAAGGTTCATATTTAATTTTGAAGTAAAGTTCATGAGAATTAAATTACTTATTTTATCTTACTTTTTATTTTTTACATATGTCTTAGTAGCTTAAGTCATACTTTAAATTTATTTATCTAGAAGAATAAGATGTTGAGAATTAGACATCTATACTCAAAATCAAATTAGATCACATCGAGAGTTGCAAGATTTTGACAAATTTGCAATGCGCATGCTTAATATGTCTTTGAATTTGAATATAAAATGAGTAGGAATGGATTATATAAATTTCATGTCCTTACGTGTATTGACGATTTGAGGGTTCGGTAACTTGAACCTCAGTACATTGCAACAGGAACAGAAAGCAAAATCCGAGACCCCACCGAACCGACTAAAATCCGAGAAAACACGTGTTTGCAAGAAAGAGATTCCGTGGCAGATCAAAAGCACTTTGATATGTGCACACCTGTGTAACGAGTCGCCATGGATTCCAACATTCCACAATCCACATGAACTTATGAATCAGTACAAGTTTAGGCTATCCAAAATATCGGCGAGTTTAGCCTTAACAGTTATCATATTATGCTAATGATTAATTCAGATCGTTAAGCTTGAATGATTAACCTGTAAATTACATGATTATGTTCTGAACTTCCATTTTCTGAAATTTATTTTGTATAAAATTAAAAAGTTGAAAATAAAATATTTTGTTGCTCTCATTTTTTTTTTTGGATTTCTTAAAATTTATACAAAATTAAGTTGAAAATTAAAATAATTTTAAATGCACATCTTTAACTGGTCAAAGAAATAAAAATAAAAATCAATTGTTTAAACTCAATTTTCAAATTAAACCTTTAAAAGTTAAATCTCACAACCTTGGTTTATAAACTTGAAGCTTGCTAGTATGTTACAAACATTGGCACCTCAGAAACATCTTATAATGTGTGGAGCCCACATAATTTTCGTCCTGAAACCACACACAATTCGGTTGCTTTATAAAATGTGCAAATAAAAAAATGGTTGTTTTATTAACTACCCAACTACTCGGCCCAAATTCGGCCCAAATACAATAAAAAGAGATTTCAATCACTGTCGAGTGCCACACTGTCGCTTCTGTTTCTCTACTCTACTGTCTATTGCTCTCTTCTCTTCCCTCTCACACTTCTCTTCCTTTCTTCGCTAATGGCATCTCCTTTACGATTCCACTTACTTCTTAAATTTCCCTCCAACCCCCTCTACTTCCTCATGCGCTTCTTTCCTCATTTCAAATTAGAACCTATCTTTTTGTCTGTACGAAATGGGCAGTTTGGGAGAGCTGAGTGAGAAGGAGATGCAACTGAACCCTTCTGATCCTATTATTATTGAGTTGAATAGATTGGAGAACCATTTGCGAGGTATTGTTTGTCAGTAAAGATTGCACCTCTTTTGTTACTTCCAAGTTTCAATCAGCCTGCTAATTGTTTCTCTTGTTGGGAATATTTGACCTAGAATATCCTTTGATGGACCAAAACCTTCTGATACCGGGTTATTAAGGCTTATAATCATAGTGCTTAGGTCCAAGCTATGTATGAAATTACGGGCTCCTACATATTTCTCTACATAAATACTTTTATATTTGGACTAATTTGTTTTTAACGAATTACTTTTTAGCTGAGGTACTTTCTGTACTTCTTGCATCCCCTTTAACAGTTACAGTTACAGTTTTGCTGAGAAGCTGAGTAAACATATGCATGTTTAACAAAGTATTATATATTTAGCTGGCTTAAACTGTGCTATTCTAGTTAGATTCTCTTTTCACTGGCATGAACTCTATCATATCCATTTGGCATTATATTATAATTTTGAATTTGAAATTTGAATCCTCTCTTTGCATGAATATGTTTTTGGAAACTAAAACAGAAAAGGAAAGAGAGCTAGAACATGCCTACCGTGAAATTAAGGCACTTAAAACTGCTGAAGTTCTCAAGGACAGAGCTCTTATTGAGGTATTTTTTTAATCAAATAATAAATTGACAATATTAGGGAAGTGACAATTGGTTTCTCCAGATTTTTTATTTTAATTGCTACCAAATTCATAACTTCTTTCTTACTGTTTTTATTCAGCTAAGTAACGAACTGAATAACCAGGATGAAAAGCTCAGGCTCTATGAAGAACAACTCGAGCAAAAGGTGATAGCATTTTTGGTTTGTAACTGAAATTCCATGTTTTCACCTTGAAAACACGAGATCGTTTTACTTGTTGAAATATTGAAAGCCACACCCTTTTCTTTTATCTGATAGCGTATACTTTATCGATTAACTAGTGTCACTGTGTAAATTTTTTGAAGTAATAGGAGTCAACTTCTAAAATTCTTCCTTAAAAGTAAATTTTTCATAAATGATGGCAGAATTTGGAGATACAAAGACTATTTAATGAGAAGAGAGAGGCCCTTGCAGCTCAATTTGCAGCAGAAGCAACATTAAGAAGAGTTTATGCTGCTCAAGAGGATGAGGAATTCGTACCAGTTGAGGCAGTAATTGCACCTCTTGAGTCAGACATTAAGCGTTACAAAAATGAGGTCGGATAAGCTAACCATATTCATTTTATAGAAAACATAAGAATGTATAAAGCCCAAGAAACAACATGAAAACAACCACAATAGGAAATAAAACAAAAGACAAAGAAAGCAACAAGTATGCAAACGTAACAAGCTTCATCAAGAACTGGTTAAATGTTTAATTTTGATAAATTGTTTGACTAAAATGCCAGATTGCAATTCTACGTGAAGATAAGAAGGCACTTGAAAGGATTACAAAGTCAAAAGAGGCAGCTCTAATCGAGGCTGGGAATATCCTTCGAAGTGCTCTTGAAAGAGCTCTTATTGTGGAGGATGTTCAAAACAAGAATTTTGAATTAATGCGCCAAATTGAGATCTATCAGGTATGTTTTTGTTTATTGATTTTATGAATTTCACTCAGCGTATCAAATATTCCTGACAGGCTCTGCAGAAAACAAAAACCTATTGATTAGTGGAATATGAAATTTGAATAAAAAGTCAACTATTTCATATTCATATCTTTCCTTGTCTTTTTTTTAACGTAATTTTTGACTTTATATTTACTTTGTTGTTAAGATCATTTTCTCAAAGGGTAATGAAAAGAATTATATAACGGATTAGTGATTATGCCTAGATCGCGTATAAATGGGAATTTTATAGATAAGACCTTTTCAATTGTAGCCAATATATTGTTGGGAATAATTCCTAGTTGTGAGATTATAGTGAGAGAATAGCTATGTTTTATTGAAAATTGTCCACTCTTCACCTAAGTTTTGGTTTCCTCGTTTGAAACTAAATTAAATTTGAGGAAAGAGAATTTATATGAATCTGTATGACCTAGTTATGAAAGCATATGATTCAGTCAACGGGAGAAGAGTTATCACAAATTTAGTCATCTTTTGCTTTACTTGAACCTTTCATTATATGTTTTGCTTGACTTAGACTAGGGTTTTCATGATTGAGTGTTATTTGTAAATATTGAGTGAAGTGTTTCATGACTTAGAAGTGTGATATATGTGGTTGCTATTTCAAAAAAGAAAAAAATATATTGAGTGTTTTGTGCAAAGAGCTCTTTGTCTTCCAGATAGATCTAATTTTGTTTTGATTGCATGACAGGATGAGAACAAAGTGCTAGAGAAAACCAACCGCCAGAAAACAATGGAGGTAGAAAAGCTCACTCAAACTATCCATGAGTTGAAGGAATCTGTTCTGGCCAGCAATACATTTACCAATGCTGTACGTGATTACCAGCGCCAAATTTCTGAGCTCAAGGTACTACAGATTGCTATTGAGTTCCAATTTTTGTAGTGGTAAATGTAAAATGTTTCTAAAATCTTTTCATGTTCTTATAGAGGAATGTCATTCAAATACTCTATAAGAACATGAAAAGATTTTTCCGTACATCTTATTCCTATCTAGTATTTACTGAATAAAAGTCTTAAAACTATCCTCACAATCTTTTTAAAGGTAGTAAAGAGGGTTGTCGGTATGTTAGAAACTAGGAATTTATGAGTATATGCGATATATACTTTTTTCCTCTCCCTAAATTGGATTTTCCACCATGTTTTAAAGTACTGTGAGATGTCTCTCATTTTGAAGGTAGTAAAAAGGCATACTATTTGCATGACTAAGTTTCTAAGTTCACATTACTATTTGTATTTGATATAGGATGAAAAGAAGACACTGGAGAGAGAACATTCTAGAATAAAAGTGTTTGTAAACCGTGTGGCATCAATTGCTGCCAATGAATGGAAAGGTGAAGGTGACAAAGTAATGCCTGTCAAGAAATGGCTTGAAGAACGTCGATTCATGCAGGTGTCAGAAACTTCAGTTCTAAGAAAAAATTATCATAACAGTGCAAGTTTGTTTGTCGGAAATAGAAATTTGAAGAAGAAGCTGCTCCTTGTATAAACCTAACAAGGATGCCTATGACATAACTGTCAATTGGTTTCAACCAAATTTTGTTTATTAGATGCTTGACTTTTTTTTGGAGCTATAATAAAGTTGCTGACCTTTACAGTGATGTATTTGAAACAAAAACAAAATCAACTGTGCGCATCATAATTTCTACTTGAAAGAATATAACTGAGAAGAGTATATGCATTTTTAGGGGGAAATTCAGCGGCTCCGTAATAAGATGTGTATGGCAGAGAAGACTGCCAAGGTGGAATCCCAGCTCAACGTAAGTTCACTTCTGAGCAACTATGGTTCCTTGTATGAAAGTTACATGTATCTCTTTTTTGAGAAGTAGACTTCCTATTATTTCAGGAGAAATTAAGAATTAGACTGAAAACATTGGAGGATGGTTTGAGAAATGTTTCAAGGCGTTCTGTTTCAATTAAGGAGTCAAATTATTCAGAGAATGTAACAGAGAAGAGATCAAAATCTCAGCCAAGGCAATCTTTCTCGCCAAAAGTGACTCCAAAGCCTACTTTGTTACTTTTTGAAGGGGCTGAAAGAAAAGAGGTGAAAACTCCAAAGGCATTTGAATATCGCAATTCCGTCTGAAATTGACGGGCTTTCAATTTTAAAGAGTACTGAAACCCAGGTAAATTCTAATTTTTTTTTAGTATACAATTGGCAAAACGAATATCAAACACAATATTTTAGCAAGGAAATTAGTAAAAAGCACCACAAAGAGATTTGATACATCAAGCTGGTACTGATCTAATTGGCTTTCTTATATGAGTAGAACTAGGGTGTTCCTAAGTTCACCAAGCCTCTTTGTGAACTCAAACTCTAAAACCTATGGAATTGACTTCAAACGACGAATCTAAACCGTTAAAATCCTTCTACCTTACAAGTGATGCATCTACATGTGAAAATTTTAAAGTTTCGAATTAATTTAGTATAAAGTCAAGTGGCCAAAATTAGAAGGTTTATAAATTAATTTTAATGCATTCATTTTTTGGGTGTCTTTTGACCACTTGACTTTATACAAAATTAATTTAAAATTTAAAATCTTTTACATGTAGACGCATCACTCGTAAGATAGAAGGATTTCAATGGTTTGGATTCGTCGTTTGAAGCCAATCTGATAGATTTTAGAATTGAGTTCACAAAAGGACTTGATGAACTTAGGAACACCCTAGTTCTACTTTTCTTATATTACATGTAATTTGATGCTGGATACTTGATATTCATTCATATTGCTTTCTTTTTATTATTCTCAAGGTGAATTTGATTTTTACAGGTATGAAAAACTAGAACATCATGAAGAATGTTGGATTACGTTGAAGATCTCGTGTTTGTTGTTGTAGGTTATCCTTTTGCAACTGTTGATGTCTCTACTGAGAGCTTTGTAATAGTAGAATAATATGTGCATCTGCACATATTTATTTTTCTATTATAATTATCTGTATGTGCATTTAATCTACAAGTTGAAGCAAATAATAGTTCATATGAAATGAATATCAGTTTATTCAATTTAATACGTGTTTTTTGATTTGTTATGCCGTATTTGGTAGTAGCCAAAGTCAGCACTATATATTACAAATTTGTTAAACTTGATCCTTATAATTATAAGGCTGTGTTTGGATTGTTTAAGGTTTATTGTTATTTAGAATTGTGTACTAAAATAGTACTAGAAGATTACTAACTCAGCGTAGTATGAGAAAAGTATTTGGATTGTACAATTTGAATTAGTACTAATTCAAAAAGAGTTAAATCCGTTACTCGTAAAAAAATAATATGAAATTAGTGACTTTATTGACTAATGATTCGGGCTTATATAAGCCTTACAATGTACTCTTACATTTAACACCCTATATTATCCCGTAATGACCTATTTACCAATAGGCCCCTAAAAAACTCCGGAAACACGTAAACATACAATAAATCTCAACACTCTCCCTCAAGATGGGCGAAAGATATCCACTAAGCCCATCTTGTCACATCCTGTCGCTAAGTCCAACGAATTGAGTCCTTTTGTCAGACAATCTGCTGCTTGGTCTTTAGTTGCAACATGGCCTAACTCCAGGAGTCCACTATTCAACTTCTCCTTGATGAAGAACCTATCGATCTCGATATGCTTGGTCCTATCATGCTGCACTGGATTGTTGGCGATACTGATGGCTGACTTGTTATCGCAACACAACTTCATTTGGGCCCCTTGGTCCATCTCGAGCTCCACCAGCAGGGCTCTCAACCACAACATCTCTGCCACGCATAAGGCCATGGCCCTGTACTCTGCCTCAGCTGTGGATCTCGCAACCACTGTTTGCTTCTTGCTCTTCCAGGAGACCAGATTGCCCCCTACAAACATGCAATATCCAGACGTGGACTTCCTGTCATCGGCACAACTAGCCCAGTCTGAATCACAATAGCCCTCAATGTTCAAGTGCCCATTCTTCCTGAAGATCAACCCTTCCCTGGTGCACTCTTCAGGTACCTCAGAATCTGGTACACAGCATCCATGTGACCCTCTCTAGGATCATGCATATAGCGACTCACCACACTCACAGCAAAGGATATGTCGGGACGAGTGTGGCTCAAATAGATCAAGCGGCCCACCAACCTCTGGTACCTCTCTCTATCAACTGGCTCTCCTACCTCAGCACTCAGCTTGGACTTCTGGTCAATGGGAGCAGCCGCAGGCTTGCACCCCAGCATACTGTTCGCTGTAGATTGAATGAACAAAGTTTCACCACAGCCTAAGCTGTGGAGTTTAAACCCTATTCAATCTCTTGGACGAAGGTTGCAAGTGCACAACCCTGTCTTTGTAGATAGAACGGGTGTCGATCCTCAGGGACGGACTATTTACTGAATTTTAACTAATCCTAGCTAGGTACTAGAAGTTGAATGATTGGATTTTGTTTAACTAATCCTAAGTTTTATGAACAAGTGAACAAATGAGACAAAAGAATGTATGAACAATTTCAATTATCAATGTATGAACAAGTATGAAAGAATCAACTAAATGTTTGTATTTTGTACTATGGTATAAATGGGCGTTTCAAGGGTTTCAGATTTAATCTTCAACTTTGCTGCTCAAGACCTGTCACGCGACCCGCATGCTCTCGCATGCGACCCGCTTGCTCTCGCATGCGACCCGCTTGGCCTTAAGCGCCCTGGACCTGGCACGCGACCCGCAAGCTGTGGCTTGCGACCCTCGTGATGCGACCCGCGTGATATGTCACGCGACCCGTATGGCCCTTGAGCTGAGTCTGCACATGTCAGAAACTTGTTGTTTTAAGTCGTGTAAGGCTAGACTGACCGTACCTAGTGTCACTGAACCTCAACTTTCGTGTGTTGGCTTAGCAGACCTGGTTTGGAATTGCAATTTCACCTTCTCAGGTCTAATCAAGCTGTTTGATCTAAACCTAAGTTCTCAATTCTGTTTACTAAAGATATCTACAAGCTGAAGTAGAAACTTTCACCTTTCGGCTACTCATTGATCTACAAGCTGAATAGAAACTTTCACCTTTCGGCTACTCATTGACCTCACCTTTCGGTTCTCAGACCTACCTCAGGTACTTAACCTAATTTGCAAGAAATATCAATCCTTTGGTACAAGAAGAAATGCCAAAGGCATTCAACAGTAAGCAATCAAGAATCAAACAATTCAGATCAAGCAATCTCAAATAATACTAGAATCAAAGAAACACGAAATAACAATAAGAATCAATCCATATGCATCATCAAACAAAGTATCAGACTACAAATCCAAACCCTCGAAACTACAGTATCTACTCAGACATCAATAAAATCAAAACAAGAGAGAGAGGAAGAAGGCAAATCATAGTGAGAGAAGGGGTGATGAAGAGGATTGGAGCTTCAGATTGAGTCTTCTCCTTCGAATCGCCTCCTCCTCAGCTCCAGGTTGGCCTCCTCTTCAGATCGCCTTCAGGCACCTCCCGATCGGATCTGATCTCTTTCTGGACGAAATATCGGATCCCTCTTTTGTTGCCAGACCTGCGGTCTGCAGTATATATAACTTCCTTCGTGCGCCTTAATTGGGCCTGGCTCAGCTGACTCGACGCGACCCGCATGAATTTCCATGCGACCCGCGTCAGGTGGCGCGGATGCGAGCTGTGAGGGTCGCGTCTGGGCTGCTATGCGACCCGCATGAGGTGGGACGCGGGTCGCGTGGGGGAAGTCAGAACTCTGCCCTTTTTGTCTGTTTTCGCCTATTTCCTGCAAATTAACCACAAAGCTGCCAGCAGTACCATATTCTGTTGAAAATCAATATAAACTATGCAATTTAGTGGTCAAAAACATAAAGTCTGGTCTAGAAATAGGACGAAATAATAGATGAAATATAGACATATCACATACCTGTCTCTGTCAGCAAATCTAGCACATACTTCCTTTGAGATAAAACAATTCCCTATTCACCACGAGCTATCTCGATCCCAAGGAAGTACCTCAGCTGCCCTAAGTCCTTTACCTCAAACTCCTTGCCCAATCTAGCCTTCAGCTGAGCAATCTCACCCTCATCATCACCAGTGATAATCATGTCGTCCACATACACAGCAAGCATTGTAGTGTGAACTCCATGTCGCCTAAAGAACACTGTATGGTCTGCATTGGTCTGTCGATACCCCATGTCTACCATAGCTCTCCTAAACCTGTCAAACTATGCCCGAGGAGACTGCTTCAGCCCATAAAGGGACTTCTTGAGCCTGCACACCTTACCAACCGTCTGTTTCGTGCCAAAACCTGGTGGTACCTCCATGTATACCTCCTCCAACAAATCACCATGGAGAAAGACATTCTTCACATCGAGCTGGTGTAACTTCCAACCCCCATTCGCTGCCAAGGAAATGAGTGTTCGCACTGTGCTCATCTTTGCCACTGGTGAAAAGGTCTCATTATAGTCGATGCCATAAGTCTGATTGTACCCGTTTGCTACCAATCGGGCCTTGTAGCGCTCAACCTGACCCTCTGGGTTTTGCTTCACTGTGAAGACCCATTTGCAACCCACTGCCTTCTTGCCTGGTGGTAGTGACACGAGCTCCCAGGTTTTGTTCTTGTCCAGAGCCCCAAGTTCCTCTAGCATGGCAGCTTTCCACTTCGGATCCTCCTTAGCAACCTGCCAACACTTAGGGATAGAGACAATGTCCAAAGATGCAATGAATGCTCAATGTACAGGTGATATGTGAGAGTAAGAGACAAAGTTGGCAATATCATGTGGAAAGCCATATCGATCAGGTGGAACTCCCGCATTACTGCGAGAAGTCCTCCTTACCGATAGGGGAGTGGGAGGAGTAAAGAGAGGAATCATATCACCTGTGTACTCTGAATATGAGGTGGATGGTGCAGGTGTCTCAGGAGTCGAAGGAGGCAGGGACAAGGGACTTGCACAGGTGGCACTGTCGGCATGACTCCCTCAGTCTGCTTTCTTCTCCTCGTGTATACTCTCAGCTCCCCCTGAGCATGAGTTCCACCATTCTCGGGTTCGGTCCTCTCACCGCCCGGCACCACAGCTGACTCCACAATCGGCCCAATCGGCGTAATCGGACAAGGGATATCCCCCACACTCACCATCCTCCTTTCAATACCACTACTATCCTCCCCTTCTCGCCTCGTACCTCCTGTATCGAGCGAGTCCTTAAATGGCGATGCAACCTGAGAGGAGTAGTATGGCTCAAGCTCTCTAAATGTGACATCTATACTAACAAACAATCTCCTCTCTACTGGACTCCAGCAAACATACCCCTTCTGAGTAGCCGAGTATCCAACGAACACACACTTCACAGCCCTTGGATCCAGTTTTTCCACATTTGGTTTGTTGTCATGCACGAAGCACACACAGCCAAAGGTTTTGAGAGGAAGAACATCTCCATTCTTACCTCTCAGCATCTCAATCGGAGACTTCCAATCCAATACCCATGAGGGCATCCTATTGATCAAGTAGGCCGCTGTTAGGACTGCTTGTCCCCACAAATACTTTGGTACCTTCATCGACATCATCATACTCCTGGTCACCTCAAGGAGATGCCTGTTCTTCCGCTCAGCTACCCCATTCTGCTTTGGTGTGTAAGGACAAGTGGTCTGATGCTGTATTCCCTGGGATGACAAGTAATCCCCAAATGCTCTGTTGATGTACTCTGTCCCATTGTCAGACCTCAATACCTTCACAACTGCACCGTATTGAGTCTGAACCCCTTTGTGAAAATCTTTGAAGCAAGCAAACACATCACCCTTGTTTTTCATTAGATAGAGCCAGGTCACACGAGAAAAACAATCAATGAAATAAACAAAATATCGAAATCCATTCATAGTAGTTGTAGGGGAAGGCCCCCATACATCTGAATGTACCAACTCAAAAAGAAAAGAACTCCTACTACCAGAGCTAGAATAAGAGCTTCTGGTGTGTTTCCCTAACTCACATGCATCACATACCAATTTTTCCTTATTAGCCTTTTCAAACGAAGGCGGATACAACCTACTCAAAACAGAAAAGGACGGGTGACCTAAGCGCCTATGATGGAGCAACAGTAGATCCTCCACACTCCTCCCAACTCCTCCTGCATCCTCTACAATAGATGAGAGAGCCGAGCCGAATCCATACTCCCTCTATCTAGGTACCACAACCCGCTACGCCATGTGCCAGTCCCAAGTCGCCGGCCGGTCTCCTTCTCCTGGAAGATCACCTTTGGAATATCAAACAAAACAACACATTTTAGTTGTGATATAATGGCACTGATGGACAAGTGGTTTACAGGAAAGTAAGGAGCATGCAAAACATTAGACAAAGTCAAAGTGTTGGTACATTGCACGGTATCCTTACCAACCACGGGCTGAGCTGTGCCATCGGCAATCTGAATGCTCTCTGAGACTGCTAGGTGAGTATAGGAAGAAAACTCTCTAGCAGCACCAGTCACATGTCGAGATGCACCAGAGTTGACTATCCAATATGGTGATCTAGTGGTAGATATAGAGGCTAGAGCAAGTGTATCACAAGTACCTGTAGCTGAGTGAGCAAAGGAAGCAATGTTACCCTTGGATGAAGACGAGGTGGACGCATCATCGAGCACGCCCTTCTGCTTTTTCTTCATCAAGGTAGTGTAAGCATCCACAACTGCCTGCTCCTCCTCAGAGTGACCCACCTCAGCCATACCCCATTCTTCCTCTTCATCTGCTACCATCAGATTTGCCCGGTAGCCCCCTCTTCCACCACCTCTGCGACCCCCACGGCCGCGACCACGGCTCCCAGACTGTCCCCAGGGCACCTACATCTCTCTCCTTTGGTGGCTTAGGACAAGCCTGCCTCAAGTGACCTACCTCCCCGCAGTTGTAGCACTGCCGAGTCTCACCCCTGTATCCTGTGTTACCTGACCTGGAGGCCGCTAGTGCTGACTTCCCCCTGGAAGTCTAGCTGCACCAGACTGGAGCCTAATCCTGCTCTCCTCCTGTACCATGGCCGAGATCGTCTCATCCAGTGAGGGAATCTTCGGCTGTGCTAGCAACACTGCACACCTCTGCTTAAAAACCGGGTTCAACCCTCTCAGAAAGTGCATAGTCCTCCTCTGAGCATCTCGCTCCCCTTTCTTGCACGAGGGATCGCCGCATAACGCAAGGGGTGAGAAATGATCATAATCTGCCCACAGTCGCTCCAGATCTGCGGCATACTCCTGGATTGATCGATCTCTCTGCACTACTGCCTCGATCTCCCTCTCAATCTGAAACACTCTCAGATTGTTCCCCACTCCGTCATAGGTCCTCTTCAGCTTCTCCCAGACATCCTTGACCCGATCTATGCCCTCAACTGTGGAGGCGATAGAAGGAGTCAATGAACTCAGAAGCCACATATATACTGTCATGTGAGTGGACTTCCATTGAGGGCTATTGTGATTCAAACTGTGCTAGTTGTGCCGATGACAGGAAGTCCACGTCTGGATATTGCATGTTTGTAGGGGGCAATCTGGTCTCCTAGAAGAGCAAGAAGCAAACAGTGGTTGCGAGATCCACAGCCGAGGCAGAGTACAAGGCCATGGCCTTAGGCGTGGCAGAGATGTTGTGGTTGAGAGCCCTGCTGGTGGAGCTCGAGATGGACCAAGGGGCCCAAATGAAGTTGTGGTGCGATAACAAGTCAGCCATCAGTATCGCCAACAATCCAGTGCAGCATAATAGGACCAAGCATACTGAGATCGATAGGTTCTTCATCAAGGAGAAGTTGAACAGTGGACTCCTGGAGTTAGGCCATGTTGCAACTAAAGACCAAGCAGCAGATTGTCTGACAAAAAGACTCAATTCGTTGGACTTAGCGAGAGGATGTGACAAGATGGGCTTAGTGGATATCTTTCGCCCATCTTGAGGGGGAGTGTTGAGATTTATTGTATGTTTACGTGTTTTCGGGGTTTTTTAGGGGCCTATTGGTAAATAGGTCATTACGGGATAATCTAGGGTGTTAATTGTAAGAGTGCATTGTAAGGCTTATATAAACCCGAATCATTAGTCAATAAAGTAACTTTTTGCTCACTTTACGATTTGCTCTCATTTACCAATAGGCTCCTAAAAAACTCTGAAAACACGTAAACATACAATAAATCTCAACAGTAAAATAGTTGTGTTATTTCTGAAAAGGATATTGGAGCATTTCGGTTTCACGTGTTGAGAATAGCGGTTGTAGTTATTCTTAGTTTCTTACTCGTTCGAACATACCTAAAGAAATTATCTGTGGAAATACTTTCTTGCGATAAAGCAGAACCTGTTGTTTTTCAATGTTCAAATAATATAAGCACTCTAATCTCTACTAATTTTATCCACAGTGTGAGCGATTCAAACACAGATTGTCTACAAAACAAATGCAATAAAAACATCCACACAACACATAATCATAAGAACTAGAATAAATTTACATTTATTAATCACAGCATCCCTAGCTGAAAGAATCCCTTCGGCTTCTCTGGATCACGCATCGACGCGTCATTTCGGTACAAATGTTCAATGTCACACCTGGTACCTGTTCATGGATAACAAAGTCAAAAAATATATTAAGATGTATAGAAGAATTTGAAGGCCCCAGTGGCCCCACAACATTTCGATGATCCTCTTGTTTCTGTAATTTCAAATAGTCCAGCAAGCCGAACATATTAGACTCTGAATGTACCCTCTAATTAAAGGCGGTAAAGAAACAATATCATTCCATAATTCAACAAGGGATGACAATTTTACACTATTAGCATTAGAATTACATCTATTGAACTTATCCTATAATTCAGACAATATAGGAGAAAAGATAAACAAATGATTTATAGATTCTAAATGTCCACATAATGCACAAGTAACAGAACCGAGATCCCTTCTCCATAAATCTTTAGTGTGAATTTTGTCCCTCAAGGCTATTCACATAAATAATTCTATTTTGAAGGATACAAGTAACTTCCATACCATATCATTCAAAGGAACTTTGACCCCACTAAAATTGAAAAATAGAGGCAGACTTGGGAATTCAACCAGGAGTAAGTAAGAAAGTGAGTTGGGCTAGAATAATTAAATGAGTTGAAAAAAAAATGAATTGGGCTTAAGAGTTAACAAACTTGTTCATAAATGTATAGGCAATGGTCCAATACATTTTTTTTTCTTTTCAAAATTCGAGACTCAAGAGTCAGATGATATATTTGATTTAGAGATTAGGAGTCCTGAATTCTAAAACTGTGCATTACAAATGCTTTCCCAGATATTTTTCTATCTTAGTCCTAGTAAAATCAAATTAAACAAAATGACCATGCAAAAGTCGATCACAAGAATTGAAATTAAAAACTAATTTTATTTGTATGGATTATATATCTCCAATTATAAAAGGAAGTATAAAGAAACCAATATAATACAAAAAACAATGTTGGCCATAAAAGTTTGGGAACCGCAATGTGTAGTTCACACAATATTTACTAATTCAAGGACCATTTTGAGTAATTTACCGAATTCATTGATGTGGTTTAGCCGCAAAAGTTTGGAGGAACTGCTAAGCAGTGCAATTCATGGCCGAAGCGAGTTTGGGAAGAGCAGTTGGAGCTGCGACTGCGGCTCTATCCATCTCTATCATCTCCTACTTTGTTTTTTTCAGCGATAGGTCGAAGCTTAATCGATGGAAGAAAACTAGCTTAAACCAGGAAACGAATGGAGGCAAAATAAGGAGAGGTCTCGTCGGAGCTATAGGCAACACACCTCTTATTCGCATCAATAGCCTTTCTGATGCCACTGGATGTGAGGTTCAATGTTGTTCTGTTCATTATCTTTGATTATTCCCCTGAAGCTCGATCATTGTACGATTTCCCAAGCGTATTGGTGTACACTAATGCTAAAATAGTACTTCGGGTAGTGATATTCCCTTTGTTTGGTACTTGGTAGAAACTAGCATCTGTAGTTTAACTTATTGGTATCAGAAGAAATAGAAAAGAGGATAAATATCCAAGTGATAGTGGAGATTTATTGGTGCTTCAATATATATTTATTATATATTTCAATTTCATTTGTAGATTCTAGGGAAAGCAGAATTTCTTAATCCTGGAGGCAGTGTGAAAGACCGCGTAGCTGTTAAAATCATTGAAGAGGTAGCTTGTATGTTTTCTCGTAGGGTCTTTACTTTTTCATTTCTAAATAGGGAAATAAGGTCTTTAAAGAGCTAAAATAAGTTATTTGGGTTCTATTGATTTACTTGTTTTAATTTATTCCTGTTGCATATGAATTCACAAAGCACTCCTTGTACACCTCTCGTTTATTCTAGCAGAAGTACTGAAACTAAAATTGGGTTTTTCTGAATAGGCACTAGAAAATGGAGATCTGGTAGAGGGGGGAGTAGTGACAGAAGGAAGTGCTGGTAGCACAGCTATTAGCCTAGCAACTGTGGCACCAGCATTTGGTTGCAGATGCCATGTTGTCATTCCTGACGATGCTGCTATTGAGAAGGTATTTTTCTTTTCTTTCAGTACATATTTACCATAAGCTTATCCATGATGACCTTTATATGTGCATATATAGATATATCCAACATACAATTCTAGTAAAAATTTAAGAAGTGTATTGAGTAAAACTTTTTGTAGTGTTGTTTCTGACCCATGCACAGCCTGCCTGAAAAAAATATAAAATAAAAAGATCAAACAGGAAAAAAGAAGGAAAAATGGTGCTGTACCAGTCATAAATAGTAATCCTTTAAATATTATATAAACCTACAATGAGCATGATTCTCTTTGGTATTTTTTTTTTTTTTTTGAAGAAGCTTTTACATCATTAAACTAGCATAACTTGATTTCTTGATTATTTGTGTGTAGTCTCAAATACTGGAAGCCCTTGGAGCTGTAGTAGAAAGAGTGAGGCCTGTTTCCATCACACACAGGGACCATTTTGTAAATGTTGCAAAGAGGAGAGCCTTAGAAGCAAACATAGCAAAAGTGGATGCCACTGTTCAAATAAATGGCCATGTATCCCATAAAGGACACAGCGACGAGACCTCTACGATTAATTCACGAGGTGGCTACTTTGCTGATCAATTTGAAAATCTAGCTAATTACCGGGCCCATTATGATTGGACAGGACCTGAGATATGGAAACAGACTAAAGGAAAGATCGATGCGTTTGTTGCTGCTGCTGGTACTGGTGGTACCATTGCTGGGGTCTCACGGTTTCTCAAGGTTGTTACATACTTCTCGGATTATGTTCTATCATGTATTTATAAAAGATAGAGGGAGCAAACTGCGAATTAAGTCGATTAATGTGTAGGTCAATTTGGTCCCTGAGCCATCCTGTAGAGGGTCATTATGAGTTTGGTCCACTTCAGGTCGCTGATCTATGGGTTAGGTCTTGTCGAGTTTCAGGTTAGTCAGTTTTTGGGTCAATCAGGTGTAGGTCAAGTTGATCTCGAATCAGATGGATTTTATGATTGAATTTATTCTATGAAAGAACTGATTTTGGATTTCAATTGTGTTTGTGTGTGTGCTTGTGTGTTTTTCTCTTTTATAATATAGACTTGACCACGGCATTTTTTTTTGGGTGTGTGTGTGGGGGTGGGGGGGGGGGGTTGGGTTGGGATTGAAATGGCTGTTTCTGCGGGTTCAACTTGATTACTTGTAAAAAATGGTTATAGTTTGATTGGGTTGCAGGTTATTTTTTTAAAACAATATTCCACTTATTAGGTTTTGGACATATAGTAAAAAGTCAGTTTTTTTTTTTTCCATTTCTAACAAATATTAGTAAATTTGCATCACAGTAAAACAAGAATTTTCTTCTTTGATATTTAGGAGAAAAATAAGAGTATAAAATGCTTCCTGATAGACCCACCAGGGTCAGGTTTGTTCAACAAGGTAACAAGAGGTGTCATGTACACCAAAGAGGAGGCTGAAGGGAAGAGACTGAAGAACCCTTTCGACACAATAACGGAAGGAATAGGCATAAATAGAATTACCAAAAATTTTTTGATGGCTGAGTTGGATGGAGCTTACCGTGGTACCGACCAAGAAGCTGTCGAAATGTCTAGGTCAGTCTTGATCTTTTGGCTTAGGTCAACAAGTTATCTTTGAGACCTGTGCATAGTACACCTTTTTTGTTTAGTTCAATTACTTTTGGAAAGATGGGCTGAGTGCTTGTCGATAAAAAAAGTTTGGTCACTAATTTTTTAAGTCCACTTTTGTGCAAATTTGATCAGCAGGTTTCTTTTGAGGAATGATGGCTTGTTTGTAGGGAGCTCATCAGCAATGAACTGTGTTGGTGTAGTGAGAGTTGCAAGAGCTTTGGGTCCCGGCCACACAATTGTCACAATTTTATGTGACAGTGGTATGCGGCATCTTAGCAAGTTTTTCAATGATCAGTACTTGGCCGAGCACGGGTTAACCCCTACAGCTACTGGCTTGGAATTCCTTTTGACCCTAAATTAGGAACATTCACATCGGTTTTTTTTTTTCATTGCATCCTATTTAAAAAAAAAAAAACTTTTATCATGTGATTCAACATTTCAGTTTTCAGTATCCATAGATTTTATTCTAGGATTAGAAGACAGTTAACATGTATCACCTTGTTTGCCTGCTACATAAAAAAAAATGTATTAACTTGTTGTGCCCATTCACTATATTATACATTGTACTTGCACCAAAAATGGATATATAGACGGTGTAATTGCCTAAAAGGTTGTTGACATAGTATTTTGGAGAAATTTATACATTAAAAAAAACTAACATTAATTAATATATATAAACAACATTTTTTCTTTCTGAGAAAAAGCCTGCAAGCGCTAATTGCTTCATTGAAACGAAACTCACACATATAATTAAAAAAATAATTGCAAAGGATTTGTTCCTTCTTTTGTTTTCCGTAAATAGAAGTGACTACAAGAGCCACCTGTTTTGATTTCGGCTCGAAAACGTAAAAACAAACACATACAAACTCACAAACCTGAATGTTCACACAATATAGCAACCAGTACCAAACTTTCTGAAACCCAAACCATACTGGTAGTATAACCCTTACAACCTAGGAAGTCACTAGGCATCAAAAACAGAAAACTGCAACCACCATGACATGTAAGCACCAAATATAAAAGCAAGTCTACAGAGCATGGAAATAAGTGAACCAAGTGGTAGACTATTAGAATGATTTCAAAGAGGTCTTCAATTCAAATCCCAGTTAACACAATACAGGTGTGAGATCTGTGATTCGTCTCCATCATCCAACAAATTGAAAAGAAGAAAAAGCATAACAGTATTTAAAACAACCTACAAACACACAGACTCGTAAAAATTTTCACCTTCATTAGGAGTTGGGGGTGTTTATCAATATCTTCGACTTTTAATCATGCAGACACTGGCATATGCTACAGGCCAATGGTACCACCTGTCACGTAAGAGAAAGTGGATACTTGAATGAACCAAGGCCCACAATATTTTACCAGCAAGCTCCTCAGAAGTGATCTTATTTTTTTATTTTTTTTATCACATATCCCATAACAGACAGCACACAACAAAAGTTACGCCCTGTTCATTTATGACTATAAGCAAGTCTAAATTCTGAATGAAAAAAAAGCCAATAAAAGAAATATAAACGCTGATGCATCATGATAGCAGTTAGCTTTTAAAAAATTAAAGACACTTCAAGAATCTATAGAGAGAGGTATTGCAGTAAAGTAAACAAATAGACAATTTAAATATCCAAACCAAAGTCTACAAAGTAAGACATGGAACATTTAAACCAAAGGTCCTCTATTTTAGTATTGCAACACAAATGACTCATCTCAGCTAGGCCAGGAAAACAAAAATGTATTAAACAACAGACACCAACTCATACTTCTTTGTGCTTTCGATCCATGACTTAGCTGCCACATCAGTTGTCAGAAGCCACCCAATCTTATCTGGTACCTCATGAAAGGGTGCATTCATCTCTACTAGCCTCTCTTTTAACACTGAGATCAATGTCTTCCCCTCATAGATGTGCTTACCGTGCCCACTTTGTATCCCCAATATAGGTGGCAATTTCTCTCCTTTTTCTAAAGCCTCTGACACATCATCTATCCACACATCCAGGGCTGTCAATGCAGCCCCATGTGAAAGTCCCTTGGCTTTCAAAATCCATTGGTTTTCCTGTTTCTCTTGGAGATTATTATATATCTCTGATTTAACTGCAACATCGAAGAGCTCACAGGCCTGATCTTTCTGCTCAAAATTTATGCAAATGTCAATCAAACAGTTACAATAAGGTTTCTTAACATCTTCGTTGAGACTGTCTAATAGTTCCAATGCCCTCTCCCGAACTATTTGAACTGAAGAATTTTTATCTAGTAGTAATTTGACAAATGAACCCACCATAGGATTGATACTATCAAAGCAGTTAATAATCTTTCCCAATTCCTCTGATGGGGTCATTGTGGCAACATTAAGGAGGCAACCGCAAAACCTGTCATCAGGTTCGACTTCGAACTCAGGTAGCATACCAACAGTTCGCACCACGTTGTCGGTTTGTTTAGCTCTGCCATAGCACTGAATTAGTGAGGTGAAAACAAAGATAGTGGGTTTGTGACCCATATCCAGCATCTCACTGAACATCTGCTCTGCCTCTGAAACCTGTCCACTACAGGAGTATGCAGTTATCATGGAAGAATAGCTCCAGCTATCTGGTCTACAACCTTCTGGAAGCTTCTTCATTTCATCAAAAATCTCCTCCTGCCTCCGTAATTAAACCCATATCAGCACACATTGATAGTAACATATTGTACAATACCACATTTAACTCCCTACCTTCCTCCTTCATTTTCTGGTACACAATTAGGGCATCTTTCGAGTACCGGGCCTTGCTATATGTACGTAAAAGCACATTATATGTATAATTATCTGGTGCCACCCCGTGGTTACACATTTCAGTAAAAATAGTTTTGACTTGCCATGGCCTCCCAGCCTTGAGCATGGCATTTAACAATACATTATATGTCGCTAGATTTGGATGAATTCCACGTGTTTTCATTTCCTCAAACAAATTCAAGGCGCCGTCAAAATTACCAGTCCCAGCATAGATAGTAATCATGGAACCAAAAGCACCCTCAAATAACTGGCCTTTCTTAGTGCGGGCCTGGTTGAACAGTTCCAGGGCCTTGTCTGACTGGTCTGCACGCCAGTATGCCATGATCATTGCAGAGGTGGTGAACTTACTGGGCTTGCACTGAAAAGCCGGCATTTTCTCAAACCATTCTATGGCCTTGGCTGGGAGATTCAACTGCCGGGCACAACTGATGATAGTGGTGAAGGTAATGTGATCAGGTTTGGTACCTGATGCGAGCATCAATTCCCATAGCGATTCGATCAGGGCCCAGTTCTTGGCTTTTCTCAGTACTTTCAATGTCACATTGTAGAGGACTACCTGTGAAATTATAAATATGGGTGTATAATGTATCTCCATAATTTCAATCCATGTAGGTAAATCAAAAAAGAAAATTAAGATCATAACCGTACCTCTTTGCTGAACTGGATACTGTCAAGGAACCACCTAAGGGCAAAAACTGCATTCTCAGCACATGACATGTTGTTAATTACTAAAACCGCATCGGCCTCAGATATAGGGAAAGTTTGTGAAGAGAGGATAGCGGAGACAGCTTGCTCGGACCGCTCAGCATTGTCAAGAGATGAGGCAAGGCCAGTAAGCCGGACAAGGCGTGCGTCGGGCTGATGTGCCATTGTGAGGATAGTTTCTTTGGATCGTTTGCTGTTTGGGTTTATCCAAACGGAGCTTCTGGGTTGTGACCTGGGTGAAGCGACGTAGTTTTGAGTGTGCTGTTGATCTGAAGAGGCGGCGGTTTGTGGTTCGGAGAGAGAGACTTGCAAGGGACAGAGACTGGGTCTCTTGTGCTTGAATTGGGGGTTGACAGAGGAAGAAATGGCAGCGCTGGCGGTGGTGGCTGCTTTGTTCTTCCATTGGAGAGAGGAGGAGAGCGGGAAGAACTGGGAAGCCGCAGCCATGGATGGGATACTCTCCTTACGCGCACCTTATCTGTTGCGCTTTTTTGTTTTTGATTTTTTTTTTTGTACAAAACTCTTTCAGTTATCCTCTCGCTTTGGCGCTGCAAGTTGCTGGTTGCAACCCATGTTTATTTTATTTATTCCATGGGCCAGACCAAAAAGGTTTTGGGTTTTTGATTCGGGATTTCATTACATATGGGGCTAAGTGCTTGTGTCCTCTCTAAATAAAAAACACAAGCCCAGCTAAACTGTGGTTTGATCCAAAATTCGAAATCTCTACCGCCTTATCACAAGTCGAGAAAACAGAATTCACGGATCGTGGGCATTTGAAAGTTGAATCTGTGGTTTGATCTAGACGGTCGTCCAGCTAAGGTCTGTTTTTGTTTTCTATTATGTTCTTTAAACGGTCGTCCAGCTGAAATCGAAATAAAATAGATAAACTAAATTTATTTTTTGTTTTTAAAAACTGAACCGAACTAACCGAATTAAAATGACCAGTTGAATAAGAACCGAACTGTTTAAACCAAATTAAATTTCAGTTTGTTTAGTTGAACTGAATAAGAGAGATTAAATTTCAAAAAGTCAAATTAAATACAATAGTAATTTCATAAAAATAAATACCAATATAATATTACCCTCGTTATTCAATTTCATGCAAAATATGTAGATGTGCTAAAATATACAAACCAAAATGGAAGGACACGATGATTGAACAAAACAAAATATCAACCATACTTGAACCATTATAATTCGGTCGATTTGGTTTAGTCAGTTTTGAAAAGTCCAAACCGAACTGATCTCATTTAAAACGAAATAATTTAGAAATTCAACCGAACCAATCCATTTAAATCGAAATTTTTTGGTTCGGTTGAAAACCAAAGAAACCAAACCGTTTGAACAGTACCCCTATCTGTAAGCCAGTGTGTAAAACAAATGTGCCAGAAAGCAAACTGCAGCAGCCTGCTCTAGCTCCCTAAAATCCCTGGGATCCCATTATTGCTGGAAAATTGAATAAGGTTTTAATTGTTCGATTGCAGGTCCAACAGTTTCGTTTTGATACTGTTTTGTTTTAGGTTTTTTTATTTCAATTGTAGATGAACTTTTTTCTGAACCATATTATTCAGTCTGATCTTGGTCGGATAGTAAGACTGCTTTTCAGAAGAAATTGTTCTGTTCTCAAGTTTTAAAGCAAAACATGAGATGCTGATCTAACTGCCCACAATTGACTGTTGGTCTAATTATTCTAAAATTAATATATATTTACTGAAATGCTCTATACAGTAAATAAAACCTTCAATAGAATTAAAAAAATAAAACTTAGATAAATTTGGTCATGTGAAATCCTTCTCTCTCTTTTGATGAAAGTGGGTATACCCACCGATTTGATTAGAAACCACCAAAGATTGTTAACTTGACCATAACTCCAAACCACAGGAGTTAAGTCAGATATTTACATGAAATCCTTCTCTTTTATAACTCTATAAGAATGCACATACACAAGTAAACGTTATATTCAGATTTTAAAGTGAATAATATATGTTGGTTAACTTTGTAGAAAGTTTAATCAATGAAATAAGGGCATGACCCTTGTTTTTCTTCAAAAAAAAAAAAAAAACTTTGTAGAAAGTGCAATTAATTATCATTTTTCATTTACTTCAAGTTTATAAAATACTAAAATAATTGTTGCTGCTTGTTTAAGTATTGCGGGTGTGCTATTAAGTAAAAATTTGCATGTCTATTGATTTTTTGGACCTTAGACAGGTTGGTTGAATCTGTCTTTTGGAAAACAGTACTATTAACTTGAGGTGTGGTGTAAATGCAAACCGAGGACCTAAATGGCGAAAATAGTTTACATTTTAAGGGTTATATCTGTAATATGCTCGTAATGATTGTCTGGTTTGACTAGTTGATGCAAGTCTACATTAACTTTAGGCTAAGCAAGAATGCTGCATTTGGATGAGATGCGATTTCTATAATTAAAAGACACATATGAAGCACACTATGATTTTTTCCTAAAAAAAGAAAAAAGAAAACAAGAAGCACATTATGATTTTTTAGAAGTGTAAGAAATTGTGACATAACACTGTTGTCGGCTTGTACAAATTGTGATGCACACTTGACCTGCTCCATCCGCAATGCCAAATTTCCAAGAACTAGTGGTGGAATATATATACATTGGATGGGCACCATAATGTAACAAACTAGAGGGTTATTCATACTTTTTCAGGCCTGCCAAACGAGAAATGTGACACCAAATTCTAAACCTCCCTCATGTTTAGTAAACGATAGGTATCTCCTTGTTTGCTTCTATATTGAGCTGCTTGGCAATAATTCACTTGAATGTTTGCTAGCCTCCAAGAAACGATGAAGACTATCCACCTGCCACGTCGTTTTCCACTGTATCACGCGTTGATTTGGGCTATGCTATTATTATGTACATCTACATAAGGACGTAGAATTAGGTGAAATTGGGGATAATTTAATATTATGTAGATAATGAAGATAAATCTGAGCCCATATATTGATATATAGAAGGGTTGTCAATTTAGCTCCATTCCAGGTTCCAGCCATAATTCTGGTAAATGTCCCGCTTCAATTTAAAGAAGTATTCACATTTCATAAATACACCATTTTTAAAAGATGGCTATTCTTCAGTTGGTATAACATCACATCGAACATACTATCAAATCATTCCAAAATTTCCACTGAAATCGATATGTACAAATTCAAATTTGTCTTTAATTATTAAATTAGATACACAGTTCTCATTAAAGGTCACACAATGGAAAACAATGGAAAAATAGTAAACCACTCGTTTATTCATATAACAGAATATACACAATTACACACACGATACAGATACCAATCACAACATAAAAACATATAACACTTAAATTAATAAGACGATAATACAAGTATAGTGGTTGTTTCATGAGTATCACTCCACAAGCATGATAAGCAAGAGGGGTTCACCCCTTTTAGCAGGCTAGCTGAATTATATATTACGGTACACAATAGGAAGCGGATTATGATTTTAGGTTCTTCGTAATCTGCATAAACACACAATGTGGTTACATGATGCTACAAGATGGCTCCGCAGATTGAAAGATGATATTAGGTTGCTGACTCGACTCGCAATTACTCCACTGTGGACGACCCCCATGACTGGGCCCACTGCCCCAACCGGGCCCGCGCATTTCGGGCCAACTCTCTACCCCACAAGAGCAACACCTGTAATTGTTGGACCATGCTGTCAAGCATGGGCAAGGACGAGCACAACAAACCATTGTAACTAGTGGTGGCCATGGATACATCGGCGGCTTTGTTGGCTCTTTCGGTGGCCCCTTTGGTGGTTCTCCTGGGGTCTCCTTCAGTGGCTCCTTCTTCTTTTCACAGTCACAGTCGCAGTCGCATTTGCATTTGCGTTTGCATTTGCATTTGAATTTGTTCTCACATTCTGTCCTGCATTTCTCCTCACATTCTTTCTTGCATTTTTCGATGCATTTGCTTATTTCCTCGTATTCTTCCAAGCATTTCCTCATGAATTTTTCCTTGTTTTCATCCTTTGGCGGTGGCTTGGGTTTAGGCTTTTCCTTGGGTGGCTCCTGATGTCTATGCCATTGATTATTTTAGGAAACTTGCAAAGCAGCTTTCTTTTGAGTTGCTCCGGATCAAAAGGGCCAGATACCAGCACAGCATTATTCTTCTCGTCATATTCAATTGCCACAATGCGCATGCACTGTTTACCTAATTAACGAGAAAAAAATAACAAGAAATATATATGTGGTTATTGATGTTCATAATATAATTGTACATGAAAAATTTAGCAAAGATTTTGAATAATTCTCTCATATGTCATTGTACGTTGCATCTGGCAGAGATAATCCTGGATTGCTTGTCGACAACGCCAACAACTTAGGTCCACACTAATAACGAGTGTATACACCTACAGTTAATTTGAAGTAATTGAGATTAATTGTATGATTGACTTTGAAGTAATTGAAATAGCTTCCTAAGAGAGGAAATGGAATTTTTGAAATGAACTTAACGCGAACCTTGTCTCCCATTGTTAGATAGGGGTCGGAATGACGGGCCTCTAGTTTTAGTGATTCAGTAAGAGCTGCAAGGGTTCTATTTAAACTGGCCTAGGCATTCCCAGTATCCAATTAGACACAGACACGTGTCTTCTTTTTTGTTTTTTCTAATAACTTCTTTTGTCACTTTTCGTTTTTGTTATACTTTTATTTTGTGGTCTTGAAGTGGTACGGGAGTTGGGTCCAGCTCTTTGCCGAACCTAGCTAGGAATAAGATAAGGCACTAATTCTATGTCGCGCCACGTTCTATTGAAATCTCACAATAATTAACGAGGGAAAGGATAATATTAAGCCATATCAATTTTTTAAAAATTGCTTTAACTTATATTTTCTAATATCTGAGTCTCTGACTTGTAATTTTAACTTATAATTCTAATCACCAATTATAATTTAAAACATTTATTTAATTTTAACTCTAAATTTAACCCGAATTATAAAGTTTGCACATAACATATTTTGTAATTCGGGTTAAATTTAGAATTAAAATTAAACTAATTTTAATCCGAATTCCATTTATGTTAAATTTCCCAAGCATAATAACATATTTTGTTAACGAAGTTTGTACGTACTTAATTTAGTTTATAATCTTAGAATTTATTTAACCGTTAATACAATCCCTCGGCTCTAACTCTGAAATGGAAGGTACGTAGCTCAGTGTGCCTTTTGAACGCAAGGGTATTGCACAACAACCGGAAATAATTCTCACACCCATTGAACCCCGGAAATTCATTTTTTGGTGTATAGTGTATACTGCTCTTGGAGCCTCCAAGGAGGAAGAGTCTTGATGCATCAATGTTGTTGGTTGGAACATGTGGAGTTGCATGTAGGGTTAATATGACTAGAGCGGAGTAGGTCCGATATCTTTTTGGATTCGATGGGTTCCAAGTTCGTTGAATTCGTTTTAAAAATTTTGTGCACGAAAATTGAAGTAAAAACACACAATATTAAAGCAGAACACATAGATTTTAAAACAAATCGGACAAACTTGGAGCCCATTAAATCCAAAATAGGTGCGATACTTGTAATATGACAAACTGGCAGTGGTTGTGTAACTTGTGGGTTTCTTACAACTCAATTTGCACAAGTACGGCTTGATGCATAATTTGTGTGCTTTTCATGCTAAAAGTTACTAACTAATTCTCCTCAATCAGGATCGGTTACCGTCAGCCGATACAAAATACTACTAATCAGGAACGCACCTAAACAACCGATACAAAATACTACTAATCAGGAACGCACCTAAACAACCGATACAAAATACTACCTATCAGTAACGCCTGTTTATGAACCGATCCTATTAAGACACAATCAGGAACGCCTCTTTATAAAGAACCGTTCCTGATTTGGCCAGCACTATCAAGAACGCATTTTTAAATACAACCGTTCCTGATAAGTGAAATCAAGGTCGGCTTCGGAATGTGCCCGTTGCTGATCTATATCCGTATCGGTTAGGACATAAATCCGACACTGATGGGGCGACACTAATTGTACTTTTTCCACTAGTGTTCGTCACCATGAAACGTCAACCTTTTCAAATACTGCCCTATGTCAGCATAGGGACGAAAAAAGGGAATTTCACGTATACCTCTCAAAAACATCAAAATTACTTATTTCTCTCTCTAAACTTTCAAAACTGACAAATTTACCTATTTTATTGTCTTTTATATTAAAACTCATTTTAAATTTATAAATATCCATTTTTCCTTTATTAAAAACAAAAAAATTTGTAATTTGTTTAAGAAAAATACCGATCTTGTAAGATACCCATTATATCCTTTACCTTTATAAAATACTCATTTTGTCCCTCGAAAACCGGATACCCATTATACTATTTACCCTTTATTAAATATCTTTTTTGCCCTCGAATACCGATCAAATATAAGATCGACATTTTTCTTAAACAAGCTACAATTTTTTTATGCTTTTAAGAAAGAGTAAAATAGTTATTTTAATTTAAAATAAGTTTTCATATAAAAGACAATAAATTGGTAAATTTTTAAGTTTTGAAAATTTAGAGCGAAAAATACATAATTTCGAAGTTTAGAGGAAGAAATTAGTAATTTTAAATTTTTTGAGGGGTATACATGAAATCCCCTCCCCCCCACAAAAAAAAAATGAATGAAAAGAAAAGAAAAAAAAACAGCTCTTATGCGTTATCCTTCACATTTTCATTCCATTAGTACAACAATATATTTCTATAGAGAACGGAGTAGGTCCAATGCCCATCGGACCTACTTTTAGGTTCAACGAGCATGATGATCGTCTGATCTACTTTAAGATTTGTGCGCACAAAAATTGAAACAGACACGCACGAAATTTAAAGCGTTCCGCATAAATCTTAAAGCAAAGTAACGGTGATTAAACCCATTGAACCAAAGTAGGTCCGATGCCCATCGGACCTACTCTCAAGTGATTTCTATAACCCCAAAATTTATTGATTTTTTCTCTAGATGTGTTTTTCCCTTTTTTTCCCCATCAAACTAGAGTAATACTTAACCTTTTCACATTTGAGTTATATATAAATGAATGAAGTCACCTATACATAATATTTACTTTATACTCTATATATTAAGTGATTGTATACTTTCAATTAAAGACTTAAGTTAGGTTACAATTTAGATTGGACTCTCGGGTATGATCAAAATTCTAAATACCAACCAATATATATTGCGAACTTATGATGTATATATAATATTGAAATTCTAAATCCTAGGATGGCTGAAATATCTTCATTTTTGTGCTCCATTGCGCCTTTCCTTTTGTAATTTTCTAATAATAAAAATTCTTAAATATGTTAATATAAAACCGTCAGACCTGATTTATATCATTTTCTCTACATTCACAAAAAATTATCACTTATGAATAAGTTTAAAAATCAACATTCAAAATTTATTCACATCATTATATTTTTGCAAGCTCTTAATACGTAATCAAACACAATTCAAATGTCATGATCTTTTACATTTACATGTACATTGAGAAAATAATATAAGATCATATGTAACAATTTTATTTTGATATTAAGTTATTATAGTTGTAAAATTAGAGATATAATGAAGACACAAATAAAACATTTGATCCCTTCATTATGAAGAAATCAAATGAACTTCTTCTTGCTTGGAAATATTAAACAAAAAATAAACAATTTAGTGCAGTAAACTACAAAGTGGATGCAATAATGCCATAATGGACCAATTTACTACTAAATAAAGACGGAATGGTCGGTAAGTTTAGACTAAATAAAGATAGAATGATCGGTAAGTTTAGGCCAGTCATCGCATCCTTAGCTAGACGACTAGGAAAGTACATAGATAATTGATAAAGGGCTCCCAACGTTCGCTGTCTAATTAATATCGATGGTCACATCCTACCTTCTCTCTCTGTTTAATTAATGATGAAAAGTTTGTGATATTAGCGATTGCATTTTAGATAATTTTATTTCCTTGTATCAATACCTAAGCAATATATTATGTTTATATAAAAATTATAGAGATGGGTGTTATGCCGACATTTTTATTAATATCCAAAGTTTAATAGAAATTAATTAATATACTCAATCCGCTTGGAAGTTATAAAAATATCCGTACCGGCCATTTTCTGGCTGGTACTTAATTTTTTCTTTTTTTTTTAGGGATGGGCATAGCATAGTTGGTTAGAAGAAAAAGTCGTAGGAAACTCGGATTGATGTTTGCACTTGGTTTGGCTAATATCAAACAAATGTATTTGGTTGGATGCGTGTGTTACATCGGTTGCATGTATCGGTGCATCATCGATGTTTTTGCAATGAAACATCGATGTTTTATTAGCCGAGTAGTGCTAAAAAAATATCAGTGCGTCGCTGATGTTTTATTAGACTTGGCAATTAAGCATGGTAGTGCTAAGGCATTGCTTAGTAAATTCGTGGAACACCACGCTTACAAAAAACATCGGTGCGTCGCTAATGTTTTTGCAATAAAATATCGATGCACTTCTGCCGTCGTTAGGCCGTGCATAAAGCATCGGTATTCAAATTTAGAATACTGGTTATTGTCAAATTAAATTCACTAGCCGCATGCGAACCTAAACTTTAGTGTCATACGACACTGTAAAAAAAAACATCAGTACTTCAATAGTTTCCTACGACTTTTTCTTCTAGCTAACTATGCTATGCCCATCCTAAAAAAAAAAAAATTAAGTACCGGTCAGAAAATGGCCGGTACTGTATTACAAAAAAAAATTTAGGTACCGGCCATTTTCCGGCCAGCACTGAATTAAATTGGTTACCGGCCATAAAATGGCCGGTACAGGTATTTTTATAACTTTCCAGCGGATCTGGGTATATTAATTAATTTCTATTAAACTATATTAATAAAAATGTTGGGTGCTATGGGTCACAAAACTTCAAAAAATTATCGGCTATACTTTAATTGATAAATTCAAACCATTTAAACCGATTTATTTTATGCATGAGAGCTGCGTTTACAATTTATAATATTTTAAATTATTTTAGTATCAAGCCACGAGATTAAAAAAAAATAAATACTTTAACATTAACTTAAAATACTGTCACATTTTGTGGTTTGAAACCGATTTAATAGATTTTAAAGTTATAACAGTAATTAGGTTGAAATATCACATCACACTAGTTGGATTTATTTTTTTTCAAATATAAATATGCAAGATGTACACATGGCGCTGGACAAAGGAATGTGTCATATTCAGTTTTTGCATGAATAATACTTGGTCGAAAAAGTCACACATCTTTATCGGAGTAAATAAAGTGCTAGCTGCGAAGTTTCCTAGCAGATGGCCAATATTGGCGTACATAAAATATATACAGTTAACGTGCTATTTTAAAAAAAAATGGTAGGGCCATAACTATTGAAAATATCATAATTGACTGATTAATAATTGATCTGTTAATATTTTGACTGGTTAATAACTTCTTTTTGTTTCAATAAAAATGTTGGTCAAGCCTCTATTTGTATTAATATCAAAGTTCAGTTACAAGAGAATAGTAACCACTATTTGAAATAAAATTTGAAAGTAAAACATGAAAAGAAAATAAAACACAAAATTTGGGTAAAAACATAAAAAAAAACACATGCAGCTCAGAACTAGTGTCAGGTGTCCTGGTACCCTGTTACTTGAATTCCTTCATCTCCATATACCTCAACTGGTCTGCGTCTTCTTGTGCCAGTTGCTGCACCTTTTTGCTCAAATCTCAGAATATTTTTGCCCCTTTCTTCTGCCATAGTACGAATTGCGTAATCAGCAGTAATTCTCTCAACTTTTTACTGTGGCTAGTATCAGTGATAACATATGTGTGATTTACCAGTAACCAATCGGCGCTGTTGGTGTAATATGTTATAGCTGCTACCTCTTCATATAGTGCCTTAGAAAAGATACATTAATTAAACATGTGATACACGGACATAATCCAACCTCTCTTGATTAGATTATCTAGCGTTGAATATTCTAATTCAACTAGTTAATAACTTTTTGATTAGTTAATCAATTACTTTTCGATTAGTTAATATTCTATTCAGGCACCAACTTTTTGTATTAGTTAATATTCTATTCAGAGCACCAACTTTTTGTATTAGTAACTTTTTGATTAGTTAATATTCTATTCAGAGCACCAACTTTTTTTATTAGTAACTTTTTGATTAGTTAATATTTTATTCAACTGGTTAATAACTTTTTGATTAGTTAATATTCTATTCAGAGCACCAACTTTTTATATCTAGCACGCGGAACCAATTTGGGTCCGATGCCCATCGGACTTAAAGTGAGTTCGATGGGTTAAAATTTACGCCCGCAACTTTTTCATCTGCTTTAAAATTCGTACGCATGAATTTTAAAGTGAATCGGACGGTCCCTAAACTCATCGGACCCAAGCTATTCTCTAGCACACCGTCAATGAATTACTTCTACTGGAGCTCGATCCGACAAACTTCTAATGGAAGATATTTAGCCTGAGCTCCACAAAATTCCGGTAGAAGTATCTAATGTGAATATAAAGCACACAAAGTATTTAAACTAAAAAAATAAAATATTTAAACTGAAATTCTGTGGTGCTCTGATTATCTTTTGACGAAACCGAAGAGAGATACTTACATTGAGCAATAACAAACAAAAACTTATCAACATAATGCACTAAAGCTAAATAATTGTGCAATTAGACTGAGGCGCAATAAATTAAAAACACAGGTTGAATACAAAAAGATTAAAGACACATTAAATACTAAAATATTTAAAGTGCGTGAATAATAGTGAACATAAACTGAATACTCCTTTAAGCTAAATAATAAAATCACTTAATTAAATTGAATATTAAAACATTTGAACTGTTTATATGTATTTTGTTATATATACGGCGACTATAGTATGCGGTGAACATTTTGTTAGTGAGATATTAAATTATATGTAATATTTTGTACACGGTGAAAATGAATTATGTGCAATAATGCATGATGGTATGTTTGAATTAATTAAAGTGAATTGTCGGCTGTATACGTTCTTTCAGAATGTGTTAAACAATCAATTTTTCCTTCGAACTACTAGTAGAATCTAGCTAGGAAAATTGCCAAATCATATCTTGTAGTGCCTTCCAACTATGAGATTTGCATCTACAAGGAACAAATTTTAATCGTGTCTTTCAAAGGTAGCCCCTCCCTCCCGACATTTTTATTAATATCCAAAATTAATTATAAAATATTAATTATATTCAGCTTAGCTGGGCTTTTTTAAAAATATCCAAACCGGCCAAAAAATTGCCGGTTGGATTAAAAATTAGAACCGGTCATTTTTTGACCGGTCATGAGAGTTTTTTTTTTTTGAAATTTTTTTTAGATTACTTCTTTTGATATATAATTAGCATAATTATACTAAAATACTTTAAATTACTTAAAATTATGTTAAATTACGCTAAATACGGTAAATTACGCTAAATTAAGCTAATTTACGCTAAATTACACTAAATTACGTTTAATTACGCTAAATTACGCAAATTATACTGAAATACGCTAAATTACACCAAATCACGCTAAATTATGCTAAATTAGACCGATTTTGTGCCATCTTTCATAAATCATAAAAAATAGTAAACAAATTCCAAAAAAAGTAAAAATTGGTATTCTACAAGTTCATTATATAACCAATTTACTGAGCTACTTAGATCGAAAAATAGAAATGAAAATCTTAATCGGAAACTTCAACTCAAGTTTTGAGGATCTTCCCTTTATTTTTTGGCAATTCTGAATTTCAAAAAATGGCAAAGCGGTCACCGACACATGCATATTTTCGCAAGCTTTCCGAAAAGTGGTCATTTGCTGAAATCGGACACTCGAGCGCCGTTTTATGGCCGTTTGAAGTTTCATCGTCGTTTTTCGCCTTCTCAGTGAAGATATCGTCTCTTAGCGTAATTTAGCATAATTTAGCGTAATTTAACATAATTTCAAGTAATTTAGCGTATTTTAGTATAATTATGCTAATTATACTTCAAAAGAAGTAATCTAACAAATATTTAAAAAAAAAAACCTCATGGCCGGCAAAAAAATGGCCGGTCCTAATTTAAATCCCAATAGGCTTTTTTGACCAGTTTGGGCATTTTAAAAAAACCCAGCTAAACTGGATATAATTAATATTTTATAATTAATTTTGGATATTAATAAAAATGTCGGCCCTCCCACACACGCATTATAAATTAGACCTAGTTATTTACAAACTAAAGTTCCAAAACTTTATCATATCTTTCTATAGTCTGTCTCTCACTAACATCACAAATTAGACCTAGTAATTTACAAACTAAATTTTCAAGAACTTTATCATATCTTTCATGATAGGTAGCCCCTCTCCACACACATTACAAATTAGACCTAGTTATTTACAAACTAAAGTTTCAAGAATTTTGCCTTGAAACATTGTATTGCTTCATATAATGTTGAAAAACGAATAGGATATTCTGACAATTAAACATGAGAGATTTGCTTAAAGAAAGGTGTGAAATTTGAGCGGGTTGAAAGGCAGAAACGGAGCTCTACCTAATAATAACGATAAATTAATATGTTACAATATTTTGAATTAAAAAAAAAAAGACTATTGCCAATTTCATATTACGTACTGAAGTAGAATAATGACATCAACCAGTGTTCCAATAGAGAAGAAAACTCTTGTGTGCCACAATTTATCATAAACTAGCCAAAAGATAACAGAAAGACATAGAAAATTCAAATGCTGGTAACAACTAAGTTCCAAAACTAATCTAGGTTTACTAATACTAAGCCACTCAATAAAGGGCTGAGGCTAACTATATCTAAATGACAAAACTGGTGCTGATGTTGTAACTTCATCTGGAATTAAGATATCCTAGGAGCTGACACCCCAGCTTTACCAGGAGGGTGATACACAACTATCTGTTGTTGTAAGCAATCTTTTGTGCTTTTCGACTAATTTGTAAAATATATAATCATTGAATTTTATAGTTTATCTGTTTGAGATGTATGTAGGTTTAATAGTTACGATCAAAGAACAAAACAAGTCAACGATGTTGGGATTTCATGTGTATGTCTATATGGTGAGAATTTAAAATTTTCCTATCACCACTTGGCTCAATACACAAAATACCTTATTTATATGACAATAGCAAACAAGATTATCTCTTAAGGGTTTCATCAAACATTTAATATGCACTAAATAAAATAAATAAATCTCATATAATTTATTGCTAGAGAGGATAGAGATCTTTTACCTAAAGAGATTGTCAAATCTCTTGATGGAGAGAAGCCGGTTTCCCTTCTTGATCTCTTGTTCTTCTTGGAAGCACCTCTTGGTTTATCTTGAACCTAAACAACAAACTAACACACCTCTTAGATAGATGGATGTGAAGTTCAAAGCTTAGATCCAACCACCTCTTGATCTTCAAATCAACAAACTATTTGATTTCTTGGTGGCTAAACCTAACAAGATGAGATGAGAGATGAGGATTTTCAGCCTAGGTTGAAATTTCACAATTTTCGGCTTAGAACAAAAATGGCTGCTGCTGGAAATTTCGGCCAAGGAAGAGGAGCAGACAATTAGATCTAATTTTCCTTAATTACACCCCTTTAAATAAGCAAGGGTTAGGGCAACCATTTGTGTAATGTTTAAATTAATTACACAAATGCCACTAGCCTTATTTAGCCATTTTATGATCTCTTTAATCTCATCTTGTGATTGGTTTAATAAATTAATTTATGAATAAATAATATTAATCATATTATTCTATTATGCAATATTCTTATTATTCTTATAATGCATTCAAACATTATACCAAATAATATTTGTATAACTTCATAAATTTATTTATGGTCTAAGCATGTCATCTTATGACATTTTATTTAGTATTTCATCTCATATATTTTATCTAATACATCATTATGAAATATAAAATATTTGTTGTTTCTCTTCAGTTGGTGTGACCGTATAGATGATCTATGTCATCTTGGCAATAATATAAAACTTTATATTATAAGAGGTTCTATCATTACATTATAGTTATCCAAACGATATAGTAATCATTTACTCAATCCACTAATTTCGTGTCTATCATTGTCACATGATATTATGAATAATATGCAAAATAGGATCGTGTCATTCTTGCATTATATTTTTTTCTTGGTCTCTTAAGTGAATTATAATTATAACTATATCAGTTATATTGCGTGCGATATAATTCCACTTTACCAAGGGGCCTAGTAATATCATAACTCAAATTGAGGGACAATGATAATATTAATATAGATTTCTCCCGCACAAGTTGTACACAACGAACTACTATTTCATTTCTATCATAATATAGTATTTAAATAGCAATCACATTATATACTTCTCATGTGAAAAATCTACACATCTCTTATCTTAGATTCCAAAGACATAACAGAAACATTAATGACACAAAACACAATCCATATAATGTTCCATTCATTTAGGTCATGTTCAATATATAAAATACATTTATATATTAATGTTATTAAATAATAATGCTTTATCAATATTTATAGAACTTCAATGTACTTTAATCGACATGACAATCTTTCTCAGTAATTAATATTCCTCCTTAATTACCACGATTGTGAACATATTTAGTGATTAAATGTTTCTCATCTTAGGAGTCCTATGGTTCAAGACCAAGAGCATCTTCTTGAATACTTCCAAAGATATAACATATAAATCTCAAAGAGCATAAATAATAACATTCGTAATAAAATCATGAAGAATATATAAATTATCATTAAAAAGATAACTTTCAAAACACACATCCTTCGAACGATTCATATCATGACAAGTTAGCGTAACAAGTCGGGATGTGACAAGCTGCACAAGATAATTTGTTGCATAATCTCCTCGAGCTACAAGGAATGATTTGATAAATATGATCTGATTGAAGATTCACACAAGTCAATTGAAATGTCGGATAGTGACGAGATGCTGAATCATGAAGATTACGGAAGATCATATGAAGATCAAGATCATGAAGATTATGAAGATCATACTTTACCATTTTATTTTTATTATTTTTTAATTTATGTCCAAAAATATGATAAAGTAGATCTGAGGGTGTGACTGCTTGATTCTAGCCGTTGTATAGCTAGAAATTCGAATTCAAAATATGAATTAATCAGGCAGGTCAATAGTGGTATCTAAGCACAAGCACACCTGACAAATTCTGATTTTACAAATCTTGAGATTTGCCTCAGCTATAGTGAAAATCATATCACTATGGGTGTGACCTAAAATCCTATATTTGTTTCTCCATTTGAGAGATTCAAAACCACCACTATAAATAGAGGGTCAGTTCTTCCTCCGAAAATTACACAGAAGAATAACCTTTGCGCCTTCACTTTAGAAAATATTTGAGATTTAGGCAGTTCATTGTTGCTTGTGCTTAAACCATCTATATCATTTCCAGCAACCTCATATATACTCCACCCAAATTGATCCAGAGTGAGATTAGAGTGAGAGTAGTGATCGTCTGGACTATCCTATATTTTCGAGCCTGTATGCTCATCTATCATTGAGCTGTTGTGCTCACCTATCATTTGTGTGGACCGCAGGAGTGTTGTCTTATACCGGTCACAATTTGTATTCCTTTCTTATTGTGCGCCTCTTAAGGTTACGTTGCCCAGGAGACGTAGGTCCATTCTGAGACCGAACTTCGTTACCAACTTTCGTGTCACACTTTCTAACTCTATCTATTTACTTTACTATACTTTAATATTTATTTAATTGTTATTTAATTTACAAGTTCTTGATTTCGCTAAGAACTACACTCTAACACACACGTACACTTAGATTTAATTTATACGTTAATTATTTGGTAGACAGAGTTTAAATTTTAAACAGACCTATTCACCCACTCTCCAGGTACCGTTAGGGACAACAAAGTAGTATCAGAGCAGGTTGCTCATATTTGAATTAAACTGTTTAGATCCAATATAGCACAACAACAACCTAGAATTGTTAGGGAACCCCACATGTTTCGTTTCGTAATGTTGCTAAAAACTTTAATCAATAAAAAAGGTCCATGATAAACTACCTAAACATCCTTGAACTGTGGGATGTTGTTGAAAAAGGGTACACACGTACAAATGATGATACCCGGGAAGAATCTGCAGCCTCAAAGGAGGTAAAGAAGAAAAACGATAATATAATAAATGTTCTAATAAACACAGTGAGTGAGGACAAAGCTGTTGTTTTTACTAATGCAAAAACTACCAAAGAAATGTGGGACAATCTTGTAAACAGGTATGAGGGTACCCCTCAAATGAAACGTACCAAACTAACCGGACTTGAAACTCAGTTTGAACCTTTAGAATTGGTTATAAAGAATCCATAGATGATATGTATAATAGAATAATGTGTAGGGTAACGGTGTATCCTTGTTAAGTCTTATGGTGCGGAAAGAATGTAAAATTCAAAATTTTTACTTCTACTATAAGTTGAGGATCTACTCCCTGATTGATTTATAAAACTAAATTTATTTAATATTTAAATAAATTGAATAACATTTATACCTCGTTCCAAATTCGAATTGGATTTGCAGCCGGTCGAGTAGTAGAGCATCAAACGTATGATGCCTCTATCAGTGTCCACCAGGAATAACCAGAGAGCTGGTATTTCTTTCGCCAGAAGTACTTTACCAGCAGGATTTCGCAAAAATACTATTTACCGTGAAATCAGCGTTTAGGGTTTAGGCCGTCTGCTCGTCCAAATTCTCAATCAAATTAAGATACCACAGCGGTATCCCATCTCCGCTATTGTTTGGGAACAAAGTAACTTAGAATAGGTCCAAGAGAAATCCACGGACATACCTAGCAAATTTTGTGAGAATGTGAGTACATTATGGAGAATGTAAAGTACGAATAAGTTGATAAATAGAAAATACTTACCACTTCAGCGTTTGTTCATTGGCGTTAGCTGGCAACTTCTTAAATCGCTGACGGAGCTTAGCTTTCAGCTGTTGCACCCTAGAAAGTTGCCAATTTATTTATAAAAATAAACACGTTCTTTATTGGTAATTTTGGATGATTGGTGAACCCTAAAAAAAAATATAATATATAATGAGAAATGGTCGGATAAATGGATAAAGAGAAATAGAACAAAAATGGATTTGTCCATTTAGTGATAAAATGAAGAAGGTTGAACAAATCCATTCAAATCACAAAATTGAAAAAGGGGCTGCTCACGGTTCAACTTGGGCCATAAGATTAAAGTTATAAATTGAAATAAAAAAAGAAACAAAGTGGGTTGCTGCTGGGCTTCAGTGAAAATAAAATGAGTTGCTTGGGCCGAACCAGCTGAAGACCGAAGAAATGAAAAGCGATATTCACTCCCCAAGCCGTGAGCCCCATATCCAGACCAAATGAAGAAACGGATAAAAAAATAACAGTGGCCACCTTATTTCGCACCCCTGGTTGCCTAGACCTGGTCCGTGAAATGCCTTAACTAATTCGAGTATGTCTCACAAAGTCCGAGTCTATATGATGCAAAGGAGTTTGAGTGAGGCTACGGTGCTATGCATAGTACCGATTGGGTCCGTGCTACGGCTCAAAATTTGACTTTTCAAAATTCTAACGGTCGATCCGAACCGTTCAACATGATTATAAAATGAATATGTACTTGCAAATCAAATTTTACATTTTTTCAAATTTTTTTACTATTTTTTTAGATAGGCTGTTTTTGGATGGTCCACAATGTTCAGTTTTTGGATGGTCCACAATGTTCAGATCAAGTGATTTTCGAAAAAATAGTAAAAAAATTCGAAAAAATGTAAAATTTGATTTGCAAGTACATATTCATTTATAATCATGTTGAACGGTTCGGATCGACCGTTAGGATTTTGAAAAGTCAAATTTTGAGCCGTAGCACAGACCCAATCGGTGCTATGCATAGCACCGTAGCCTCACTCAAGGAGTCTACTCTCCAACAGCTCAGCGAGAAAAACAAAAATAGAAGCTGGCTCTGCTGAAGATACCTTCTCTAAGGTTGTGGATTAATGCAACACAAGCCAACCACAAGATCAAAATTCAAAGAATTAAAGGGTGAAGATTAGTGCCACATATCAGGTACCTAAAACTCTAAATTTCAGAGAGCAATGAAGAAAGGGGCAGTCATTACATCTTGCACCTTCATACACAAAGCCACACTAGGCCGAAGCTGCCAACAACACCACCCTTGTCTGAAACAAAAAGCAGCAAAAATTGCTGTTAAACTCAATCAAATCCAAACCGAAATTAGGCTAGAAAATAGAGGAAATTATTAGCTTTTAGCCATGTAAATGCCTTCAAGGCCTTGATTTTGTAAGAGTGACCATGAATCAATAAAGCATGTTCTTACTTGGAGCTTGAAATCCGTTTTGTTTCTTTAATACTTTGTTGTGATGAATTTTGTTTCTTTTCTTTTCTTTAATATCTTGATTCTCTCTTTGATTTGCTTTGCTCTTTCTTTGATTTGGAGCTTATGAGTAATAATAGTGAAGGCTTCATGATAGCCAAGTTCATCTTATGATGAGCAAGGGAAATGAAAATCTAATGATCACTAATGATACCTCTTCCTTTACTGTTTTCAACAAAATGTTATATAAAAATTGTTATGTCAATTTAGCTAAGGGTAATTATATTTTCTTCAATCTATCCATCCCCAACTAATTAACTTCCTCTTCTAACTATAATTACAAATTATAACTACCTAATGGTCCCTACAAATTAATTAGCAAATTTTCTCCCTTTATTTCTTTCCTCTCTCTCCCTCCCTCCCCCACCTCCGCCTCCACCCTTCTCTCCCACCTCTCCCTCTCCGCCTCCGCCTCCCACATCCGTCTCCCACCTCCGTCACCGCCTCCCTCTCCCATCTCTCCATCTCTGCCTCCGCCTCCCTCTCCCACCTCCGCCTCCGTCATTCCATCCCAATCAAGCACGCCTTCGCCGGGTTAAATCCACTATCGTCGACCACCGGGTCAGATCCATCGTGTCTATGTTCCTCTTCGTAATGCAGTAGCGAGTTATTTGTAAAGAACAAAGCTTCATTAATGGTGAATTAGACCAGTGCGTACTAAGTACTAAAAAATGACAGAAAAATAAATTTTGAAAAAATTAGAGGTGTATGAATGAATACTTGATGTTTTAGGTATGAATACTTCAACATATATAAATGAATACTTGATATCTTAGGTATAAATACTTTAACGTATATGTATGAATACTTGAAATCTTATGGATGAATACTTTAATGAAATATGTTTTGTTTCTGTTAAATATTTTTTTCGTAACATTTCAATTATATAATCTGTAAAATTTGATAGATTATTTTTGTTTCGACAGTGAAACATGTGGCAACTATTTTTTATTTTCAAAAAATAAAATTGAACTAGAAAGCAATAAAATAATGTTCAATATTATTCGGCTGCTCTTGTAAAATTAATCGAGGTATGCACATATGCTTGTAATACTCTTGATACATTAACTAGTTACACTTACACGACGAGGTACGAATACTTGCTCAATGAGGTATGAATACTTGCGGCTAGGTATGAATACTTGTGCAACGGACAACTCGAAAGTATGTCATCATGGATCTCATTTGAAAGAGAAAATAATGTAGAAGACGTTCGTGGTTTTAGATTTGCAAAATTCCTCACAGATCGTCAGAAATATTGGTTAGATTAAACGGAGAAAAAAACAACCATATCTAAAACGTGTAAAAGATGGGTGAGTGATGTGTCCAGTTTTTTTTTTTTTTTAAATACTTGATATCTTAGGTATGAATACTTGCGCGCGCTAGTTGTAAAATTAGACGGTCTCCAAATAGTAAGTGGTTACCCCAAGTAGTTAGTAGTTACTCAAATAGTTATTGACTGGAGGATGAAACGGGGGATGGATCCCGGAGGATAGCTAGGCTCTCCCTTTAGCTAATAGGATTGGTACTTCTTTATGGAGCTTGCTACCATTTTACCATAAATAAACACATTATCAAGATATAATAACTAAAATATGTATAAAAGTGCAAAATTTTTATCCTTCCTTTCTGTCTTGACTTTCTTCTAAGTGACATCTTTAATTCCTTTTAAAATGATTAAATAGTGAAAGTATAGAAGTTGAGCTAGCTAGTTTCCTTCTATATTGGATCTATTTTAGTTATTTTAGTAAAGGGATTAAGGAGAAATAAAAGTAAAACAAATAAAATACACATACAAGGACTGACAAGGTCGAGCCAGCTGGCTTCCCTATCAGATTCCTTCAATAGGACTATTTTCCAAATATGGATGTTAATTGATCAATGTTCATGTATGGATTTACATGAAAATTAAAAGATTAAAGGACATACGCGCAAATAGTGAGAGGAAAAGGACTAAATTGCAAATAGGCATCAGTTATGCTGAACCTTGCCATTTGTCCTGTTAATCCAATGATACCTCAATGATTTGCCCTTCTAATAAAAAAAAAAGAACACTTAAATCTTGATTTCAACAAAACCAAGGATCTTCTTGCAAAAATCAGACTTTGACATCCTTTTGATGTTTAAACCCATTAATTAAATAAACTTTGGGACTTTCATCTTCTTTCTTTCACTTCTGGTACGGTACTCAACTCAAATTCAGCAACAAAGCACAATGTATGCTACTGGTACAAATAAAGCCTTCAAAACAGCAAAAATGATATGTTCTGGTAAACTAGTCAGTACAGACTGGTACGAGGACCAAAATGAAACATAAATCGTACTGGAATAAAGAGGACTTCAAAACACACAATTTAGACCCAAATTTTACATTTATAGCATTTTCTATGGATTTTCTATGATTTTCTAAAGTTCAGCTTTTTGAAATATGAAAAAACCAGCAAAATACCAACACAGTTCCGAGTTTACCCCTGTGTTTAGACCCCTTTCTAGTATAGCTAGAAAGCCCCAAAATTCATGAAATTTTACCAGCGTGTAGAGCATCATTTCCTGAGAATTTTTATATAAAGAACATCAAATTTGGTTAAGCAGATTTCTCAGGATGATCCTCCAAAGTTCAGCTTTTCAAAATTCTGCTTCTTCTTTTCTGCTGCTGATACCAAGAACTGTGGTATTAAAACTCCTTACCAGTACACTGTAGAAAAATTATGAGGTCACCAAATAAATCATGCATGTAATAGAGACCAAGATGAACATTTCAATATAAAGAAATCAAAATTCCATGTAGCCAATTGCTCATAGCAAAAATCACAAGTTAATAGCAGTAAAATAAAAAATGATACCCTTCTGCTAGAATAAAAATGTGAAATCTTTACAATGACTGCCCAACAAAATAAGGAAGGCATCTGTCCACTTAAATCAAGTACTCGTGGAAAAATAATGAGTATTAGGATGATTTGAGCCCTCAGCTTCATGAACTGCACTGCAGAAAATACTGCCAAGTACCCCTCTTTGAAAATTCATAAAATGAAGGGTATAAATGCAAATGTCTCAAACTCACCTTTGGACTGCTCTCTATTAACCCCTCTTCAAACCATGAAACCAAATCATTCAATGTTAACCTTTAAAGGCTTCAAATCTGTGATACAAAATCCAATTTCCTGCAAAAAAGCAAGAAAAACCAATAAATGAATTGTTATACTGTCACAACTTCACTTTATTGTTCATCATAGCCTTTCATGGCAGAAAAATCTGATACTTGACCATTTGGTAGATCACCTGTCAAGCTTTAAATCCATATAAAGAACTCCTAAAATGAAGAAGCGGATAAATCACAATGAAAAAGACAAAATCCAGAAAACTGTAAAAATGTGTAAAATTGCTGCTCAGGTCGTCACTTCGCACCATTGATTGACATGGTTACACATCATGAAAAATCATGAAAATTGGCCGACTCATAGTTTTGACATCATAGAACAATACTGTGAACTCTCATTCAAAACCTCCAAGAGAATTGAAAGATATCGGGTCTCAAAGATTGACCAAATTGGTAAAAAACTGTACATTCAAAAATAGCAGCTTCCACTTTACCCTTGCCTTTGTGCAATCTTAGGACATAAAAATAATGTCTCAAAAGTTATGAAACTTCGCAGGATTGTAGTTTGCACCACCCTCTGTAAATCCATATGTGGTACAAAGATTTCTATTTATTATATTGCTCAAAACCAAGCTCCAAAGTTTCACAAAAAAAATGAAAAGTATTGTATATAACGATGTGCATATTCACTATTTATACTTGAAAATATGAAAAATGTGTTTATAAGCCTCTTACAGCCTCCAAATATGCTCCATGGCCAATTTATTATGTACCAGTACCAATTCGGTACCAAACCAAAAAGCCCAAAACTCAAATCAAGGCCCGACAACAAGTCTCAAGCCCAGTTATAATCTAAAAAAGGCTCAGCACACATCTCAAAGACCAACACCAATCTCCAAACAAAAAAAGGGGATTAAAGGATTAAATCAAGCCCCTGGATTTTTAGAAACAAGCCCCCTCTGACTATGAATATTCACAGCGCAGTCCCCAGAAATTTGCAAACAAGTCCCTGAAAACTCAAAATCTTCACAAATAAATCCTTCTAAGTCCTTTTTGGCCATAACTTCTTCGTTGCAAGTCCAAATTGACTCAAACCACCTCCAAATGAACTCAAATTAAATCATTTATGTTTCTAAACCAAAATCAAGCATGACCAATCATTAACCAACCAGTGAATTACCAAAACACCCCTTTTCTCCAAGTTTAAATGATGGTCTTGATGAATAAAATATAAATAAAACATACACATATATTTGTCAAGCATTAAATACCCTTTTAAATATGTAAATAAATATAATAAACATTATTTTAATATAAATTTGCATATGCATCACAGACACATATGTCCAAACAATGAGAACCAACCAACCAAATCTAAAGTCAAGTACATGAGCTCCTCTTTAGCCCCATTATTCAGTTTACAAAGACATAGGCACAAATGCTGAAATGAACGAGGTACTCAGTTTGACTTGGAAGGGTCTACTGATGTAATTAAAGGCGGGGGCTTGCGCCCGCCGGGAGTTAAACGTCCCCACAATTATTAAACTCTCTCAATAGACTGATCATGAACAGTAGGCCTATCGAGGGTAAACTAGAAGGAATAGCAGAAAGAAACAAATGTCTCAAGTTCGATGTTCTCTCCATGACATAAGAAAATAGAGATCACTGAACCCTGAAACATTATATGCACACACCTTCCCTCTTGTGCAACTTTCGACGCCCTACATCAGCATAATCCAGTCAGAAATTTTTTTCTCTCTTTCAGCCCCCCCTTTTTTCATAAAGTTCGATTGTTCATCCTCACGGATCCACGAACAAATCGAAGAGCCGGCTTTGTACATTCGCCCCATCTGTAATCCCCGTCACTAGAGCCCCCGTAATGGGCAAACCCCACAAACAACTCATGTCCAATAACGTGATTGTAATTTATTTAAATAAAAAATTATAAGCAATTTCTTTATTTGACTTGTTATCAAAATAGTAAAAATAACAAATTAATTTGAATTAGTGTAATTAATACCTGTCATCTCTCCGAAAGGAAGATGAAAGCGTCTTAGGACGCCACCGCTCGACAAGTCCATGTATAAGCGCCGCATCGATAGTGATATCACGCATGACTCTGATCTTGGTATAAGCCCAATCGAATCAAATACGGCGCGTATTTCTCGTGGTACTCGCAATGCATCCGATAGTGTTTGACGTTTAAAACCTCCAAACTCTATATTAAAACATAAATAGGAATTATAATATGATTTGATTTCTGCCTGAGTTATGAAAAATCAAATAAGAAAATCCTTACCTCCTTAGAAGTCTTAGATACCATATGATGGTTGTGAGGTATCCACAACAACTGGCTAAACACCTCTTGCATTCTTCTCGTCTCTCTCTCTCTCCCCTTCATCAGGTACTTCGTCTGCTATACTAAAAAAATAATCGTAAACTATTTTGAAATTTCTTAAATTATACTAAACTATTTTGAAATTTTCTAAATTATTCGCATAATACTCTAAACTATTTTGAAATTTTCTAAATTATTCTAAACTATTTTGAAATTTCTAAATTATTCCAAACTATTTTGGAATTTCCTAATTATTCGAATAATATTCTAAACTATTTTGAAATTTTCTAAATTATTCGAATAATATTCTAAACCATTTTGGAATTTTCTAAATTATTCTAAACTATTTTGAAATTTTCTAAAATATTCTAAACCATTTTGGAATTTCCTAAAATATTCTAAACCATTTTGGAATTTCCTAAATTATTCGAACAATATTCTAAATTATTTTGGAATTTTTTAAATTATTCTAAAACTAGTTTGGTATTTTCTAAATTATTCTAAACAATTTTGGACATTCCTAACTTATCCTAAACCATTTTGAAATTTTCTAAATTATTCGGATAATATTCTAAAACCATTTTGGAATTTTGTAAATTATTCTAAATTATTTTGGACATTCCTAAATTATCCTAAACTATTTTGGAATTTTCTAAAATATTCTAAACCATTTTGAAATTTTCTAAATTATTCTAAATCCATTTTGGAATTTCTAAATTTTTCAGACAATATTTTCTAAACCATTTTGAAATTTCTAAATTCGGTCAATATTCTAAACCATTTTTCAGTTTTTATTCCCGGTTTCTTGGTGTAGAACCGCAAATTAATCTCCGGTTTTGAAAATCGAAAATCTTATCTGCGGTTTTGGAAATCCTAGAACCGGAATTTTTTTTAAGGAAAGTGAGCTTGAAACCGGAAATTTAGTCCGCGGTTTGGTCATTTTTCAAAATCCAGCGCAAAGGGGTGTAGATTGTGAAATTATTTATTTATTTTGGATATTAATAAAAATTTGGGCAATTTGGCGTTCCAATATTTGTGTAAATACCAGTGTTCTAAATAGCGCGCTATAGCGCCGCTATAGCGTTTTTGGACCCTAAACGCTAAGCTATGGCCTGAAAATACCCTAATTGCGCTACGGCCGCTATAGCGGTAATAGCGGTCCGCTATAGCGCATAGCGTGTAGCGCGCTATTTGCGCGCTATGCATATTGGACTTTTTTAGACAATTTATATGGGCTTAAATAAATATCCATAAAATTTATTTTGTATAGAAAAAAAATAGAATGAATCATAATGCTTAAGATATTTTGTATAGAAAAATATCGATAGTTTATGATATTATTATGGATATTTTGAACCATAGACCTTTGTACTAGTTCAATATAAATATTATAATTTCTTAATTAATTTGGTGTTATTTATTGTTCTATGAAACTTTACATAATGTTAATATATATTACAAATATATAATATAATTTTTTTTTTAAAAAAAACGCTATTTGGAATAGCTTCCACTATAGCTACGCTATTCGCTATAGCTTTTTTTGTAGCCTTCCCGCTATGACGCTATAAACGCTATTTAAAACATTGGTAAATACTGTAAATCCTATCTACGGTAGTAGGTCGTTAATATTAGTCATTAAATATCAGTTATTTCTGCTCTCTGACTAAAATATCAGTTATAGAAGAAAACTAAAACAAAACAAAATTGCTTTCATTAATCATAGGGAATATAAAACATAAGCATTAATTTTTCAAGTTCCTTAATGGATGTTCAACTGCATCAATTTTAATATATTTACAACCTATTTAATTAAATTTGTAAAATATTTGCAATATATTTATTAATTTTGATAGCCATTCAATCGATTGATATATGATTCTTAGCAACAAAAATGGAGAATATAAAACATAAGCATTAATTTTGCAAGTTCTTTAATGGATGTTCAAACTGCATCAATTTTAATATATTACAACCTATCTAAATTTGTAAAATATTTGCAATTTATTTATTAATTTTGATAGCCATTCAATCAATTGATATATGATTCTTAGCAACAAAAATGGAGAGTGAAATTTCTAAAAGCACTGGCTCGCTGAAACAGAGCATAAGAGAGATTATTTCTGATCCCTACGAACAATGGAGAAAAAACGACGGGCAACTAGTGATTTGAGTCCTTTAAATCAACTGGCTACTGTTAAATATATATCACCACCAGCATTATAAAAAGAAAGATACCCTATCATTAATTGTTCGCTTGTGGACTATAGTTAAATGGAGTATAAAACCAATTTGTACATGCTTTGTTAGCTTATGTGTAATCATATAATTTCTCTGGTATTTAGGAGTACCAGTTGTGGTGTGGAAAATACTAGCATGCAAACAATGACAATTTTCACGAGGTTTAAGACTAAAATCATGTCACTTTCTATAAGTAATAAAATAATTTTGTGGAATATTCTTAGCTGATGGACGATGTTGTTGACCAAAGGCTCTCCTCATCATATTTCGATCGAGACCTAATAAATAAATTGGAATGGTCACTGATAGACGATACTGCTATTCTAAAACTAGATCACATATTTCTACTTTTTCAAACAGAATCGTCCGATCTGAATTGAAAGCATCACAAGTCAATTTATTGTTGTCAGTAAAATTCTTTCCGAATAACATTAGTAGATCGATCTGAAGGACCCCTTAAGAAGATTCTAGAATTTTATTCAGAATACAAAAGAGGCTATATAAATGTATAAAGCCAAGAAAAACAAATAATCATAAGCGAACTATCTCAGCTGGGTGATAACATTTGTAGGATAATTCAGAATCAATAGCTCTATATATAATTTGAATTTGAGTTGGTGCCTATGACAATGATCTTATTTTGGGCAAATCTACATCCTCAACAATAACATACCGTTTGAGTTAATTTTCATACTGTACAATCAGAATTTGGGCCAATCCGATCTACACTGATAACGCATAGGGCCCTTCAATATTAGTGTGAATTTAAATTAGATGATATAGATCTTAATTCAAAATTTGAGTAAACTCAGTGGATACAAATTTCCTTACCCTGTGCTATAGAAGATAAGTACATAAGGGGAGGAGTTGGGAGGGGAGATGAGTGGTGATCGGATCTGACCAGTACATATTTACTTGCTCCAAAATATTAAATTATGAGGGAGAGTTGAGGAGAGACTAGAGATAAGGAAGGAAAATGATGTAAACTCCATATACAAAATATTAAATCTTGTAACCTTCAAATTAGAATGTATGTGAGGTGAACTCTTTACACTCTCCTCTTTCATCCACACTCATCTTTCTCTCTTGAAATGTATAAAGTACAATATTGTATCACAAGATTCAGAATTATTTTTTCTCTAAAGTTTAACCGACCAGATAAATTAAAATTTATTAGATCTGTTTTTTTTTTATTTTTTAAGTTATTATCAATATTACAATATTATCGAACTAATATATAAAAAAAAAATAACAAGAGATTTTTCACATCAGTAAAAGTTTTTGTGGCAAATTTTTGAAAGAATCTTCGTGACAACTTTTAGTCACGAAAGGACATAAAAACCAGTCACTTTTATAATCCCAGCTTTTTATCTTTGTTCACTTCCTTTTCTATCAGAAATTCCTTGCGAGTTACGCGCAACCCAAAGAAAGATAGGATGCTTATCTCTCGATTGGTCGGCCAGTTGTTGGCCTCAATAGGTGGGTCCCACAAGCGAAAGTTAATTTCATCTGCCCGCTGACGTGGTTTGCTATTCAAACATAAATTACGGGAGCTTTTACGTAAGCAACACAGTGAAAAGAATGGCACATGTAAAATGGAGCTTGAACCACATTTCTTGTCGCTGCTCTCAGCAAATAAAAAACAACAACTCATTGCTTAAATCACGGATAACAATGGATTTTTTTTTAAAAACGTAATTAAAATAATTAATTTAAAAAAAAAAACTTGATTACCTCATTTTTTTTGAAAAACTGTAAAAATCGAAATGGCAATTTGGTATGAAGGATTTTTTTTTTCCTAAACCGAATTGTCAATTCAGTATAGGCTTTTTTCACAATTTCCACTGTTTTTCCTGTAAATTTGTGTGTAACTCCTTATAAACCGAATTGCCAATTCGGTTTAGAGACATTTTTAGTCCAAACCGAAATGCTAATTCGGTTTAGAATTTTTTTTTTTTTTTTAGAGACACTATGAAGATCAAGATAATGAAATCAAACACTAAAAATTTGAATTTTTTGTTTTAAATTATTTGATAGATTACTTCTTTTGATATATAATTAGCATATTTATACTAAAATACGCTAAATTACTTGAAATTATGTTGAATTACACTATATTACAATAAATTATGTTGAATTACGCTAATTATGCTGAAATACGGTAAATTACGTCAAAGTAGACTGATTTTGTGTCATCTTTCATGAATCATAAAAAATAGTAAAAAAATTCCCAAAATAGTAAAAATTAGTATTCTACAAGTTCATTATGTAACTAATTTACTGAGCTACTTAGATTGAATAATAGAAATGAAAATCTTAATCGGAAACTTCAACTTAAGTTTTGAGGCTCTTCCCTTAGTTTTTTTTGGCAATTCTGAATTTCAGAAAACGACGCATGCGTATTTTCGCAAGCTTTTGAAAAAGTGATCATTTGCTAAAATCAGACACTCGAGCGCCGTTTTATGACCGTTTGAAGTTTCGCCGTCGTTTTTGGCCTTTTCAATGAAGATATCGTCTCTATTCATATATAATTTAGCGTAATTTACCGTATTTGCGTAATGTAATGTAATTCAACATAATTCAAGTAATTTAACGTATTTTAGTATAAATATGCTAATTATATATCAAAAGAAGTAATCTATCAAATAATTTAAATTTTCAGTGTTAGATTTCATTATCTTGCTTTTCATAGTGTCTCTAAAAAAAAAAAAAAAAATCCTCTAAACCGAATTGACAATTCGGTTTGGACTAAAAATGCTTCTAAACCGAATTGGCAATTCGGTTTACAAGGAGTTACACACAAAGTTACAGGAAAAGCGGCAGGAATTGTGAAAAAGGCCTATATCGAATTGGCAATTCGGTTTAGGAAAAAAAAAACCTTCATACCGAATTGCCATTTCGATTTTTCTAAAAAACGAGGTAATCAAGTTGTTTTTTTAAAATTAATTATTTTAATTACGTTTTTAAAAAAAAATCTGATAACAATTCATTAGTAAAGTGTTCGAAAATATTCAAACCATCACTATATAATTTGATTTCTTACTATTATAGATGTGAGGGTAAAGTTGTAATTTTTTCTTCAATAGAATAACGGTGAATTAAGTGAATTTTAGTTGAGATTGTTTGTTAAAAAATAATGAAGAAATTGAGGATCGATCTCAGTCATCCATTATTGATCGAGTGGCTTAGATTAAATCAAGCATAGTATAGGGTCTTCAGTTTATTATGACAAAGCAACAGTAGGTGCCAACTGTACATTAACTAGGCACCGTACCAACGATACAAAAACAAAGACGTTAAGCTTTGTAATATAAATAGGACTTAAAAGCTTGTAAAGAAAAACACATAAATACATAAATGCATTTTTTTACTATAAACCATTATCTTTGTCTCTTCTCTATTTTTCTCTAAAATAACATAGTATCAGAGCGGGATTAAATTTTGACTCAATTCCGCAATTAACAAAACTGCAGCTAATAAAGACTACAGCACCAACAAAAAACCACAAAAGTTCAGATTTGAACAGAAAACCACAAATTAAAATCCACAAAAGAAAAAAAGGAAAAGGAAATTGTTTGGTACAACAGCCAAAACCAAATTTGCTCTAACCGAGATGAAGAAGGCTTTCAGCCACAAAATCAAAGAAATCAAGAAAAGAAAGAAGGGCTTACCTCAAGACTTCAAATCTTAGTCTCACCTCTAGATGAGAGAAGCCCAGTGACAGAGAGCAGGAGCTAGAGAAGAAAGGTGAAATGCAAACGAGGGGGAGAAAATTCAAACCGCAACACAACACTAATCTGATATAAGGGGCAATGAAAGTGGTCTCGACCCTCAATCACTTAACAAGAGCAAGGTAAAACGAAAAAGAAAAAAAAAAGGGAAGGCAGATCAATAGTATCTGCTACAAATATATTTTTCTTTTCTGTTCTAAGCAACAAAATCAGCGAAATACCATTAAAAAAAACAGCCAAGTACCACCCAAACTAGCAAACCTAGTTGGTACTAGAGAAACCAGCCAAGTACCACCCAAACTAGCAAAGCTAGTCGGTGCTTGAGAAATCAGTCAAGTACCACCCAAACTAGCAAAGCTAGTCGGTACTTGAGAAACCAACCAAGTACCACCAAACTAGCAAAGCTAGTTAGTACTTGAGAACCCCAAGAGCTGTAAAGGCCATCCAAACAAGCAAAACACTAACTGGTGACAGGGGAGGAGTCGAGAGACCTAAGCATCTACGTGGTGTGACAGCCATCAACAAGCCGAACATGCACAAGATAGCTACTGGGCTTCCAACCCTCAAACCCTAGCTGCCGAGAAATAAGGGAGATAGATCTCTCTCAGTTTTTGAGCAAAAAAAAAGGAGGTAAATTTCCAAAAAACCTCGAATCAGCAAAAAATCTCCAAATCCCCAACAAAAATCCATAATCCATCCATAATTGGAAAAAAAAAAAAGGGATCAGTAGCAACTGTTCCCATCAGCCAATCAACACCCAAAAATCCAAGCTTCCCTCTTTTGAGGCTGTGGCTGCCATGGTACAAAGGGAAGAGACGAGAAGAGTTGTAATGGGGTTGCAGCCACTTGAGAACCCGGAGAGAGGCCGTCTGGAATGCTGAACTCTTTCGATGTGAGGCGGAAATAATAAGGAAAGAAGGGAGGTGGCGATGTAGAGGAAAGAAAAATTGGGGAGCATAAGTCCCAGACAGAAAGAGGAGAAGGGTTTTATTACCAAAGACAGATCATCTTCATTTTGTCAGAAAATAGATACCTCCATTTAAGAGGGAGAAAATGAAAAAAAGGCAGAAACCAGATTGGAAACTGGCGGGTTAAATGGGTTGAGTCCTTGAGATCAAATGAAGCAATATCTTCAAGAACCAATTGTGCTGTCAACTCAACAAGATAGCTCAAAAATGAGGTATCTTTTTAAATTTAACTAAAATTTCTTTATATGATAAATTGATAATTAATAGCGGTGATACGGACCATATGTTCGGAAACAAAATTTATTTGATAATCTAGACATAACAAAAAATGACCAAAGTGTATAGTAGCAAATGAAATTTTTCCAAAATAAAAATAAAAAATATAAATATAATTAATTATAAATTAAAATTTTAGAAAATTAAGATATTTTTAATTAAGTTAACACAAGAGTTTAAATTTAGCTTTTACTTTGATTTTATATTAATTTAGATACAAATATTGGGTTACTATGATTGTTTGAATTTTTAATTGTAGCAATGAAGAAATGGGAAGAAACCGAGGGATTGGAGCCAAAACTCTTTGAAGAAAATACTAGCAAGCTTAGATTGATCGAGATCTACAATGGGGAGTGTTAAAAAATAATGAAGAAATTGAGGATCGATCTCAGTCATCCATCATTGATCGAGTGGCTTAGATTTAATCAAGCATAGCTAGGGTCTTCAGTTTATTTATGACAAAGCAATAGTAGGTGCCAAGTATACAATAACTAGGCATTGTACCAATGATACAAAAAACTAGTCATTGGACTTTGTAATATAAATAGGACTTAAAAGCTTGTAAAAAAAAACACATCAATACAAAAATGCATTTTTACCATAAACCATTCTATCTGTCTCTTCTCTATTTTTCTCTAAAAACAACATTGTTCTAATTAAATTAAAAAAAAAAAAAAACATGCGTGAAAGAGTTTTGATAAGAAAATAGACAATTATAAATTCTTGATAAGAAAATAAGCAATTTCAGACGTTTGATGGGCATGTGAACAATTAAGAAAGATGAAATGTAAATAAGAAGTGAAGTAACTAAAAATGTTGTTTAACCTGTTTAGCGAGAAACTGGTTTGAGGAGGGAACGTAATTAATTATTAAAATAAAAGGGCAATTATATTATCCCCGCGAGTCTGTCTCCTATGCGTTCCCGGAGTCTAACAGTCGAAGATTAGCGGTCAAAGTACGTATCAAATTAGAAATTAAAATCTTTCCCATTTTGTCTTCATTTGTACCAAATTAGAAATTAAAATCTTTCCCATTTTGTCCATTTGAAAGAGATTTTGAAGATCTGGTATAAAAGAACATGCAAAGATAAGACAAAAGTAGTCGAGATGAAAGCAAATCTACCTCGGCTTACTCAGCGCATGGTAGATTTTGGGATCCAGCCTGATGTGATCTGTTACACAGTCTGGTTTGATGGAGATTGTAAGATGGAGTATTTGAACCTGCACACCAGATGTTTGATGAAATGCTTAGCAAAGGTTTGAGGCCTGATCACTATGGTGTTATGTGGCGTGCCGTGAAGCTCCCACCTTATCACTATGGTGTTCTCTGACACTTGCTCGATTCAAGTTCATGTTGATCTATTATCTGACGCGATAGTTAGACTGCTGTTGTTTCGAAATTTGAAGGTAATTTTGTTCTTGGGAAAGGAAGGAGGAGGTAGTATTTTGTATGTTTGTTCAATATTTTTGTGTCATAATTAAGGTCGAAATTGGGCAGTATTTTCATTTCTGTATCGTATTTTGTTGTGCCTGATCTGCATACTGGATTATCAGTGTTTCCATTCAAGTATTTAACTAAATTAATCCCACTCTTTGATCAACGAAGATCAATTGAAAACCTTAACCCAATTCATTATCAATTTAAGCCCAATTTCTTAGGCCTTAATTACAGAATTAGTCATTAATTTACGCACACTTCGTTAATTATAGAAATTGCAGAGGCTCCTCGACACCTTCCTTGTATCCTTAGAAGAGTTTCGATTCATCCTCCAAACCGCCAATCCGAGCCTAAGCTGACCACCGACCGACCAGTATATAACAGACTTCTTCAACCGGCTGTGAAATCGCTCGATCTGTGCACAGCCATTCGAGGTATAGAATGGGTTCGCAACTGGCAGAAGAATGTGCAAAATCGTTATTGCGTCGTTAATGGGTCCGGATCCGCTAGGCGAGGGTCATGTAAGGCTTACGAGGCGTGCGAGGATTTATCGTTGATTATTCTTGTTTCCTGATTTTTAGTAGCTCAATTTTATCTCGTTATTGATATCCAGGATGCTAGAATTGAAGTGAGGCAGGCGGCTGGTCTCTTACTAAAAAACAATATTCGTGAAACTTTTAAGATTGAAGCGGTTATGGATTTCTCATTTTGTGATGAAAAATTGTTTTATGGTATACAAAGAAACTTTTCGGAGTATCTGTTTCATATGACAGACTTGCGGTGAAGCTATTATACTGACAGATGTTGTATTTTGACCTCACTTATGGAGTGAAGTCGATAATAAAAATTAGTGTATTCTGTTTTGAGAAAAGGTACTGTTCCCCCACCTTCATTCCCAGTAAAATCCCCGCACCGGTATTCTGGCGGTTTTAACTACTTCTAACGGAAATCCATTTCTCTTACCCAATTCGACAAAAAATAAATCAATTCGATTAGACAGAAAAGCTTTCCCCAAAATTGGCTTCCCCCTCTTCTCCTCCTTCGCTTCTTCTCTGCTGTGCTAACAGTTTCACCGTTCTCTCTCCGATCAGACTCACGCCGGTGAGAGTATAACCTCTCCAGTCAGGCCTAAACCCCAGCTCCTTACCCCTCCTCTCTCTCTCTCTCCTCTCCTCTCTGTTCTTCTCTGGAAACCCTTCCCAATGGAGGACGCTCCTCATATTAGTAGGACCAACGTTCTAAGGCGCGTGACGAACGCCCGCCTCGTACAAAACTCTATCTAGTATCTACCAAATCTTCTTTTCACTCCCTGTCGTTGTTACTTGCTTTCTACCTGGTTCGAATCAAAGCTCAATCGGGACATGAAAAGGGGGAGAAGATAGACTATGTGTTCAAAGTGGTGTTGATCGGCAAGTCTCAGATCTTGTCTCGGTTCGCTTGCGATGAGTTCAGTCTCGACTCAAAAGCCACCATTGGGGTGGAGTTTCAAACGTGAACTCTATCGATTCAAAACAAGAATATAAAGGCTCAGATCTGGGATACCGCTGGTCAGGAAAGATAGTTCTCTTCTTTTTTTATATAGTCCTTTTCTACTTTTACTAAAAATTAAAGTACTTGATCTGCTGCTGGCATTTTTAGCTTTTCGTGTGTTTAGATCTGTGCTCATTTAGAGTCTTAACCTCACTTTATGGCATCGCTAACAAAGGGTTATTGAAAGGGTTTACGATTTAATGTTTAATTATGGCTCATTTGCATTAAACTGCCTCTTATCTGGCAAATTTAATCTATTCTAAACAAAGTATCTAGCATAGATCAGTGCATTATTAACTGGTACATATATATTAGTACTAACTTGTTTGGCACAGGATGTGCCAGTAAAGTACCAACTCTATAGAGTATTAATGAACTTTTTATCCCCACCCTCTAGAAACATAAATGAAGAACTTTGTCAGAGACATGAGTTGAAGTTACAATTACCATCATGATAATTACATTTATCATGATCACGGTTTGTGGCACAGTATCTTGGCAATGTTTGTGGCAGCAGTCCAGCAGCTTGAAGGGGGCCAGATTGATGTGAGCACGGTTAGATTGACTAATCCGCCGATGCAAGCTTCTCTCCACCGATGCAATGTTTGTATTAGTGCTATATCGCTACTGATCCGCTGCTTCTGGTGGATCCTGATCCGATCTGATAATATTTAGAGTCTGATATGATCTGATCTAACAGATCAGCTATCGATCTGATCTGGTTTTGTAAATTTTTTATTTTTCTGATTTAAATTTTTAGAATTTATCTAATAGGTTTACATGATCTATACAGTATTTTATATGATCTATCAATCAGGTTTAAAGGTTCTGTAGAGTATTTTACAGGAGCTATTTAACATTTTTACGGGATATATTCAATAATTTACATGATCTATGCATTGTTTTTCTTTTCTTTATTTTACAGTATCTGTTTAACAGTTTTACAGGATATATGCAATAGTTTATAGGATATATGCAATTGTTTTCACATATCTCGTATTATCTGAATGTCTGTTTTATTTACATTATTCGACATGTAAATTTTACTGATTTAAAATCTTCTATTCATTTTTTACATAATTTTGCCAATGATTTACAGGATTCGAATTTGAAATACATTAAACTATTACATGATCTACTTAACAGCTTTATAGGATTGTCAGTTATTTACAGGTTTTATGCAATAGTTTTATAGGATGTATCAGTTATTTTACAGGTTTTATTTAATAGTTTTTCAGGTTTCATGCAATAGTTTTATTGGATATATCTGTTATTTTTACAGGTTTCATGCAATAATTGTATATGATGTATCAGTTATTTTACAGGTTTTATGCAAAAGTTTTATATGATGTATCAGTTATTTTACATGTTTCATTCAATAATTTTTCAGGTTTCATGCAATAGTTTTATAGGATATATCAGTTATTTTACAGGTTTTATGCAATAGTTTCATGCAATAGTTGTTCAACTATTTTTTCAGGATTCTGCTAATGATTTACCGAATTAGGACTTGAAGTTTTTATTAATTTGTTGATATTATTTTTTCTTTCAGCTAAACATGCTTGGAAAGATGTTAGTATTATTAAATAGGTGTGTCCAAAGCAGCAAGAAGGATCAATGGACTGTGCAATTTCTATTTTGTGCTTTGTCTACAATCTGATCACCGAGATGCCTCTAACTTTCACACATGTAATTTTTAAAGTTTGCTTCTGTTAGTTTTATAGTTTACATCTGCGAATTTTACAGTATTGAAGTTTTATAGACATGTTTTATGCAATAGTTTTATACGATGTATCAGTTAATTTACAGTATTATGACTTGAAGTTTGTGTGAAATTTGTTGATATATTTTTTTCTTTCAGCTAAACAAGCTTGGAAAGATATTGGTATTATTCATGAGAGGTGCCCAATGCAGGGAGAAAAATTAATGGTTGTGCAATTTTTGTGTTGCGCTTTGTCTACAATTTGATCACTGAGATCCCTCTAAATTTCACAGGTAATTTATTAACTTTTAAGTTTATGATGTAATTCCAATTTGTAATTTTATTCTCTAAAAAATGTAACTCCAATTTATAGTGTGTATGTGTTATTTTGATAGTTTCAGGTGTGCATTTTAAGTATTGAAGTTTTGCAGTTCACATTTATTAGTTTTATAGTCTTGCATCTGCTAATTGTTCAGTATTGAAGTTTTGCAGTTCACATCTGTTAGTTTTATATGTTACATTTGCTAATTGTTCAGTATTGAAGTTTTGCAGTTCACATCTGTTAGTTTTATATGTTACATCTGCTAATTTACAGTATTTAAGTCTTGTAGTTCACATATGTTGTTTTATAGTTTGCATCTGCTAATGGTTCATAACTCCAATTTATAACTTTGTTTATTTTTTTTGCAGGATGATATTTCGAAAGAACGTGTGGTTCTAGCGATGAAGCTTCTCACTCATTCAAATAACATGCACCAGAGAGTTATGAAGTGACAAACGCCATTATTGTATTGATGGTTGTGAACAATTAACCTTGTCTATTGAAGTCTTGTTTGTGGTTGTGAACAGTTATGGTTGTGAACAGTTATGGTTGTGAACAATTATTGGTTGTGATTGTGAACAGTTATTGGTTATGGTTGTGAACAGTTCTTTGTTGTGGTTGTGAATAATTGTTGGTTGTTACTGTTTGTTTATGGTTGTGAACAGTTAATTTTGTAATTAGTGAAATTTTATAGTTTGTATATATTATTTTGATAGTTTCAGGTGTCCATTTTACAGTATTGAAGCAGTTTACATCTGTTAGTTTTATAAGTTGTATTTGCTAATTTTACAGTATTGAAGTTTTGCTGTTCACATCTGTTAGTTTTATAAGTTGCATTTGCTAATTTTATAGTATTGAAGTCTTTGTAATTCACATATGTTAGTTTTATAGTTTGCATCTGCTAATTTTACAGTATTTAAGTCTTATTTTACATGATATAGATCGATATACAAATATTAATAATTGAAGAAAAAAAATTACGTAAAAAAAATACAAAAAAAATAAAAAAAATTTAAAATTTTAATTTCGAAAAAAAAAATAATTTTGATGCAAAAAAATTAATTTTTCACAATTTTAGGTGTTATTTGTAAATAACTAAAAGTTTGAGAAGTGGTTTGTTTTTTAAACCTTCTAGAAGCCGTTAGTTTTTCAAGTACAGCCGGAAGTACAGTATTTTTGCAAGTTGCTAACTGTTTGCAACTAACTTGGGACCACTTCTAACTAACTTGGATTGTTAGATTTTTAAACTACTTATTATACATGATTTGTTGTTGAAGTTACAGTATTGGTTATAGAGTTTTACAGTATTCGCGCAAGTCAAATAACAGTTTTTTTGGAGAAAAACTGGGGAAAGAAGTTTGGGGACAATTAGTCGCTTCCTTCTGTTTTATAAGGTGTATATGTTTTATTTTTTAAGTATGAATACTTGATAGTTTTGATATGAATATCTGATATGATAGGCATAAGAGAAACTGTATTTTATGTTGTATTAGATGTACATGTTTGATTTGTATAATGTAAATATTTGATTTGTTTGATATGAGTACCTGATATGCATAAAATATGATAGGCATAAAACATAAACTGTTGTGTAAATTTAGTTTGGTAAATTTGTACGAAATTTTGTATATGATGGTTCTTAAGTTTGTAGTATATGTTTTTCAATGTTATGTGATTAAATGTGTTTAGTATTTGTATGAAATTTTGATTTGTTATGTTTTTTATTTGTCAAATATTAGTATTACTTTATAACATATTTTACAATATAAATATTCCTACTTTAACGTATAGGTATGAATACTTCCCGGATAACATATTAATTCCATCAATCTCTAAAAAGGGATTTGTAACCAAATACATTTCTTTAACAATATGTTAATAAAAATATTCTACAATGTAAATATTCTCACATTAATGCACATGTGTCAATATTTTTCATATTACATATTGATACAATCAAGCGCCAACGAGAGTCATTTGTAAAAAAAATATTAAATTAAGATACTTTACAACATAACAATTCATACTTTAGTTATAAGTATGAATATTTTTCTCAGTATCTATCAATACGTTCAAGTACCAAACAAATTAACTAATTTAAGTTACTTTACAAAATAACGATTCATATTTCAATGCGTAAGTTTGAATACTTAAAATTATATCTAACAAAGGACATAATATAGGTTGATTGTTCGTTTCTAAATCATGGGGTCAAATTTTTCAAGTACCTTTTTTGTAGGTTCCTAAAAAGCAATGGAGTAGATATATTTATTTTGTCAATAAAATGTATGTAATTTTAATCAGAATTATTTTGTTTTTTGTGAATTTTGATTTTGATAATTCTTTCCAATGCTTCCTTTAAGTGTAAAAAATAATTCAAATGATGTCAAATTCAGCCCGACAGAACTTTGGTTTTGATGTGTATTTGTTACTCTTTTCCTATGGAATTGGCTAGTTTATTATGTCCTTTGTTAGATAGAAACACTTGATATATGAACTATTTAAACTTGTATTACAGGGTATAAATACTTACAATATTTGATCTTAATACTTTCAAACGTTATCCAATGCCATAAGAAAAAAAAATTGATAGAATTTGTTAGATACAAACACTTGATACATGAACTATTCACACTTGCATTATGAGGTATGAATACTTGCAATACTTGATATGAATACATTCAACGTAAGCCAATACCATAAGGAAAAAAATTGATAGAATATGTTAGATATAAACACTTGATATATGTTCATACTTGCATGACGAGGTATGAATATTTGCAATACTTGATATTAAATCTTTCAAACGTCATTCAATGCCACAAGGAAAAAAAAAATTGATAGAATTTGTTAGATACAAACACTTGATACATTACACACTTGCATGATGATGTTTGAATACTTGCAATATTGATATTAATACTTTCAGACATCATCCAGTGTCATATGGAAAAAAAAAATTGATAGAATTTGTTAGATACAAATACTTGATACATAAACCATTCACACTTGCATGACGAGGTAAGAATACTTGCAATACTTGATATTAATACTTTCAGACATCTTCTAGTTATGAAAAAAAATTAAAATTTGAACTATTTACACTTGCATGATAAGGTATAAATACTTACAATACTTGATGTTAATACTTTCAAACGTCATCCAGTGCCATATGGAAAAAAAAATTAAATTTTGATAAAATCTGTTAGGTACAAACACTTGACACATGCTCGACGAGGTATGAATATTTGTTTTATGTTTTACAAGGTGTGAATACTTGTATGACGATGTATGAATACTTGCGCGACGGACAACTCGAATGTATGTCACCCATTGGTCTCATTTGAAAGAGAAAATTGCATAGAAAACATTCGTGGTTTTATATTTACAAAATTCCTCACAGATCGTCAGAAATATTGATGGGATTGAATGGAGAAAAAGAACTCACTTCTAAAAATGTGTAAAAGATGGGTGTGTGATGAGAAATAAAAGAAAGCTGATATGTATAGTTTTTTTTGAAATACTTGGTATCTTAGGTATGAATATTTGATAAATTATATATTAATACTTGTGCGCATAGGTATCCATATTTGTGCGCGCCAGTTGTAAAATCTTTCAAATATTAGACGGTCCCCCAAGTAGTTAGTGCCCCCATATAATTAGTGATCCCTCAAATAGTTAATATTTGTGGAACAAAATAGAGGATTGTTACATAGGAGACAGCTAGACGCTCTCTAAAATAAAAAGTATAGTAAAAATATTAAAATTATAAATTGACAAGTTAAAATAATTTGAAGTGCAAGTCAAAAATAAGTATTTTTCCTTGAGTTCCGATGTTGCAATTGCCCTTCGCCTATGCTTTTAGTAGTTTCTTCAAAAATCTACGAAACTTTTGACTTCTTTTCATGTATTTGTCTTCTAGTCATTATATAATCATTTAGTTTTCTGTTTACCTACTATATAATATTTACTTAATTATATATACAAGAAAGAAATCACTTTTGACAAATAATTTTTCAATTCAAACAAGGATGATAATAAAAAGTTTGTATATATATGTTATTAGATACCCTCTTTTTTTTTTTTAAATGTTATTAGATACATAGATAACTCAATAATAATATTTAATGAGACTATGGTACTATCCATAACACAGATTGGTCTGTACTATGACTTTATATTTTCATTTTCAAAGTTCAAAAAGTCAATCGGAACCGCTCAACATGATTTTTATATGAAAATGTACTTGGTGACTAAATTTTACATTATGTAAAATTTGAAATGTAAAATTTAGTCACTATTTTTTTAGATAGGTAGAAAATTTTTGGATGGCCCATAATCTTTTAGATTAAATGATTTTCTACCTATATAAAAAGAGTAAAAAGTTTCTGAAAAATAAAAATGTGGTCTCGAAGTACATTTTTATATATAGATCATGTTGAGAGGTTTGAATATACTTTTGAACTTCGAAAATGGTGATATTGAGTCATAGTACTGACCGGTGTGTGCTTTGCATAATACCATAACCTCACTCATAATATTTTAAATAACTTTAGTATTATATGAGGTACATTAAGAACCATTAATTAAGTTTAAATCATTAAAGTTCAAATAGTAGGAATGAAACATACACTAAACTTTATCATTTCTATAACCTGATAAGTAGGGACAAATCGACACTTTGTCCAGGGCGTTTGAACCGCCCCTATAATTTCACTTTTTAATAATATATATTAAAATTTAATTAGATTTTTTATTTTTAAAAGTTTTCATACAGTTTAGACTCTCTCATAAAATTTAGATGTGTAGTAGTGGTTAGAACTCTATTTAGTGATTATGGATATATTTGAATTCAAATTCACATTAATCACAAATTATGAATTTTAAGTTTCAACTCCCCTATCTAAATTTTCTAGTTCAGCTTCTGATAATAAGCGCATTATATTTTCATATAGATCATATTATAATTTTGAATTTAAAAAGTAAAAGTAAAGTATTCTTAAAGGAATAATAAAATTCATCAAATGATAAACAAATTGTTAAAAAAATATCCTCTTCATTTGATATTATATGGTCCAATTGTCCAAATGAGTTGGAAAGGCTGCAAAAGATAAAAATTTGAATCGAACAGGTGTGGGAGGAACCTAAAGCAAGCCGCGTTAAGAATTGTCAACACGTTTGTAAATAGAAAAAGGCTTTGCTCTTTTCGTTTATTGGAAAATTTTAGTAGGATTTGGTGACAATGGGTTAGAGCCTTAGATGGAGAGCAGAGGAAGGAAGGGGAGGTGAAAAATAAAAGGGAATGGAATGAAATAGAAAAGAAGATTAACATATTTAATTTTTTTGTATTTAGATGATTAATGAGTGAAAATAAATTTAATTTTTCATTCCGTCTTATTTCTTGTTTGGTTGATTAAATTTAGAAGGTTAATGAAAAATTTAGTAGTTGTTGTAGGTTTGTAACAAAAACTTGTATGAAAATTATACAGGTAAGATATAGAGTCGGACATTAGTGTTTTTTGTTCTAAAATATTTACAACAAAAATGTTTTTCATCTGTTACACTCCAAATCGTAAGGAAAACCGATTGTATTGATTATAATAATATAAGATTAAACATTTCACCTCTTGTACCTTTCACTTCCAATATAATTTTGTCAACCAAACACAATTCGACAGAAAATTTTATTTTCTTTCCATTCCCTCCCTTGCTCTACTCTCCATTCAAACAAGGTGTTAGAGGTTATATTTTTGTTTATTGTCCACACGTTAGGACTTGAAAGTTTGGATTCCAACGAGAAAACGACGTCGGGTTAAAGAGAATAAAACGCCAATTCCCAACCCAATCATTGAGGCATTGATTGCTTTTATCCACACTTGGTGCTCAGGGGCCGTCTCCTAATTCGTATCTGTCACGGCGCCGGATAAATCATACCGGCCTTTTACTGTAAAATAAAAAAAAAAAACCAATCACCGCGCCGGATAAAACTTTGATAAACAAGTACTATATATATTTATTAACATTTCAATAGATATTAGTTCGCTGACACCAACATACTGGTATAAATCATTTTATCAATAAAATAATAAGAAATTATATCATTTACTTGTGGGATCTCATCTCATATAATTCCACGACTGCTACTGAATACATATTAAGAAAAATAAATTTTGTCACTTTGACGCACCAAATAACCCTGGCCTACAACTAATTAAGAATCAGGTACTGTTTAAATAGTACCATGATTTAGTACAGTCCGACGAGGGGATCCCACAAATTAAGGATATGATCACCCTGGGCTGGCCCTAAACTTTTACATCTTGTTTGACAATAGAAGTGTTGAGTACGAGATTTATCTAACCTCTTATCCCACAGCTAAATATGGCCATAGAGGACAAAAGGCCGGAATTTTTGAAGTTACCATTATCTCAAAAAAAGTAAACCAAAAAACCAAAAATTCTGGGTATTTCAAGATCTACCACGGCCGCAGAACCAGCTAGGAGTTCTGCGGCCCCAGCCAGGGGTCCGCATTCTGCAGCCCAAATGCTGGGGACCGCAAAGGCATTCTGCTGGGCCCATATATATATATATATATAGAGAGAGAGAGAGAGAGAGTGGCTAATATCAAAACGTTTGCACCAAGCCTCTCGTGCAACCAAGTCATTTTCAGATTTTCAAAGTCCAAACGGTCGATCCGAGCCGTTAGATGTGATCTCTATATTAAAATCTGCTTGGAGACCAAATTTTATATTTTTTGGAATTTTTTTACTATTTATTAAGCCACTTTGAAAATTACTGATCACATGGTCCAGAAATTAGTTGCACTGTTTTTACTGTTCATCCGGATTAGCAATTTTCAAAGTGGCTTAATAAATAGTAAAAAAATTCCAAAAAATGTAAAATTTGGTCTCCAAGCAGATTTTAATATAGATTGAACATCTAACGGTTCGGATCGACCGTTTGGACTTTGAAAACCCGAAAACAACTTAGTTGCACGAGAGGCTTGGTGCAAACGTTTTGATATTAGCCACTCTCTCTCTCTCTCTCTCTCTCTCTATATATATATATATATATATATAATCTGGCTAATATGCTACGCGTATATAAGGGCCTCTCCGTGCTACGGCTCACTTTTTGAGTTTTCAAAATCCTAACGGTCGATCCGAACCGTTCAACATGATCTTCATATGAATATGTACTTGCAAACCAAATTTTACATTTTTTAGAATTTTTTTACTATTTATTAAGCCACTTTGAAAATCGCTGATCCAATGGTCCAGCAGATTTTACTATTGTGTACAAATTAGTGTTTTTTTCAAAGTGGCTTAATAAATAGTAAAAAAATTCTAAAAAATGTAAAATTTGGTTTGCAAGTACATATTCATATGGAGATCATGTTGAACAGTTCGGATCGACCGTTAGGATTTTGAAAACTCAAAAAGTGAACCGTAGCACGGAGGGCTCTATGCTACGCGTTAGCACCGTAGCACTGTCCTATATATATATCTTTTTTGGCGCAGCAAACTTTGAGATATCTCATACGGGCACGCATTCCAAGAACAAAAAAAATATTAAAGTAATATCCCCACGTGGTGCCCCTGTTTTAATTAGATAAAAAATCAATATATATATATATATATAGGGCCGCAGAATGGTTCTGCGAAATACTCAAATTTGATGGTTTTTTGGTTTATATTTTTGAGATAACGATAACTTTAAAAATTTCAGGTAAAAAGGTCTGTTAAGTTGAAGCGATTGTGACTACCCAACTCAAGAATAAAAAAGGACTTTTATTTATAAATAATAATGAATATTGGTAAAAATTTATTTTACCAAGAAAATAGGAAATCTACTCCGTTGGGTGTTGGCTATATAAATGAGGCAACCTTTGTAAAATTGTGTTAAGAGCACAGAAGCAGGGAAAGAGCAGAGGGCCTCAGGTTCTATCTCTACACCTTTTAACCAAAAGAGAGCTGAAGAAAGAGAACATCAAACTAGAAGAGCAACTGTATCTTTAAATCAGAGGGTTTTTCCTACTAAGAAGACATGGGAGAGGTATGTTGAATCACACAATATATAATAATTTCTCACTTCTTCATTACATAGTCTAGGACCTCTCACATGAATTTCCATAACATGCCTTCACCAGCTTTTCAGCTTCTCTTTCTCCATTAACATAACAAATGTATATCATGACAATTCAAGTAATTGCTCAGGAAATAGTTCCATCAAGCTTTTAAAGTGTCCTCATCTTTATGCCAATGAAGAAGTATTATTCCTTTTTGTACTTGTCAAATAATGCTGTTCCAGCATTTATATAAACTGGTAAAGGATGAAAGGCCTAACTGAGGTTATTAATATTGTGAAATGGTGCATAGGAGCAAAAGGAAGAGGAGAAGAAAGAAGAGGCACCGGAGCCGCCCGAGATTGTTCTTAAAGTAGACATGCATTGTGAGGGTTGTGCGAGAAAAGTTCAGAAATCTCTTAGACAATTTGAAGGTTTCTTACTTATTTTCAAATTATATCTACAATTAGATATTGGCTCATATAGCACCAAAAGTTAGAAATTTGATTTAGATGATATGGTAATCACTTTGAACCACTTCAAAACTTAAAGATGATAGACTGTATGTGATGATAACATTGTGTATGAATATAAAACAAGCAGGGGTAGAAGAAGTGAAGGCAGATAGTAGAGCGAAGACAGTAGTAGTGAAGGGAAAAGCCGCTGACCCGGCAAAAATATGTGAGAGAGTTCAAAGAAAGACCGGTAGAAGAGTGGAACTGATCTCTCCTCTGCCTCCACCTCCCGAAGAAGAGAAGAAAGAGGAACCACCAAAAGAAGAAGCGCCACCACCAGAAGAGAAAAAAGAGGAGGTACTACTAATTTTAACCAATTGAGTAAATAATGCTTGCCCTTCTGTCCCTTAGTTCTAAAATTAGGAAGAGCTGCATTTAAAAAAAAAAAAATTAAAAACAATAACAACAACAATAGCAGCAACAACAATATTAATAAAAATAAGAAGAACAATAATAATATAATAATTATTATTATTAAATTTAATAATAAAAGGATTATGAATAGGGGTGTTTATTGGGTCCAGTTTAGTCGGTTTTGAACCGAACCGAATTAGTTTGGACCAAACGGGTTCGGTTTAATGGTTCGGTTCAGTCTACTTTTTAAAATTGAATTTTAATTTTGGTTCGGTTCGGTTTGGAAATTTTCAAAACTGAAATAACCGAACCGACCGAACTTTTATATATAATAATTTGGTCTGGACCGCCCCGGTTTATTTCTTAATACCCGGGTTTATTTCTTAACCAATTGTTTTAAATACTTCGGTTTATTTCTTAATATACTTCAGTATTTATTATAAATCAATTGCTTTAAATAAAAATTTAATATATTTTGATTTGAACTGAACAAACCGAAATAAAACTTTGGTTCGGTTCGATTCGGTTGCAATGCTAAATTGGTTCCGTTTAGTTCTATTTTAGAAACCGGATTATAACTTTGATTTGCCTAGTTCGTTTCGGTTGGTTGCAATCGAACCAATGAACACCCCTAATTAGGAAGAGCTTCAGAGCTTGCAGTTAAGTTTTTTTTGTACTATTGGGCAATGAAAATTGATTTGTTACAATATATTAGTTTCAGTTTTTTTTCATTCTTCGAGTTAGACCTAATTAACTTTGCTTGGCCTACAGCCGAAGCCGATTACTGTGGTGCTTAAGATCAAGATGCATTGCGAAACATGTGCACAAATCTTACAAAAGAGAATAAAGAAGATGGAAGGTACATAATCCATTCTCCCCCATATTCGACTAAAATACATCTCATAAATAATATTAGAAAAAAAATACATACACTCTTTTGTTAAAATTGTGTTTACATATTTTATAGGTGTGCAGTCAGTTGAAACAGACATAGCAAATGATCAAATATTAGTCAAAGGCATATTTGAACCCAATGTGTTAGTTGAACATGTCCATAAAAGAACAGGAAGGCAAGCATTGATAGTCCCTGAAGAAGAGAAAAAGGAAGAGGAGAAAAAGGAGGAAGGTAAAAAAGATGAAGAGCCCAAAGAAGAAGAGTTGAAAAAATATGACTACTGGCATCCTTTTCCTCATGTAGAATATGCGTACCCAGCATACCCTGCTTATCCGGCATACCACGCTTACCATGCGTACCAACCGCCTCACATACAGTATGCCTCATATCCACCGCATCATGCACAGTATGGCTTGTATGCACAGCCTCAGGTTTTCAGTGATGAGAACCCTAATGCGTGCACAGTTATGTAAAAATTGTATTAATGTAATAAGTTGGTGAGGATTTTGATTGTAAGTATGAGTATGTTACTATTGTGTATGCTTGTCAATAATTTTGTGGAAGAGTTCTAAGGATTGTTGTTGATCCTGTAACAATAGTAGAGATCAAATAATGCTTCAACATTTTGTCCTTCATTTATGTGGCCATCTTTCAATTTAATGTTACAGCATCTAATTGGCCAATTGAACCAACTCAAAAGCAATCCTTATGTTCTATTGTTCCAGTACAACCAGTTAAAAATAATTCTAATGGTTTGTCTTCATGTTTAACTGACTTAGCTTTCAATTACCAACCAAAAACAAACAGAGATTCTGTTACTCTCCATCAAAGACCACTAAAATTAATTCTCAGAAACCTGATAAGAAACCCCATTCCTTAACTAATCAAAGGCCATCCCTAATTTTTCTCGGACATATATCTCTCCATCCCCAAAACAATTAAAACATACATCCAACACCTCACAACAATCATCGTTAATTCGCCCATAAAAAAAAAAGTAACAATTTTAATAAACTAACCTACCTACTGGGCCCCATCTTCAGTGAACCTAGCATCAAACCCTGTAGGCCCCAGGCCATGCGGGTGGGCTCCACCCCCATGGCTGACCCCACCACCCGCCACACCGCCGGCCGCACCGCCCGATCCGTGCTGCAACTCGATCACAAGCCACCGCACCGCCTTGCTCATCTGTTCGAGCCGTACAGCACTAATCGGCGGTATACCCTGTGAACCAGGACCACTCGCACTGCCAGCGCCGGCACCAGTTGCTTCGTCGACAAGGCACTCGGACCCGATCCGCTGTCGTACGGACTCGACCAATTCCTCGGCTTGGTCGCACGCAACGCGAAAAAGCTCCCACCTTTGCTTAAACACCTCCAAGGCGGTGGCCGTGGCCGGAGTGTCCTCTCCACCGGAGCTGTGACGCAACTCCAGCACGGTCGTGGCGGCGGAGATGAAATCCTGGTACGCGGCGTTGAGAGATTCAATTGTCGATTCCATGGAATTTGAAGGTTGCGTTGAGTACTTGAGTAGTCGATTTGGTTTTTTGTTTCTGTTATTAACGAATAAGTCATTATTGTACGAACCCAAACTTGGAACTAGTTTGATTTGGCTCATTTGTTTAATTATTTTCTACTTATATAAAACTAAAATACTTTATAATATTATGTATAAATGAACTGTGATTTCAGACAACTAAACACTATATTTTATAAATTTATTGATTAAAAGTGAGAACAAAAATAAAAATTTGTGAAATGAATATGAACAGATATTTTTTAAAGATACTAGGTCATTTAAAAGAACAAAGAATTATTTACATAATAAAATCGTACTAAACTTCTACTACTCAATCATTTAAATCTTAATTAAGTAGAAATAGTTTTATAGTAAAATTTCAATAGTAAAACTAATAAAATACTAAAAAGCATACATAATGTTTTATCATTTTTATATGAGTGAGGCTATGGCACTATTGATCATTATTTTCGTTTTCAAAATTTTAACGGTTAATCGAACCGTTCACCTTGTGCGTTTGAATGAGATAAAGAATAGTGTTAATCCGGATTAGCGACTAATCCGAACTACTATTTTATGTTTAGATGTGTTTGGAACTACTATTCCGAACTACTATTTTATGTTTAGATGTGTTTGGATTAGCAAAAAGGGCCTATTTTTTTTTGTCTTTTGTGGTTTAGTGTGCTATTCTACTAACTCAATCAAGAGTTGGGTTAGCTCACTATTCTCACTAACCCAAACTTTCATCCAAACACACCTATATGAATATTTATTTGCAAACTAAATTTTACATTTTTAGAAATTTTTTACTAATTTTTAAAATAGATAGAAAATCACTATTTTTTATGGTCTAGAATGTTCATATCAAGTGATATTGTATCTATCTAAAAAATAGTAAAAATATTCCAAAAATATAAAATTTTGTGTCCAAATATATTTTTATATGGAGATTCGGATCAACCATTAGAACTTTCAAAATGAAGATAAGAATTCATAACGAGGACCAATATACGCTATGCATAATACCATAGTCTCAGTCTTTTATATTATGTGATTCATATGAAATATGAAACATGACAAAATAGTTTATTTTCAGCCGGAAATTTACAAATATATACAAATGAAATTTTCTCTATGACTGTCTTTTTATTTAGATTATTTAATTAATATCAAATAAGCTAGATATGCATAAATAAATTTTGTTATTATCTATTAAACATACAAGAGTATATCTTGCTAAAACATTATGTAGGTAAACTAATGTGAGGAATATATAGTTTCACTTTCAAGCATAGTGACAAGATTCACGTTTAATTCGCGATTAAAACTTTTATATGGTGTTTCTGAACCGAACAGCTAATTATTCGGTTGACCGAACCTTTGACCGAATAAAACACAAATTTTACGAATAAAACGCGAATTTTACGATAATCGCGTTTTAAACGAATTATTCACGATATTTAAACAATTATTTTTTTGTGGACCACTGCCCAGTGCCCACAAGCCTAAGCCACGAGTCTCCTTGATGACTCATTGACCCCGTCCAGGTAGTACCTAACCCTCATGCACCCCAACCTCCTTTTATAGATACCTTGGCGCTCTCAGCGCTTTTTTCCATGCAAGTGGGACTAGGCAGGCAGTAGGGAGCAATAGAAAAGGCAGTAGAAACTGGAAACAAGGCTTTTGCTCCCAACACTCTTTGTTTAAGGCTTGTTTATATTAATAGGCCTGATCTCATATAAAAGGAAGTTCAAAATTTCAAAACTTTCTTGTCCACACAAGTCACACGGTTTAAATTCCAAATAAAACGATTTGTTAATTGATTAAGAAAATGAGTAACATGTTCAACGGTTACTACTTTTATATATAGTGATGTGGAACATCTCACAAAATGTCTTAAAATGTGTCTTTTTAATTTTTTCTTTTCTTTTGGGGACTAAGATCTGGTCCAAACTCAATGTATAATTTCAAATTATTTTAGAATTATACCCGAATTATTCTCGAATTGCAAATTTTTAATCTTGCTGAACTGAACCCGAATAATTTATTTATCACTATGTTTCCAAGATCATCAATGGAAATTAACCCGTTACTCAATTGTACATAACCCGTGTCAAAATATGATGCAAGTTCCACGCGGCTGATTATATTTTACGAAAAACAAGACATGAACTTGGACCAGATTTTGTACACGAATCAACGCTTCTCAATAGCCCGACGATTCTTAACACTGCCTGAATTTAAGCATGAGAAATTCTAGTGAGGGTGGTATCGTGCTACTAATAGTCCAACAAACCATGATACTTTCAAAGAAAATTAGATTTCCAAACTAATATAGGGAGAGAGAATGTGATAATTAGAGACAAAAAAAAATTTGGGAAACTTTAAGTGTGTTCATATAAATTTTTAAAATAGTCAATTTTTCCATAAAAACATCGTTATATTCAATATCTATACAAAAAAATTAACATTTTTTTCATCCCATTTTATCTATATAATTTTTGTTTAGTTATTTTAAAAACATAATTGACAAATATACTCTTTTATCAAATGAAGGTGTCCCTGAAATACATGTCATCCTCCCCCTCCCATTTAGGCTGAATCAGTACAAATAAAATTAACCAGGGCTCTAAATAGCTATAGTTATGTAATAGTTGTGCTATAGCTTTTTCAGACCTTAAAAGCTATAATGCTATAAACGCTATTTAAAACCTTGAAATTAACCCATTATCCATAACATTCAAGCTAATATTATTTTCACATGATACTAGAACCACATATTTTACACTGTAATTCTCATTGCGCGTGGCTTCTTCCATCAAACCTTTATTTTTATGGACATTTCAGTGACTTTTTTTTCCTTCCGAAACTGTTATAACCCGTAAATTTAAAACCTAATTAATTAGTCTAATGATTGAGATTTGCAACTAATTAAAACTTAAAGTAAGTTAATTAGGTTAAACAAATAATTAGAATAAAGGTTATTAGTTGATTATTTAATTCAATTTATTAAATTAGGAATATTAATTGAAGATAAGACTTATAAATTTTTGAAAATTAAATAAGAAAATAAGTTGTTATTAGATTGAATAAATTAGAACGATTTATATATGTAAATTCCAACTAGAACTGTACGAGTTTATATTTAGATTACTGTGAATACTTAATTCCGAATTTAATACGATCGACTGAGAAAAATAAATTTAATAGATGATCAAATAATCAACAAGCAAACTGTAAAATTAATCGAAGTCCATTCGAGCGGTACGAATTAAATACTAAACTCGATGTTTGAATGTTAGCGAATTAATTATTTTGAGATCGTTGAATTTAACCTCCGTATATATTGTTTGCAATTATCTTGACCATTCAATATGTTCTGCACGAATCTTGATGCCCTTGTTTTAAGAGGAGACCCCTCCCCTTCCTTTCTCTCCTCTCTCTGTCATTTGGGCCGCCCCTTTCACTCGGTCCCTCTCTTTCGTTGTGCTCTCTGTGAGAAGGGAAATGGAGGCGATCGCCTCCCCTCCCGCGTGGTCGTCGTTCGAACTACCCCTATTCCATCGCTGGTACGGCTTTGACGAATTGCGCTGAGGCGCGTGGGTTTGAGTCCGGATCCCCTAAAGTAACCCAATTTTTGAGTTTAGACGTGTACGGTGCCTATTCGGTGGTAGCGCAGGGGCCCAGTATTATTTGTGGGGTCCAGGCTCTTTAAGATTCGTGTTAGAGCATCTTGGACGGTTTGGTTCGAAACTCAAAAATTGGGTTACTGCACTGGATCTGAATTCCGTGGGTTTCGCACCTACTCTCTGAGCAACGTTGAATTTGTGTGATTTTTCTCCCGGGTTGTATATGTACCCCTCTCTCTTTGGATTTCGGTTTTACTCTCTCTCTATTTCCTTCGCTCTTTTGGATACGGGTCCTCTCTCTTTTGGATTTCGGTTTTACTCTCTCTCTATTTCCTTCGCTCATGTGCTGAGAAAAATCTCTCTCTCGCTCTTTTTGTTTGCCTTGTTATTGTGATAACCGAAACCCTAAGAATTCGGGTTCCGTGTTCTTGTGTCGCGATCGTTGCCTTTGGTGCTTTTGTGCGATTTTTCTAGTGCTGGCGGGTGCTATTTTGGTGCTTGCCCTTTTTCCCTTTGACGGCTGTGAGGCGAGGCAAGCACCTTGGTGCCGGCCGTTTTTCGCTGCCCCTTTTTGCAATCGGAGCCTCTCTCGGGTAAATACTCAAACACTGATTAATTTGCCTTGCTCGGGTTGTTGATTTTCCCGACCGGCCTTTGTAGTTACTGTGTGTTGGATTTTTTGTTGTGTATCAATACCCGCTTTGTAGCGATTTATTTGGGTGCTGATGCTACCTTTTTCTTTTCGCCCTTCTTGTTCTGGTTTCCCTTATGGCGCCTTACCGGCTTTGTGCAATCCTGCCGTGTTGTTTTGTTTTACTGGTATGGCTTGTGCCTTCTTTGACCCGTGCCTTTCCTGTTCTGTTTTGCTGACCTGATCTGTTTTGCTATCCTGTTCTGTTTCCGATGATCTGGTACGTGTGGTACCGCTGTTGTGGTTGTTTTGCTTGGATGTGGTGTTTCTATGTTGCATGGCTGATTGCTGGTACCAGTGATACCAGCCCAGTATTACTACGGGTACGCCCCGTTTTCCTTGATTCTGGTGCCTTTGTGCCGATTTGCTGGTTTTGGTGTCCTTTGTGTGCGGTTACCAGCCTTGGTGCTGCCTTTTTGTGTTCTTGCGGCTAGGCTGACTTTCACTGGTACCGACCATTTTTATTTCGGTGCTGGTTTGTTATTCTGCTGTGTGTGCCCTTTTCTGTTCCTGGTTCCTGTTCTGTGTTGGTTGCGATTGTGCTGTGATGTATTTGTGTGACTGGTGTCAGCGGTACCAGCCCAGTGTAGATACTGGTAATATGCGGCTCTGTTTACCAGACTTGAACTGACAGGGACCAATTTGTAAAAATTTAAAATATTGAGGGCTGAATTGGGAAATGTTAGGCCCTTGTGTGAAATATTTTATTTCAAGGGATAAATTGCAAAAATGATATTAATTGGATATTGGGCCGGCCCTATATGTATATTAATTGAAATGAGGCTTTGGGCCTCTGTTACTGTTGGTCCGTGAATAATAAATTAAAAGAGGCTTGGCCCTTTTCAATTTTGGATTGGGCCTTGTAATTAAATTGGGCCGTGACTGTTGGGATTTTATAAATGTGGGCTAAAATATATTAATAGAACATGCATAAATAAACAATGAAAATGTGATCAACAAATTTAATGTTGAATGTGTAATTACTCTTGAATATAACTACTAAACTTAACCTATTATGATTTAAATATAAATTTTCTTATATACTTATTTAGCGGGTGTACTAGATTAGTGTAAATTAGTTATCAAATGTCGTGTAAGATAATTTTTATGACTCGTTAATCTTACATATCAAATAACACAAATTAAAATAATTTAACACATTTTAGATAAATTAGGATTTTAATTAATTAATAAATTAAGTAGTTAGATTTTTAAAATAAATAGTTAAGTATTTAAATGTTTAAAATTTAGTAATTAGAATTTTAATTAAAGAAAATGACCTTCAATTAAAATATGTTGTTAACAAATAAAGGACAATTAATTAACAATATATTAATATTTTCGAATCATTACGATTACAAAAGTTTAGCTAACGGGACAATTAGATAATCACGTATTATTTTATATTTATTAGTTTATCGACTTGTACAAACTATTAAAATAAATTCGTACAACCTTAGAAATAGTATAATTAAAGAGTTAACTTTTAATAAGTAAGTACTTAGGACTTAAATTACGTGTAGCTAAATTAATTAGGAAACACCTTTATATTACACGTAAATAGTTAAAGATCAAATAATAACAATTTAAAGTACGTAGATTATATTTTAAGTAGATAAGCAGTTTATCTTCAATTAAAATATAACAAATGATTTAAGTACGTTAGATTAATTTAATTAGAGTTGGACCCAATTTTACGCTCAATCGGAATTGAGTCAAACTGACCGAACCGATTGAGCAGATTCGAACCTTAGTTAATTTATTAAATACGAACACTTAGTGAAATCAATCAAATGGGATAATAAGGGTTACGAGTACTTAGTTTAGACTCTAATTAAGTTACGACTAAATTACAAGTCAGCCGACCTACGTAGATTCCGACCCGTGGACTGATCCCGCTGACGCTTGTACAGGAGCAGGCGAGGATTACGTGGATCCCGGAGACTATTAGCGCGTTCTACACCTACAGCCATCAGGTGTGGGATATCTGTTTTATTCTTTCGTGGCGTACTCTTACCAGTCGACCACTTGACCTGACATCCGTACTTTTATTTATATAGTTGCATTAGAGCATGTTTAATCCTTTCTGAACTGTAATTAGAATTTGCATAAACCCTTTTAAATGGAAAATTTACTGTTTTCTAGGAGTAGCGTAATTTAATTTAATAATATATTAGGATATTAGTTGTCCTCTTCTCGTAGAGGACAACATATTATTGTAGTTAAGCATGTGCATAGGTGAGTGTGAGATAGAAGACCGAATGACTGCTTTCCGTTCTCGTAGGCATGGGATGCGAGGTGGCTTGTGGGTCATTGGTTGAGGGATCACTTGATCCTTTAGAGGTTTTATTAGGATTATTATTATTATATGCATTAAGCTGTTACTATATCATTTTCGTTCATTTTACCATTACATGCGGGCTGCGTGTCCAGAGGCATGGAGACGATTCGGGAGTTATCCCCCCTACATTAGGAGCTACAGGCCTAGAACGGAATTTTGTTTTAAAAGAAAAAGAGACCGCGTGTCTCAGATGTGTGATATGAGACTGCGTGTCTCAGGTGTGTGATACGGGGCTGCGGTCCCATGTTTTTGATACGAGGCTGTGTGTCTCATGTGTTCCCATTAGTCTGGCAGGACGGTGGAGTTCCGTCGTCTGCTCATGAGGAGACGGATTGACTCATTCTTACGTCTTGCTTGTAGTTTTCTCCTATTTTATATGTTTGGTGATGAATCGTCTTAGAGTAAGGAAAACACACAGAATTGGATATAACCGTCGGCTAGCGTGCACTTGCCTACGGGTTGAAGTCTTGTGTGGGCAAAGCTCGATGCTATTAGGCATCAGGTATCTTTGCCCCTCTGATCGCAGTCCTTGTGTTATGTCACCTTTGAGATATAAATTCAATTTGGTTGAATCTGGCACGGCACGGGGTGACAAAATTATCCGTATTATTACTATATCACTTTGTACACACGGTACCTATTGTACTGGACCACGATTGAGTATAATATTCATCCTCATATTTTATTTTGGGAAATTTCATTATTTTGGCATAATAGGATAATCGCATCATATCATCTATTATATGTACTTTTCTTTTGTAGTTATTATGATAGGTTTAATTTTTGCAACATGTGCATTAAAAGAAACAATTACCGACTTTACGTAGATTTCAAATTTAAAATGTGCTTTGACTTAGAGGATCCTGAAGGGATAATACTGGGTCACATACTGGGCGATCATTCGCTCACCCACCTTTTTATGTGGGATTTCAGGTACAGAGACTGGCGATCCGCAGCAGGAGACGTCAGGAGCTGTCTCCGATGGACACGCCACTTGATTAGTTGATTATGACTTTTGATAGGTTTACAAGTCCAATGCTTTTGTTATGTACATTGGACTCGATAGATCTTGTATCCCCTTGCGTAGTTTATGTTTATTTTATTCTGATGTGGATTATATGGATGACGTATGTATACTTATATTTATTTGATATTTATGACTATTGCTTGTTTGATTTATTCCGTTTCCGCTGTGCATTATTGTTTATATTTGTTTAGCCTTGCGTGTCTTGTGATTATTAGACACGAGGCGGGGACTGATCACACCATAATCCGGAAATTCTGGTTTGAGGTGTGACAGAAACAATGATCTTTCTATTATCGGAATGGTTAGAAATCATAAATTTCAAAAATCTGAGACGCCACATTCAGATTGTTATTAACACCTCCAAAACATCCTTTATTAAGCCATGATATTGCAATTCGAAATTAATATGTTTGAAATAAAGATGAGAGTTAAGTTTCTTAATATTAAACAATTTCAGGAATTATTCAGCCCAATTGTGGATCTATAAAATATTATTATGCTTACTCTAAACAATAATTATATATCTTTCATTTATTTTCATTCTTAAAATACTTGATTGTCCAAAATCCTCACAAGTGATTGTCCAAAATTCTGTACTTTTTCCTCCCTATGATACCCTTACAACCACATATATAGTTGTTGTGCTGCAAATAATAACACATATATAGTTGTTGTGCTGCAAATAATAATACTAAAAACTAACTACAAATTCATCATCCTCAACGTGAGCAATCGAGAGGATATCTCCTAGATGAGACGATTCAGAATCTTGTAGCCATGAAAGTTGGTTTGTTGTAAACTAAGTATAAATAGTGATATTTGATCGCCATGTGATTGACACGATTTGATCACGTAACGTGACATAATGTTATAAAAAAAATTATAATGTTATGTAACAAAAATTTGTAAAGAACAATTATGCATGTTAGTTATCACGTCACTTTGTAATCAAACGTGACGTGCATAACAGTTACCCCGATCGATTGTCAGTAACTTACAACAGTATTCAACCCATGATAAGGCAAGAGGCAGAATTTTGAATAATGGGAGTAAAAAATGGGAGCTGCTTGGGTCCGATGCCCATCGGACCCAAAGTGGGTTGATGGGCTCTAGCACCGTCCGATCTGCTTTAAGATCCGTGCGCACGTAATTAAAGAAGCCACGAAAGTTCTGGAGTGAATCTTAAAGCAGATCGGACGGTCCTAGAGCCCATCGAACCCACTTTGGGTCCGATGGGCATCGGACCCAAGCTGCTCCCTTAAAAAATGCTATAAGTCCCCAAGTGGTACACATTTTAATAGTCTATTTTTCTTGAAACATGAATAGGGGTCAACTATATAAAATTTTTAGAAAATCTATGAGAGTTATTTTTTAGATACCCTTAACATTTAACTATAAAATATATAAAAATAATATATATAATAATTAGTTTTTGAAAATAAAGAGTCAATTGATCCCCATTCGCTCCTCCTGACCCATGAAGTCTAGAACAGAGAATCCAAGCACATTTCTCAGACACCTCTCCGTTTCCATTTCCTTTGTTGCCTTTCCTCCGTCCGTTTCTGATTTGGATAAGCTAGTATACATTTCTCCCAGCAAACAACACAAACACCATTAAAAATTATGGCAATGGCTTCCCTTAGCCCTCTCCGACCAATCCTACGACCACCTCTAAATCAACACCCACTCAACCGCCTTTACTCCTGCTCTCTTCACCACTCTCCCCGCCCCTCCCTCCTATGCAAAGCCAAAGAGGACCCCACCACTTCCACGTCATCCTCCTCCCCTCTCTCCCTCGGCATCGCTGTCTCGGGCCTTGTAGCCTCCCCAGTCATAGCCTTCTCGCTCTACACCTTGAAAACCACTGGCTGCGGCTTACCACCGGGTCCAGGCGGGTCAATTGGTGCGTTGGAAGGGGTGAGTTATCTAATCGTGGCTGGTATTGTGGTTTGGTCGATTGTTACTAAAGTGCGAACCGGGTCGGGTTTACCGGCCGGCCCCTTTGGGTTGCTTGGTGCGGCTGAAGGCTTAGCTTATTTGACTCTTGTTGGGATAGTGGTTGTTTTCGGGTTGCAAATATATGAGACCGGGTCACTACCTGGCCCGCTTCCATCTGAACAGTGTTTTGGCTAATGTGAGTTAATATTTTTAAATTGTATGTTGTATTGTTGTTGTTGTGCTTATTTGCATATTGTTTCAATTGGGTGGAAGGTGAATACATGGTTCGAGGAATATTAGAGAAATTGTTGATGTTTAGACGGTGTTTGGTACAATGTTTAACAGAGAATTGCCTCCCATGGTAATCAGATAAGGAAGATTATAGCTGTATAGCAGCATACATATATACATTCCTTTGGGTTATAGTCAATTAATCTTTAAATTATTGTCAATAGTAGTACAAAACATTAAGCAGTAATATGATCACACATTATTGTTACAGAATATTGTTTTGAAGGTAAAAGGGAATTCCATTTAAGATGAAAAACAGTAATTACAAGATAAATTAAAAGCACTAGACATATTGTAGCTTCATTGTTAACTCTAATGTGAAATCCATGGACATACATGTCCCATAATTATAATGGCTATATATTTTGATTCATTATACAACCATAAGTATCTAGAAAAACTTAAAATTCTGTTAGTTATTTATATGTTTCAAGACCATGAGGAAACAATTAAACTATCTGTGCCTTCTAAGAAAAGGAAACCACGACTCATGGAAATACGACTGGTGAGAAATCATAAACAAAACTATAACCAATACAACTCCTAAACCCCAAGGCGAACCTCCGGCACGATGTATTGATTCCCTCTCGGAAAAGAAAACTGAAAACGGGACCGACCTCGGGTCATAGCTTGACAAAACATGCACCGCCAACAGCAATACAACCGGGAGGAGCATGATGGTCAAGTGTAGATAGTCGAGCACCTGTTCTATGATTGGCTCATAGTTTGAGTACCATGATAGAAAAATGGGCAATACTAAAATTAGTAAAAATAGGAATAGGTGAAAGGGGAAAGGAGGGTCGTCCGTGTAATTATGGTGGTAGTAATAGTTGTGTGCCATCTTTTAAAAGCTAAGGGTTTGTGGTGGTTTGTGTATTCTAGTAGATGGTTCATATATATGAATATATGGCTTAAGGGATTAGGATCTATTTTACTTTTTAGGAAGAATAACTTTTTGCTTGGATTTGGATTTCGGTATCACTTTGGATCAAAAAAATTCTGTCCTTTTATTCTTTTCTTTAAAAAAATTTTATAAACAGAATTACCTTAAAATGATTTTGAAAAAAAAAATTTCTTACGAGAGTTCAGTAAACAAATTGATTTTTCAGAGGCAGTGCTATAATGTACGATATTAGGTACGGGTTGTGGTTGTGCACGTGCTGTGTTCAAGTTTGTTGTCTGGTATGCACTCAATTAAATATTACCAGTAAAATTTGCTGCTACTGAAAAGAAAAAGGAGTTTATTTTTGTGTTTTGTTCTCAGTCAAATTTTCCGTCTACGAGTACTATAAATATATATAAGAGGGTTTATATTAATAGTTGAGCGGAATTTCGTTTTTGAATATTCTTCCACTAATTCTGTCACACCACATCATTCACTTTAATTATTAAATGGAAACTGTGTACGATATTTAAATTTAAGTAAGATTTTATCAAAACTATAAAGGATTTGCTCATGATGCATCTCGACAAGCAAAACCATTCTCTTATAATCTTATTAGTAAAAAGAAATCTAAAATGGGGGTCGAAAGGTACGGTACCAAAATGAGAAACATATAAAGACAAGTATATATAACAAAGAGGAGAGGGACCTCCATACAAATAAGGATTCCTCTAAATTGATTGAGAGTGCATGATGTACATGTATATGGATCATATCGATCTCTGCATGTCTAGTGCCTGACCTAATCTGGATATACAGAATATTCACTTCGCCATTAGCATCACGAAGAATCAATTATTCGGATGAAATAATTGAGACAAAAAGCCTCAGAAAGAGCATGTATAGCTCCTATAGGATCGGCTACTCTATTGCGAAGGTATTCAGCTGTATGGTTGAATTTTGCCAAAAAGCGACAATGGTCGGTGGAGATAATACCGGGTGGTACATCACATATATATAGGGGCTAGACCTCACCGATTCGTGCGAACTATTTTGTTTCTACCTTTATTGTATAATATCATTCAGACATTACGTCTCGTTTATGCTACAAATTGAAATTAGACCGACACATAATTAAAAAACTGGAAAGCCGAAAGCGAACGAGAACGACTAAATTTTTTAAATAATAAATTAATCATTTGTAACGTCTCCGGCCAGGTGAATTTTAATAAAAAAAAATGTAACGCTTTGTTGAATTTGAGGGCCATAAATGTGTACCAAACCAATGAGGATAAAGATATTTCCATATAGGCCCAATTAGTTTCCACCGGAACCAATAACAAAACGCTGGGCCTTGATTCTCGGCCCAATTTACCTGTACATGCTGCTGAGACGAGATATACAAGTCCACATCACTTGCATTCACAATTTTCATGTTGTAGGGACCCATATTTATTTTACCATGCCCTAGTTCCTTTATCGCAGAATAAATTGTGCCATTAAATACACAATTTTTGCAAGCTTGCTATCTGTTATTTGGAATATCTCTGCAATTAATTAAATGTGTCTCGACACTATGCCGTAAATCAATGTCTATCTTCAGACAATATAGTTACCACTACTATATCCTCCGTCATATATTAAAGGACTTATGTGGCCCTATCAAATTAATTTCATCTGTTCTCTAGCTAGTAATTAGCTAAAAATTTACTGTAGAGTTTGGTTCGTAATTTAATACCTAGTTGAATTGAGTTGCAGCATATAGATATCAGTAGTTCATATAGATGGACTCGATCCTAATTAGTTGGTATGACTAATTGTGCAGCTAGTGCACAAAGGGTTAATATCAAGTGTGCAACACCGTTTTATTTTTTTTCTACAGCTGTTTTGGACATAGTTATGATATGCATGAACACAGGAAATTATATATTTAACGCCCGCACAACATATTATAGATACAGAAAACATTAATTAATTTTGGTTCTCCACTTTATCATAATTCATTAATATATTAGATTATCGGCGATATATTGGAGTAGATAATAAAATATAGAGGGGTAAGAAGGGATCCAATAAAGGACCTTATGCTAGGAGCTAGGCACATATTTATTCCATAGAGAAATCATGCATGTTTTGCCTTTTGAAGTTTAGATAGTTTAGGGAGGTGAGATATGTACAGTATCAGGAAATTAGTAACCAGCAGCGACAAATCAATTGTGTGGAACAAGATGTATGCATTTTTCTCAAAAAAAAGATGTATGCATGGATATGGACCCATGCATGCAATTCATGTCACATGCTAAAAGAACTCGCATGGTAGCAGGAGAGCTAATCGCACTTTTTTCCTCGTCTCTGTTCTCTCACCAACTTTCGCTCTCTCTCAAGAAATATGCATGTAACGTAGTTTTATACGTACGTACGTACCTGAACTTTCCTTTAATTTATCTTTTAGATATCTTCTGAAGTTCACAGCTGCCTTTCTTTTTTATAAGAGGACTGTGGTCCTATGATCAGATCTAAGACAGACAGTACTGTCATTTCATATCATGCATGCTTTAGAGATCAGCTCCACCACCAAATACTACTACATGCAGTGCAAAAGCAACAGTACGATCAATATAGGCTATCTTTTGAGAGTAAGCATATTAGTAATTATTATTATTAGTACTACTATTATTATTAGAGTGAGGTTATGGTAATTTATATTATACTATGACCCGCGCTATGGACTCATATTTTTTTATTAAAGTTAAAATAGTCAATCAGAAGCGTTCAACAGAATGTTCATGTGGACATCATTTTAGAATTTTTATTATTTTTGAGATAGGTAAAAAAAAAACACTTGATTTGAAAATCCTGAACCATCCGAAATCAACAACTTTCCACCTATCTAAAAAATAGTAAAAAAATTCTAAAAAATATAAAATTTGGTCTACAAGTAAATTTTGATATGAAGATTATGTTTAACGGTTTGGATCGACTATTTTATTTTAAAAATAGAAATATGAATCCATAGCACTAGTCAATTCGTAATATGCGTATTACCAAAGCCTCACTCTTATTATTATTATTATATTATTATTATTATTATTATTATTATTATTATTATTATTATTATTATTATTATTATTATTATTACTACAACTACTACTACAACTACTATTATTAATTAATAATAACAACAACAACAATTGTCAGGTACCAAAAACAATATCCATGTTCAAAAAGGTGGACATATATAGCATGCAACAACTTTAACAGCGACTTAGTGAGAGTATTTGATAGATGCTATATACTACTGCTAATTTAAGTTTATATATATATATATATATATATATATATATATATATATATATATATAGAGCTGGGCTATGGTGAGTTGTGAAGTAAGATGTCATTTTTTACTTCACGCTCACATTTTTATTTTGAAAATCCAAACAACCAATCCGAACGCTCAACATGTTCTCTATATTGAAATGTGCTTGGAGACTAAATTTTCCATTTTTTGGAATTTTTTTACTATTTATTAAACCACTTTGAAAATCGCTGATCCAGTAGTCCAGAAAATTTTACTGTTTTTTACTGTTCACAATGGATCAGCGATTTCAATGTGGCTTAATAAATAGTAAAAAAATTCCAAAAAATGTAAAATTTAGTCTCCAAGCATATTTCAATATTTGGAAAAAGTTGAACGGTTCGGATCGGTTGTTTGGATTTTCAAAATAAAAATATGGCGTGAAGTAAAACGACGTTTTACTTCACCACTCACCATAGCCTATCTCTCTCTCTCTCTCTCTCTCTATATATATATATAGAGAGAGAGAGAGAGTAAGGCTACGGTGCTTTGCAAAGTAAACAGCCCTCTTTACCTCGGGCTACTTTTTCAATTTGCAAAACTCAAACAACCTATCCGAACCGTTCAACATGTTCTAAATATTGAAATGTGCTTGGAGACCAAATTTTACATTTTTTGGAATTTTTTTACTATTTATTAAGCCACTTTGAAAATCGCTAATCCAACGGTGAACAGTAAAAAACAGTAAAATTTTCTGGACCACCGGATCAGACTTTTTCAAAGTGGCTTAATAAATAGTAAAAAAATTCCAAAAAATGTAAAATTTGGTCTCCAAGCACATTTCAATATTTATAACATGTTGAACGGTTCGGATCGGTTGTTTGAGTTTTGCAAATTGAAAAAGTGGCCCGAAGTAAAGAGGGTTGTTTACTTTACAAACCACCGTAGCCTTACTCTATATATATATATAGAGAGAGAGAGAGAGAGAGAGAGAAATGGGCTATTGTGCTTTGCAAAGTAAAGGGGGTTTTACTTCGGGCCATATTTTCAATTTTGAAAATCCAAACAACCAATCCGAACCATTCAACATGTTCTAAATATTGAAATGTGCTTGCAGACTAAATTTTACATTTTTTGGAATTTTTTTACTATTTATTAAGCCACTTTGAAAATCGCTGATCCGGTGGTCCAGAAAATTTTACTGTTTTTTACTGTTCACAGTGGATCAGCGATTTTCAAAGTGGCTTAATAAATAGTAAAAAATTCCAAATGTATAATTTAGTCTGCAAGCACATTTCAATATTTAGGACATGTTGACCGGTTCGGATCGATTGTTTGGATTTTCAAAATTGAAATATGGCCCGAAGTAAAACCCCTAGAGAGAGATGGGCTATTGTGCTTTGCAAAGTAAAGGGGGGATTTTACTTCGGGTCATATTTTTAATTTTGAAAATCCAACAACCGACCCGAACCGTTTCAACATGTTCGAAATATTAAAATGTGCTTGCAGAATAAATTTTACATTTTTTGGAATTTTTTACTATTTATTAAGCCACTTTGAAAATCGCTGATCCGGTGGTCCAGAAAATTTTACTGTTTTTTACTGTTCACAGTGGATCAGTGATTTTCAAAGTGGCTTAATAAATAGTAAAAAAATTCCAAAAAATGTAAAATTTAGTCTGCAAGCACATTTCAATATTTAGAACATGTTGAACGGTTCGGATCGGTTGTTTGAATTTTCAAAATTAAAAATATGCCCGAAGTAAAACCCCAATTTACTTTGCAAAGCACAATAGCCCATCTCTCTCTCTCTGTCTCTCTCTCTCTATATATATATATATATATATAGATGGGCTATTGTGCTTTGCAAAGTAAAACTCCCTCTTTACTTCGGACCATATTTTCATTTTTGAAAATTCAAACAACCGATCCGAACCGTTCAAACATGTTCTAAATATTGAAAATGTACTTGCAGACTAAATTTTACATTTTTGGAATTTTTTTACTGTTTATTAAGCCACTTTGAAAATCGCTGATCCACTGTGAACAGTAAAAAAAAGTAAAATTTTCTGGGACCACCGGATCAGCGATTTTCAAAGTGGCTTAATAAATAGTAAACAAATTCCAAAAATGTAAAATTTAGTCTACAAGTACATTTCAATATTTAGAACATGTTGAACGGTTCGGATCGGTTGTTTGGATTTTCAAAAATGAAAATATGACCCGAAGTAAAGAGGGGTTTTACTTTGCAAAGCACAATAGCCCATCTCTCTCTCTCTCTCTCTCTCTCTCTCTCTCTATATATATATATATATAGATGAGCTATGGTGAGACGTGGAGTAAAACAAGTTTGTACTCCATTGCCATATTTTTATTTTGAAAATCCAAACAACCGATCCGAACCGTTCAACATGTTCTCTATATTGAAATGTGCTTGGAGACCGAATTTTACATTTTTTGAAATTTTTTTTGCTATTTATTAAGCTATTTTGAAAAATCGCTGATCCACTGTGAACAGTAAAAAATAGTAAAATTTTCTGGACCACCGGATCAGCATTTTCAAAGTGGCTTAATAAATAGTAAAAAAATTTAAAAAAAATGTAAAATTTGGTCTCCAAGCACATTTCAATATAGAGAACATGTTAAACAGTTCGGATCGGTTGTTTGGATTTTCAAAATGAAAATATAGTGGCGTGGAGTACAAACTTGTTTTACTCCACGTCTCACCATAGCTCATTTATATATATAATATGGCTAATATGCTACATGTAGCATAGAGGGCCTCCTCAATATTGAGTTTTCAAAATTCTAACGTCGATCCGAACGTTCAACATGATCTTCATATGAATATGTACTTGCAAACCAAATTTTACATTTTTTAAATTTTTTACTATTTCTTTAGATAGGTAGAAAATCACTTGATCTGAAAATTCTGTACTATTCAGATCAAGTGATTTTCTACCTATCTAAAAAATAGCAAAAAAATTTGACAAAATGTAAAATTTGGTTTGCAAGCATATTCCTATGGAGATCATGTTAACGGTTCGGATCAACCGTTAAGATTTTGAAAACTCAAATATTGAGCTGTTGCACGGAGGGCTCTCTATGCTACATGTAGCACCGTAGCCAACTCCATATATATATATATATATATATTATATATATATATATATTATATATATATGAGGAGGGATCCAATATATTATTTTATGGTGATACATCTTAACACCATATTTGTAGAAGTCATTTTTGCGATTTCAAAGTCCAAACAGTCGATCAAAACCATTCAACATGGTCTCCATACTAAATGTGTTTGGAGACCAAATTTCACATTTTTTTGGATTTTTAGTATTTATTAGAATTTTTGAAAATCATTTTTTTTTCAATGGTCCAGAATTGTCTCAAAAGAACAATTTTGTACACATATTAATAAATACTAAAATAACTCCAACAAATATAAAATTTGGTCTCTAAGAACATTTAATATGGAGATCATGTTGAATGGTTCAAAATGACTGTTTGGATTTTAAATTCACAAAAATGACATGTAACATATGGTGTCAAGATGTCTCACCATAAAATGATGTAATTGATCCTTCCTCTCTCTATATATATATGGGGGGTGTGTGTATTGCATTTTTCCGAGAGTGGACTATTTAATTAGCGCCATAACAAATTTTTAGCTGGCATATAAATTTTGTGTTGATTTAATTAGTGGATTTTTTTTTTAAATCTCCTCTAACATGACTTATTATTAGTAAGTCTCTGATTATTTTAATTTAGTGTTTTTATCGTGATAATGGATTTTTTTAAAATATGTGTGATTAACATACATGTATTTTTGTTACTTAATTTCATTAGTTATACATAATACGATGTTTAATTTGTCGTAGTTTCTAGTAAGCAATGTTGATTTACTTTAAATTTTATTTCAATAATTTTGAAAAACAATTTAAACTTGACACGGCAATATGATTTATATTTAAAATATTTTGAATTTCATGCATGGGCTTTCATATCCGCTATCTGATATGGCAAATACCTTCTGCTATATATATATGAACTCGCAATCCACTATAAAATCTTCAATCCTCCCTTATCTTTGTTAGAGCGCAGAAGATATAAAAAATAAACAAAGACACACAAAAGACAAAAAAAAAATGATGGTCGTCGATCGATATATACCTGGCAGATGCACCTAGCTACCTATATACATGGAGAAATTACATATATACAAGAAAAATAGCCACACCTGGCTACCTGGCCACCTGGCAGATGCACCATCTTTTTTGACAATTTAGAGCCTTGTACAATATGTACTATGATTGTGATATTATTACAATTCAATTATTGACAAGTACTATGAAATTTACTACATGCCTCTAGTTATATTTTACTATCATTTTGAAAATTAATTGAATAAATAATTTATGAGAAACTAACTATTTACTTAGCTCATAATTATTATAAATTAAGTAAGATGCTATATTCAGCAAATGGAGAAAAAAAAACTTTCTTCTTCTACATGAAAATATGTTTATACATGGTATTGTGATGTAATTTTTATTCCGATAAGGAATATGTATGCAAACATTTTTTTCGGCAACTTTTCAGCTCAATGGTTGTCAATACCAAAAATTAATGTCTATGATTTAGGTAAATATGTGCATTAAATTTTGTAATTTG
>JAJGRW010000892.1:0-37778 GCA_025461045.1 Carex parvula | reverse complement strand
CTCCACAACCCAAAGCCGGATTTGAAACGGATCTATGATCCGTTTCGCCCATTTTTCGGCTCAGATTCGCGATCCAACCGTCGGATCTGGACTTTTGGACCTTTCTTTATAATTTTAGCATTTTTAGGGTCATTTTATGTATCTTTTATGCATTTTTGCAACTGTATTTCATCTAACCTTTCTTGTTACTACTAATACCAAATTGTAATTGTAGAATGTGCCAAAGGAACCGCATTACACCAAGGAAGCAGATCGATTTGTAACGGAATTTTGCAATGCTCAACATGGATTTCCATAATTTTGTATAATTTGGTGTATATGAAATATTGTATAATTTATTGCATATGGATTTCTGGCTAATCTGAAAAATATGAATTTCTTGCTAATCTGGAGAAATATGGATTTATTGCTAATCTGGAAAATATGGATTTCTTGTTATATGAAATCTGGAAAATCTGGAAAATCGGAATAGTTCTGTAACAAAACTGGCTAGCAAAACTGGAGGCTAGCCGAAAACAAAAAATACAAAAAAAAAAAAAAAAATGTTTCTTTCTACACAGACATTTAACTAAAGTCCGTGTAGAAAAAAAGAGCTACACGGACATTTAGTTAAAGGTCCGTGTAGAAAGAGGAGAGCTACACGGACATTTAACTAAATGTCCGTGTAGAACGGAGTCAAGCTACACGGTTTTTTAGTTAAAAGTCCGTGTACAAAAAGAATCGTACACGGTTTTTTAGGTAATATCCGTGTAGCTCGGTAAAATGGAGAGCGACACATTCTGGTCTTTGTACACGGCTGTTTGTGAAGTTATACGTGTAGAATCTTTTAAAAATTGCACACGGCCAAAAGTCCGTGTGTAGTTATTGAACTAATCGTACACCCTCGATTTAAACACGGTAGGAAATCCGTGTAGCTCCTCCTTTATTGTCCGTGTATAATCTCTTTTTTTGTAGTAGTAGTTTGCACTCGATTTGGCTAAGATTAAACAAATGTATTTGGTTGGATGCGTGTGTTACATCGGTTGCATGTATCGGTGCATCATCGATGTTTTTGCAATAAAACATCGATATTTTTACAATGAAACATCGATGTTTTATTAGCCGGGTAGTGCTAAAAAAAATATCAGTGCGTCGCTGATGTTTTATTAGACTTGGCAATTAAGCATGGTAGTGCTAAGGCATCGCTTAGTAAATTCGTGGAACACCACGCTTACAAAAAATATCGGTGCGTCGCTGATGTTTTTGCAATGAAATATCGATGCACTTCTGCCGTCGTTAGGCCGTGCATAAAGCATCGGTATTCAATTTTAGAATACTGGTTATTGTCAAATTAAATTCACTAGCCACATGCGAACCTAAACTTTAGTGTCATACGACACTGTAAAAAAAAACATCAGTACTTCAATCCGAGTTTCCTACAACTTTTTCTTCTAGCCAACTATGCTATGCCCTTCCTAAAAAAAAAAAAAAATTAAGTACCGGCCAGAAAATGGCAGGTACTGTATTACAAAAAAAAATTTAGGTACCGGCCAGAAAATAACCGGTACAGGTATTTTTATAACTTTCTAGCGGATCTGGGTATATTAATAAAAATGTTGGGTGCTATGTGTGACAAAACTTCAAGAACTTATCAGATATGCTTTAATTGATAAATTCAAACCATTTAAACCGATCTATTTTATGCATGAGAGCTGCGTTTACAATTTATAATATTTTAAATTATTTTAGTATCATGTCACGAGATTAAAAAAACAATAAAAAATAAATACTTTAACATTAACTTAAATTACTGTTACATTTTGTGGTTTGAAACCGATTTAATAGATTTTAAAGTTATAACAGTATTAGGTTGAAATATCACAAATATCACACTAGTTGGATTTAATTTTTTCAAATATAATATGTAAGATGTACACATGACGCTGGAAAAAGAAATGTGTCATGCTCAGTTTTTGCGTGAATAATACTTGGTCGAAAAAGTCAAAACATCTTTATCGGAGTAAATAAAGTGCTACCTGCGAAGTTTCTTAGCAGATGGCCAATATTGGCGTACATAAAATACAGTTAACGTGCTATTTTGAAAAAAAATGGTAGGGCCATAACTAATGAAAATATCATAATTAATATTGGCGTACATAAAATACAGTTAACGTGCTATTTAAAAAAAAATGGTAGGGCCATAACTACTGAAAATATCATAATTGATCTGTTAATATTTTGACTGGTTAATAACTTCTTTTTGTTTCAATAAAAATGTTGGTCAAGCCTCTATTTGTATTAATATCAAAGTTCAGTTACAAGAGAATAGTAACCACTATTTGAAATAAAATTTGAAAGTAAAACATGAAAAGAAAATAAAACACAAAATTTGGGTAAAAACGTAAAATAAAAAACACTTGCAGCTCAGAACTGGTGTCAGGTGTCCTCTGTTACTTGAATTCCTTCATCTCCATATACCTCAACTGGTCTGCAACTTCTTGTGTCAGTTGCTGAACCTTTTTGCTCAAATCTCAGAATATTCTTGCCCCTTTCTTCCACCATAGTACGAATTGCGTAATCAGCAGTTATTCTCTCAACTTTTTACTGTGGCTAGTATCAGTGATAACATCTGTGTGATTTACCAGTAACCGATCGGCACTGTTGGTGTAATCTGTTATAGCTGCTACCTCTTCGTATAGTGCCTTAGAAAAGGTACATTGATTAAACATGTGATATACTGTCTCAGCTTGCCTTTTACATAGGACACACTTATTGGACATAATCCAACCTCCCTTGATTAGATTATCTAGCGTTGAATATTCTAATTCAACTGGTTAATAACTTTTTGATTAGTTAATGACTTACTTTTTGATTAGTTAATATTCTATTCAGAGCACCAACTTTTTGTATTAGTAACTTTTTTATTAGTTAATATTCTATTCAGAGCACCAACTTTTTGTATTAGTAACTTTTTTATTAGTTAATATTTTATTCAGAGCACCAACTTTTTGTATTAGTAACTTTTTGATTAGTTAATATTCAACTGGTTAATAACTTTTTGATTAGTTAATATTCTATTCAGAGCACCAACTTTTTATATCTAGCACGCGGAACCAATTTGGGTCCGATGCCCATCGGACTCAAAGTGAGTTCGATGGGTTAAAATTTACGCCCGCAACTTTTCCATCTGCTTTAAAATTTGTACGCATGAATTTTAAAGTGAATCGGACGGTCCCTAAAACCATCGGACCCAAGCTATTCTCTAGCACACCGTCAATGAATTACTTCTACTGGAGCTCGATCCGACAAACTTCTAATGGAAGATATTTAGCCTGAGCTCCACAAAATACCGGTAGAAGGATCTAATGTGAATATAAAGCACACAAAGTATTTGAACTAAAAAAATAAAATATTTAAACTGAAATTCTGTGGTGCTCTGATTATCTTTTGACGAAACCGAAGAGAGATACTTACATTGAGCAATAACAAACAAAAACTGATCAACATAAAGCATTAAAGCTAAATAATTGTGCAATTAGACTGAGGCGCAATAAATTAAAAACACAGGTTGAATACAAAAAGATTAAAGACACATTAAATACTAAAATATTTAAAGTGCGTGAATAATAGTGAACATAAACTGAATACTCCTTTAAGCTAAATAATAAAATCACTTAAATTGAATATGAAAACATTTGAACTGTTTATATGTATTTTGTTATATACGGCGACTATAGTATGCGGTGAACATTTTGTTAGTGAGATATTAAATTATATGTAATATTTTGTACACGGTGAAAATGAATTATGTGCAATAATGCATGATGGTATGTTTGAATTAATTAAAGTTAATTGTCGGCTGTATACGTTCTTTCAGAATGTGTTAAACAATCAATTTTTCCTTGGAACTACTGTTAGAATCTAGCTAGGAAAATTGCCAAATCATATCTTGTAGTGCCTTCCAACTATGAGATTTGCATCTACAAGGAACAAATTTTAATCGTGTCTTTCATAGGTAGCCCCTCCCTCCCGACATTTTTATTAATATCCAAAATTAATTATAAAATATTAATTATATCCAGCTTAGCTAAAAATATCCAAACCGGTCAAAAAATTACCGGTTGGATTAAATTAGAAACGGTAATTTTTGGCTGGTCATGAGAGTTTTTTTTTTTGAATTTTTTTTTAGATTACTTCTTTTGATGTATAATTAGCATAATTATACTAAAATACGTTAAATTACTTAAAATTATGTTAAATTACTCTAAATACGGTAAATTACGCTAAATTAAGCTAAATTAAGCTAATTTAGGCTAATTTACGCTAAATTACACTAAATTACGTTTAATTACGCTAAATTACGCGAATTATACTGAAATACGCTAAATTACACCAAATCACGCTAAATTATGCTAAATTAGACCGATTTTGTGCCATCTTTCATAAATCATAAAAAATAGTAAACAAATTCCAAAAAAAGTAAAAATTGGTATTCTACAAGTTCATTATATAACCAATTTACTGAGCTACTTAGATCGAAAAATAGAAATGAAAATCTTAATCGGAAACTTCAACTCAAGTTTTGAGGCTCTTCCCTTTATTTTTTGGCAATTCTGAATTTCAAAAAATGGCAAAGCGGCCACCGACACATGCATATTTTCGCAAGCTTTAGAAAAGTGGTCATTTGTTGAAATCGGACACTCGAGCGCCGTTTTATGACCGTTTGAAGTTTCGTCGTCGTTTTTCGCATTCTAAGTGAAGATATCGTCTCTTAGCATAATTTAGCATAATTTAGCGTAATTTAGCATAATTTAGCGTAATTTAACATAATTTCAAGTAATTTAGCGTATTTTAGTATAATTATGCTAATTATACTTCAAAAGAAGTAATCTAACAAATATTTCAAAAAAAAAACCTCCTAACCGACAAAAAATGGCTGGTCCTAATTTAAATCCCAATAGGCTTTTGTTAACCAGTTTGGAAATTTTTAAAAAACCCAGCTAAACTGAACATAATTAATATTTTATAATTAATTTTGGATATTAATAAAAATGTCGGCCCTCCCACACACGCATTATAAATTAGACCTAGTTATTTACAAACTAAAGTTCCAAAACTTTATCATATCTTTCTATAGTCCGTCTCTCACTAACATCACAAATTAGACCTAGTAATTTACAAACTAAATTTTCAAGAACTTTATCATATCTTTCATGATAGGTAGCCCCTCTCCACACACATTACAAATTAAACCTAGTTATTTACAAACTAAAGTTTCAAGAATTTTGCCTTGAAACATTGTATTGCTTCAGATAATGTTGAAAAACGAATAGGATATTCTGACAATTAAACATGAGAGATTTGCTTAAATAAAGGTGTGAAATTTGAGCAGGTTGAAAGGCAGAAACAGAGCTTTAATACCTAATAATAACGATAAATTAGTATGTTACAATATTTTGAATTAAAAAAAAAAAGACTATTGCCAATTTCATATTACGTACTGAAAGTAGAATAATGACATCAACCAGTGTTCCAATAGAGAAGAAAACTCTGTGTGCCACAGTTTATCATAAACTAGCCAAAAGATAACAGAAAGACATAGAAAATTCAAATGCTGGTAACAACTAAGTTCCAAAACTAATCTAGGTTTGCTAATACTAAGCCACTCAATAAAGGGTTGGGGCTAACTATATCTAAATGACAAAACTGGTGCTGATATTGTAACTTCATCTGGATTTAAGACATCCCAGGAGCTGACACCCCAGCTTTACCAGGAGGGTGATACACAGCTATCTGTTGTTGTAAGCAATCTTCTGTGTTTTTCGACTAATTTGTAAAATATATAATCATTGAATTTTATAGTTTATCTGTTTGAGATGTATGTAGGTTTAATAGTTACGATCAAAGAACAAAACAAGTCAACGATGTTGGGATTTCATGTGTATGTCTATATGGTGAGAATTTAAAATTTTCCTATCACCACTTGACTCAATACACAAAATACCTTATTTATATGACAATAGCAAACAAGATTATCTCTTAAGGGTTTCATCAAACATTTAATATGCACTAAATAAAATAAATAAATCTCATCTAATTTATTGCTAGAGAGGATAGAGATCTTTTACCTAAAGAGATTGTCAAATCTCTTGATGGAGAGAAGCCGGTTTCCCTTCTTGATCTCTTGTTCTTCTTGGAAGCACCTCTTGGTTTATCTTGAACCTAAACAACAAACTAACACACCTCTTAGATAGATGGATGTGAAGTTCAAAGCTTAGATCCAACCACCTCTTGATCTTCAAATCAACAAACTATTTGATTTCTTGGTGGCTAAACCTAACAAGATGAGATGAGAGATGAGGATTTTCAGCCTAGGTTGAAATTTCACAATTTTCGGCTTAGAACAAAAATGGCTGCTGCTGGAAATTTCGGCCAAGGAAGAGGAGCAGACAATTAGATCTAATTTTCCTTAATTACACCCCTTTAAATAAGCAAGGGTTAGGGCAACCATTTGTGTAATGTTTAAATTAATTACACAAATGCCACTAGCCTTATTTAGCCATTTTATGATCTCTTTAATCTCATCTTGTGATTGGTTTAATAAATTAATTTATGAATAAATAATATTAATCATATTATTCTATTATGCAATATTCTTATTATTCTTATAATGCATTCAAACATTATACCAAATAATATTTGCATAACTTCATAAATTTATTTATGGTCTAAGCATGTCATATTATGACATTTTATTTAGTATTTCATCTCATGTATTTTATCTAATACATCATTATGAAATATAAAATATTTGTTGTTTCTCTTCAGTTGGTGTGACCGTATAGATGATCTATGTCATCTTGGCAATAATATAAAACTTTATATTATAAGAGGTTCTATCATTACATTATAGTTATCCAAACGATATAGTAATCATTTACTCAATCCACTAATTTCGTGTCTATCATTGTCACTTGATATTATGAATAATATGCAAAATAGGATCGTGTCATTCTTGCATTATATTTTTTTCTTTGTCTCTTAAGTGAATTATAATTATAACTACATCAGTTATATTGCATGCGATATAATTCCACTTTACCAAGGGGCCTAGTAATATCATAACTCAAATTGAGGGACAATGATAATATTAACATAGATTTCTCCCGCACAAGTTGTACACAGCGAACTACTATTTCATTTCTATCATAATATAGTATTTAAATAGCAATCACATTATATACTTCTCATGTGAAAAATCTACACATCTCTTATCTTAGATTCCAAAGACATAACAGAAACATTAATGACACAAAACACAATCCATATAATGTTCCATTCATTTAGGTCATGTTCAATATATAAAATACACATTTATATATTAATGTTATTAAATAATAATGCTTTATCAATATTTATAGAACTTCAATGTACTTTAATCGACATGACAATCTTTCTCAGTAATTAATATTCCTCCTTAATTACCACGATTGTGAACATATTTAGTGATTAAATGTTTCTCATCTTAGGAGTCCTATGGTTCAAGACCAAGAGCATCTTCTTGAATACTTCCAAAGATATAACATATAAATCTCAAAGAGCATAAATAATAACATTTGTAATAAAATCATGAAGAATATATAAATTATCATTAAAAAGATAACTTTCAAAACACACATCCTTCGAACGATTCATATCATGACAAGTTAGCGTAACAAGTCGGGATGTGACAAGCTGCACAAGATAATTTGTTACATAATCTCCTCGAGCTACAAGGAATGATTTGATAAATATGATCTGATTGAAGATTCACACAAGTCAATTGAAATGTCGGATAGTGACGAGATGCTGAATCATGAAGATTACGGAAGATCATATGAAGATCAAGATCATGAAGATTATGAAGATCATACTTTACCATTTTATTTTTATTATTTTTTAATTTATGTCCAAAAATATGATAAAGTAGATCTGAGGGTGCGACTGCTTGATTCTAGCCGTTGTATAGCTAGAAATTCGAATTCAAAATATGAATTAATCAGGCAGGTCAATAGTGGTATCTAAGCACAAGCACACCTGACAAATTCTGATTTTACAAATCTTGAGATTTGCCTCAGCTATAGTGAAAATCATATCACTATGGGTGTGACCTAAAATCCTATATTTGTTTCTCCATTTGAGAGATTCAAAACCACCACTATAAATAGAGGGTCAGTTCTTCCTCCGAAAATTACACAGAAGAATAACCTTTGCGCCTTCACTTTAGAAAATATTTGAGATTTAGGCAGTTCATTGTTGCTTGTGCTTAAACCATCTATATCATTTCCAGCAACCTCATATATACTCCACCCAAATTGATCCAGAGTGAGATTAGAGTGAGAGTAGTGATCGTCTGGACTATCCTATATTTTCGAGCCTGTATGCTCATCTATCATTGAGCTGTTGTGCTCACCTATCATTTGTGTGGACCGCAGGAGTGTTGTCTTATACCGGTCACAATTTGTATTCCTTTCTTCATTGTACGCCTCTTAAGGTTACGTTGCCCCGGAGACGTAGGTCCATTCTGAGACCGAACTTCGTTACCAACTTTCGTGTCACACTTTCTAACTCTATCTATTTACTTTACTATACTTTAATATTTATTTAATTGTTATTTAATTTACAAGTTCTTGATTTCGCTAAGAACTACACTCTAACACACACGTACACTTAGATTTAATTTATACGTTAAATATTTGGTAGACAGAGTTTAAATTTTAAACAGACCTATTCACCCACTCTCCAGGTACCGTTAGGGACAACAAAGTAGTATCAGAGCAGGTTGCTCATATTTGAATTAAACTGTTTAGATCCAATATAGCACAACAACAACCTAGAATTGTTATGGAACCCCACATGTTTCGTTTCGTAATGTTGCTAAAAACTTTAATCAATAAAAAAGGTCCATGATAAACTACCTAAACATCCTTGAACTGTGGGATGTTGTTGAAAAAGGGTACACACGTACAAATGATGATACCCGGGAAGAATCTGCAGCCTCAAAGGAGGTAAAGAAGAAAAACGATAATGTAATAAATGTTCTAATAAACACAGTGAGTGAGGACAAAGCTGTTGTTTTTACTAATGCAAAAACTACCAAAGAAATGTGGGACAATCTTGTAAACAGGTATGAGGGTACCCCTCAAATGAAACGTACCAAACTAACCGGACTTGAAACTCAGTTTGAACCTTTAGAATTGGTTATAAAGAATCCATAGATGATATGTATAATAGAATAATGTGTAGGGTAACGGTGTATCCTTGTTAAGTCTTATGGTGCGGAAAGAATGTAAAATTCAAAATTTTTACTTCTACTATAAGTTGAGGATCTACTCCCTGATTGATTTATAAAACTAAATTTATTTAACATTTAAATAAATTAAATAACATTTATACCTCGTTCCAAATTCGAATTGGATTTGCAGCCGGTCGAGTAGTGGAGCATCAAACGTATGATGCCTCTATCAGTGTCCACCAGGAATAACTAGAGAGCTGGTATTTCTTTCGCCAGAAGTACTTTACCAGCGGGATTTCGCAAAAACACTATTTACCGTGAAATCAGCGTTTAGGGTTTAGGCCGTCAGCTCGTCCAAATTCTCAATCAAATTAAGATACCACAGCGGTATCCCATCTCCGCTATTGTTTGGGAACAAAGTAACCGAGAATAGGTCTAAGAGAAATCCACGGACATACCTAGCAAATTTTGTGAGAATGTGAGTACATTATGGAGAATGTAAAGTACGAATAAGTTGATAAATAGAAAATACTTACCACTTCAGCGTTTGTTCATTGGCGTTAGCTGGCAACTTCTTAAATCGCTGACGGAGCTTAGCTTTCAGCTGTTGCACCCTAAAAAGTTGCCAATTTATTTATAAAAATAAACACGTTCTTTATTGGTAATTTTGGATGATTGATGAACCCTAAAAAAAAAATATAATATATAATGAGAAATGGTAGGATAAATGGATAAAGAGAAATAGAACAAAAATGGATTTGTCCATTTAGTGATAAAATGAAGAAGGTTGAACAAATCCATTCAAATCACAAAATTGAAAAAGGGGCTGCTCACGGTTTCAACTTGGGCCATAAGATTAAAGTTATAAATTGAAATAAAAAAAGAAACAAAGTGGGTTGCTGCTGGGCTTCAGTGAAAATAAAATGAGTTGCTTGGGCCGAACCAGCTGAAGACCGAAGAAATGAAAAGCGATATTCACTCCCCAAGCCGTGAGCCCCATATCCAGACCAAATGAAGAAACGGATAAAAAAATAACAGTGGCCACCTTATTTCGCACCCCTGGTTGCCTAGACCTGGTCCGTGAAATGCCTTAACTAATTCGAGTATGTCTCACAAAGTCCGAGTCTATATGATGCAAAGGAGTTTGAGTGAGGCTACGGTGCTATGCATAGTACCGATTGGGTCCGTGCTACGGCTCAAAATTTGATTTTTTAAAATTCTAACGGTCGATCCGAACCGTTCAACATGATTATAAAATGAATATGTACTTGCAAATCAAATTTTACATTTTTTTCAAAATTTTTACTATTTTTTAGATAGGCTTTTTTGGATGGTCCACAATGTTCAGTTTTTGGATGGTCCACAATGTTCAGATCAAGTGATTTTCGACAAAATAGTAACAATTCGAATAAAATGTAAAATTTGATTTGCAAGTACATATTCATGTTATAATATGGTGAACGGTTCGGAATCGACCGTTAGGATTTTGAAAAGTCAAATTTTGAGCCGTAGCACAGACCCAATCGGTGCTATGCATAGCACCCGTGGCCTCACTCAAGGATGTCTACTCTCCAACAGCTCCAGCGACGAAAAACAAAAATAGAAGCTGGCTCTGCTGAAGATACCTTCTCTAAGGTTTGTGGATTAATGCAACACAAACCAACCACAAGATCAAAATTCAAAGAATTAAAGGGTGAAGATTAGTGCCACATATCAGGTACCAAAACTCTAAATTTCAGAGAGCAATGAAGAAAGGGGCAGTCATTACATCTTGCACCTTCATACACAACGCCACACTAGCCGAAGCTGCCAACAACACCACCCTTGTCTGAAACAAAAAGCAGCAAAAATGCTGTTAAACTCAATCAAATCCAAACCGAAATTAGGCTAGAAAATAGAGGAAATTATTAGCTTTTAGCCCATGTAAATGCCTTCCAAGGCCTTGATTTGTAAGAGTGACCATGAAGCAATAAAGCAATGTATCTTACTTGGAGCTTTGAAATCCGTTTTGTTTCTTTAATACTTTGTTGTGATGAATTTTGTTTCTTTTCTTTTCTTGTAATATCTTGATTCTCTCTTTGATTTGCTTTGCTCTTTCTTTGATTTGGAGCTTATGAGTAATAATAGTGAAGGCTTCATGATAGCCAAGTTCATCTTATGATGAGCAAGGGAAATGAAGATCTAATGATCACTAATGATACCTCTTCCTTGTACTGTTTTCACAAAATGTTATATAAAAATTGTTATGTCAATTTAGCTAAGGGTAATTATATTTCTTCAATCTATCCATCCCCAACTAATTAACTTCCTCTTCTAACTATAATTACAATTATAACTACCTAATGGTTCCTACAAATTAATTAGCAAATTTTCTCCCTTTATTTCTTTCCTCTCTCTCCCTCCCTCCCCAACCTCCGCCTCCACCTTCCACCTCCGCCTCCACCCTTCTCTCCGCACTCTCCTACTCCGTCCTCGCCTCCTCACCTCCGTCTCACTCCATCGTCACCGCTCCCTCTCCCATCTCTCCATCTCTGCCTCTGCCTCCCTCTCCCACCTACGCCTCCGTCATTCCATCCCAATCAAGCACGCCTCCGCCGGGTTAAATCCCACTCATTCTCGACCACCGGGTCAGATCCATCTGGTCTATGGTTTCCTCTTCGTATGCAGTAGCGAGTTATTTGTAAAGAACACAGCTTCATTAATGGTGAATTAGACCAGTGCGTACTAAGTACTAAAAAATGACAGAAAAATAAATTTTGAAAAAATTAGAGGTGTATGAATGAATACTTGATGTTTTAGGTATGAATACTTCAACATATATAAATGAATACTTGATATCTTAGGTATAAATACTTTAACGTATATGTATGAATACTTGAAATCTTATGGATGAATACTTTAATGAAATATGTTTTGTTTCTGTTAAATATTTTTTTTGTAACATTTCAATTATATAATCTGTAAAATTTGATAGATTATTTTTGTTTCGACAGTGAAACATGTGGCAACTATTTTTTATTTTCAAAAAATAAAATTGAACTAGAAAGCAATAAAATAATGTTCAATATTATTCGGCTGCTCTTGTAAAATTAATCGAGGTATGCACATATGCTTGTAATACTCTTGATACATTAACTAGTTACACTTACACGACGAGGTACGAATACTTGCTCAATGAGGTATGAATACTTGCGGCTAGGTATGAATACTTGTGCAACGGACAACTCGAAAGTATGTCATCATGGATCTCATTTGAAAGAGAAAATAATGTAGAAGACGTTCGTGGTTTTAGATTTGCAAAATTCCTCACAGATCGTCAGAAATATTGGTTAGATTAAACGGAGAAAAAAACAACCATATCTAAAACGTGTAAAAGATGGGTGAGTGATGTGTCCAGTTTTTTTTTTTTTTTAAATACTTGATATCTTAGGTATGAATACTTGATGTATTATATATGAATACTTGATGTATTTTGTATGAATACTTGCGCGCGCTAGTTGTAAAATTAGACGGTCTCCAAATAGTAAGTGGTTACCCCAAGTAGTTAGTAGTTACTCAAATAGTTATTGACTGGAGGATGAAACGGGGGATGGATCCCGGAGGATAGCTAGGCTCTCCCTTTAGCTAATAGGATTGGTACTTCTTTATGGAGCTTGCTACCATTTTACCATAAATAAACACATTATCAAGATATAATAACTAAAATATGTATAAAAGTGCAAAATTTTTATCCTTCCTTTCTGTCTTGACTTTCTTCTAAGTGACATCTTTAATTCCTTTTAAAATGATTAAATAGTGAAAGTATAGAAGTTGAGCTAGCTAGTTTCCTTCTATATTGGATCTATTTTAGTTATTTTAGTAAAGGGATTAAGGAGAAATAAAAGTAAAATAAATAAAATACACATACAAGGACTGACAAGGTCGAGCCAGCTGGCTTCCCTATCAGATTCCTTCAATAGGACTATTTTCCAAATATGGATGTTAATTGATCAATGTTCATGTATGGATTTACATGAAAATTAAAAGATTAAAGGACATACGCGCAAATAGTGAGAGGAAAAGGACTAAACTGCAAATAGGCATCAGTTATGCTGAACCTTGCCATTTGTCCTGTTAATCCAATGATACCTCAATGATTTGCCCTTCTAATAAAAAAAAAAGAACACTTAAATCTTGATTTCAACAAAACCAAGGATCTTCTTGCAAAAATCAGACTTTGACATCCTTTTGATGTTTAAACCCATTAATTAAATAAACTTTGGGACTTTCATCTTCTTTCTTTCACTTCTGGTACGGTACTCAACTCAAATTCAGCAACAAAGCACAATGTATGTGCTACTGGTACAAATAAAGCCTTCAAAACAGCAAAAATGATATGTTCTGGTAAACCAGTCAGTACAGACTGGTACGAGGACCAAAATGAAACATAAATCGTACTGGAATAAAGAGGACTTCAAAACACACAATTTAGACCCAAATTTTACATTTATAGCATTTTCTATGGATTTTCTATGATTTTCTAAAGTTCAGCTTTTTGAAATATGAAAAAACCAGCAAAATACCAACACAGTTCCGAGTTTACCCCTGTGTTTAGACCCCTTTCTAGTATAGCTAGAAAGCCCCAAAATTCATGAAATTTTACCAGCGTGTAGAGCATCATTTCCTGAGAATTTTTATATAAAGAACATCAAATTTGGTTAAGCAGATTTCTCAGGATGATCCTCCAAAGTTCAGCTTTTCAAAATTCTGCTTCTTCTTTTCTGCTGCTGATACCAAGAACTGTGGTATTAAAACCCCTTACCAGTACACTGTAGAAAAATTATGAGGTCACCAAATAAATCATGCATGTAATAGAGACCAAGATGAACATTTCAATATAAAGAAATCAAAATTCCATGTAGCCAATTGCTCATAGCAAAAATCACAAGTTAATAGCAGTAAAATAAAAACTGATACCCTTCTGCTAGAATAAAAATGTGAAATCTGTACAATGACTGCCCAACAAAATAAGGAAGGCATCTGTCCACTTAAATCAAGTACTCATGGAAAAATAATGAGTATTAGGATGATTTGAGCCCTCAGCTTCATGAACTGCACTGCAGAAAATACTGCCAAGTACCCCTCTTTGAAAATTCATAAAATGAAGGGTATAAATGCAAATGTCTCAAACTCACCTTTGGACTGCTCTCTATTAACCCCTCTTCAAAACCATGAAACCAAATCATTCAATGTTAACCTTTAAAGGCTTCAAATCTGTGATACAAAATCCAATTTCCTGCAAAAAAGCAAGAAAAACCAATAAATGAATTGTTATACTGTCACAACTTCACTTTATTGTTCATCATAGCCTTTCATGGCAGAAAAATCTGATACTTGACCATTTGGTAGATCACCTGTCAAGCTTTAAATCCATATAAAGAACTCCTAAAATGAAGAAGCGGATAAATCACAATGAAAAAGACAAAATCCAGAAAACTGTAAAAATGTGTAAAATTGCTGCTCAGGTCGTCACTTCGCACCATTGATTGACATGGTTACACATCATGAAAAATCATGAAAATTGGCCGACTCATAGTTTTGACATCATAGAACAATACTGTGAACTCTCATTCAAAACCTCCAAGAGAATTGAAAGATATCGGGTCTCAAAGATTGACCAAATTGGTAAAAAACTGTACATTCAAAAATAGCAGCTTCCACTTTACCCTTGCCTTTGTGCAATCTTAGGACATAAAAATAATGTCTCAAAAGTTATGAAACTTCGCAGGATTGTAGTTTGCACCACCCTCTGTAAATCCATATGTGGTACAAAGATTTCTATTTATTATATTGCTCAAAACCAAGCTCCAAAGTTTCACAAAAAAAATGAAAAGTGTTGTATATAACGATGTGCATATTCACTATTTATACTTGAAAATATGAAAAATGTGTTTATAAGCCTCTTACAGCCTCCAAATATGCTCCATGGCCAATTTATTATGTACCAGTACCAATTCGGTACCAAACCAAAAAGCCCAAAACTCAAATCAAGGCCCGACAACAAGTCTCAAGCCCAGTTATAATCTAAAAAAGGCTCAGCACACATCTCAAAGACCAACACCAATCTCCAAACAAAAAAAGGGGATTAAAGGATTAAATCAAGCCCCTGGATTTTTAGAAACAAGCCCCCTCTGACTATGAATATTCACAGCGCAGTCCCCAGAAATTTGCAAACAAGTCCCTGAAAACTCAAAATCTTCACAAATAAATCCTTCCAAGTCCTTTTTGGCCATAACTTCTTCGTTGCAAGTCCAAATTGACTCAAACCACCTCCAAATGAACTCAAATTAAATCCTTTATGTTTCTAAACCAAAATCAAGCATGACCAATCATTAACCAACCAGTGAATTACCAAAACACCCCTTTTCTCCAAGTTTAAATGATGGTCTTGATGAATAAAATATAAATAAAACATACACATATATTTGTCAAGCATTAAATACCCTTTTAAATATGTAAATAAATATAATAAACATTATTTTAATATAAATTTGCATATGCATCACAGACACATATGTCCAAACAATGAGAACCAACCAACCAAATCTAAAGTCAAGTACATGAGCTCCTCTTTAGCCCCATTATTCAGTTTACAAAGACATAGACACAAATGCTGAAATGAACGAGGTACTCAGTTTGACTTGGAATGGTCTACTGATGTAATTAAAGGCGGGGGCTTGCGCCCGCCGGGAGTTAAACGTCCCCACAATTATTAAACTCTCTCAATAGACTGATCATGAACAGTAGGCCTATCGAGGGTAAACTAGAAGGAATAGCAGAAAGAAACAAATGTCTCAAGTTCGATGTTCTCTCCATGACATAAGAAAATAGAGATCACTGAACCCTGAAACATTATATGCACACACCTTCCCTCTTGTGCAACTTTCGACGCCCTACATCAGCATAATCCAGTCAGAAATTTTTTTCTCTCTTTCAGCCCCCCCTTTTTTCATAAAGTTCGATTGTTCATCCTCACGGATCCATGAACAAATCGAAGATCCGGCTTTGTACATTCGCCCCATCTGTAATCCCCGTCACTAGAGCCCCCGTAATGGGCAAACCCCACAAACAACTCATGTCCAATAACGTGATTGTAATTTATTTAAATAAAAAATTATAAGCAATTTCTTTATTTGACTTGTTATCAAAATAGTAAAAATAACAAATTAATTTGAATTAGTGTAATTAATACCTGTCATCTCTCCGAAGGGAAGATGAAAGCGTCTTAGGACGCCACCGCTCGACAAGTCCATGTATAAGCGCCGCATCGATAGTGATATCACGCATGACTCTGATCTTGGTATAAGCCCAATCGAATCAAATACGGCGCGTATTTCTCGTGGTACTCGCAATGCATCCGATAGTGTTTGACGTTTAAAACCTCCAAACTCTATATTAAAACATAAATAGGAATTATAATATGATTTGATTTCTGCCTGAGTTATGAAAAATCAAATAAGAAAATCCTTACCTCCTTAGAAGTCTTAGATACCATATGATGGTTGTGAGGTATCCACAACAACTGGCTAAACACCTCTTGCATTCTTCTCGTCTCTCTCTCTCTCCCCTTCATCAGGTACTTCGTCTGCTATACTAAAAAAATAATCGAAAATGTTCATTTCCTAAATTATCGTAAACTATTTTGAAATTTCTTAAATTATACTAAACTATTTTGAAATTTTCTAAATTATTCGCATAATACTCTAAACTATTTTGAAATTTTCTAAATTATTCTAAACTATTTTGAAATTTCTAAATTATTCCAAACTATTTTGGAATTTCCTAATTATTCGAATAATATTCTAAACTATTTTGAAATTTTCTAAAATATTCTAAACCATTTTGGAATTTCCTAAAATATTCTAAACCATTTTGGAATTTCCTAAATTATTCGAACAATATTCTAAATTATTTTGGAATTTTTTAAATTATTCTAAAACTAGTTTGGTATTTTCTAAATTATTCTAAACAATTTTGGACATTCCTAACTTATCCTAAACCATTTTGAAATTTTCTAAATTATTCGGATAATATTCTAAAACCATTTTGGAATTTTGTAAATTATTCTAAATTATTTTGGACATTCCTAAATTATCCTAAACTATTTTGGAATTTTCTAAAATATTCTAAACCATTTTGAAATTTTCTAAATTATTCTAAACCATTTTGGAATTTCTAAATTTTTCAGACAATATTTTCTAAACCATTTTGAAATTTCTAAATTCGGTCAATATTCTAAACCATTTTTCAGTTTTTATTCCCGGTTTCTTGGTGTAGAACCGCAAATTAATCTCCGGTTTTGAAAATCGAAAATCTTATCTGCGGTTTTGGAAATCCTAGAACCGGAATTTTTTTTAAGGAAAGTGAGCTTGAAACCGGAAATTTAGTCCGCGGTTTGGTCATTTTTGAAAATCCAGCGCAAAGGGGTGTAGATTGTGAAATTATTTATTTATTTTGGATATTAATAAAAATTTGGGCAATTTGGCGTTCCAATATTTGTGTAAATACCAGTGTTCTAAATAGCGCGCTATAGCGCCGCTATAGCGTTTTTGGACCCTAAACGCTAAGCTATGGCATGAAAATACGCTAATTGCGCTACGGCCGCTATAGCGGTAATAGCGGTCCGCTATAGCGCATAGCGTGTAGCGCGCTATTTGCGCGCTATGCATATTGGGCTTTTTTAGACAATTTATATGGGCTTAAATAAAGATCCATAAAATTTATTTTGTATAGAAAAAAAAATAGAATGAATCATAATGCTTAAGATATTTTGTATAGAAAAATATCGATAGTTTATGATATTATTATGGATATTTTGAACCATAGACCTTTGTACTAGTTCAATATAAATATTATAATTTCTTAATTAATTTGGTGTTATTTATTGTTCTATGAAACTTTACATAATGTTAATATATATTACAAATATATAATATAATTTTTGTAAAAAAAAAACGCTATTTGGAATAGCTTCCGCTATAGCTACGCTATTCGCTATAGCTTTTTTTGTAGCCTTCCCGCTATGACGCTATAAACGCTATTTAAAACATTGGTAAATACTGTAAATCCTATCTACGGTAGTAGGTCGTTAATATTAGTCATTAAATATCAGTTATTTCTGCTCTCTGACTAAAATATCAGTTATAGAAGAAAACTAAAACAAAACAAAATTGCTTTCATTAATCATAGGGAATATAAAACATAAGCATTAATTTTTCAAGTTCCTTAATGGATGTTCAAACTGCATCAATTTTAATATATTTACAACCTATTTAATTAAATTTGTAAAATATTTGCAATATATTTATTAATTTTGATAGCCATTCAATCGATTGATATATGATTCTTAGCAACAAAAATGGAGAATATAAAACATAAGCATTAATTTTGCAAGTTCTTTAATGGATGTTCAAACTGCATCAATTTTAATATATTTACAACCTATCTAAATTTGTAAAATATTTGCAATTTATTTATTAATTTTGATAGCCATTCAATCAATTGATATATGATTCTTAGCAACAAAAATGGAGAGTGAAATTTCTAAAAGCACTGGCTCGCTGAAACAGAGCATAAGAGAGATTATTTCTGATCCCTACGAACAATGGAGAAAAAACGACGGGCAACTAGTTGATTTGAGTCCTTTAAATCAACTGGCTACTGTTAAAATATATATCACCACCAGCATTATAAAAAGAAAGATCCCCTATCATTAATTGTTCGCTTGTGGACTATAGTTAAATGGAGTATAAAACCAATTTGTACATGCTTTGTTAGCTTATGTGTAATCATATAATTTCTCTGGTATTTAGGAGTACCAGTTGTGGTGTGGAAAATACTAGCATGCAAACAATGACAATTTTCACGAGGTTTCAGACTAAAATCATGTCACTTTCTATAAGTAATAAAATAATTTTGTGGAATATTCTTAGCTGATGGACGATGTTGTTGACCAAAGGCTCTCCTCATCATATTTCGATGGAGACCTAATAAATAAATTGGAATGGTCACTGATAGACGATACTGCTATTCTAAAACTAGATCACATATTTCTACTTTTTCAAACAGAATCGTCCGATCTGAATTGAAAGCATCACACGTCAATTTATTGTTGTCAGTAAAATTCTTTCCGAATAACATTATTCAAGAAGATTCTAGAATTTTATTCAGAATACCAAAGAGGCTATATAAATGTATAAAGCCTAGAAAAAAAAATAATCATAAGCGAACTATCACAGCTGGGTGATAACATTTGTAGGATAATTCAGAATCAATAGCTCTATATATAATTTGAATTTGAGTTGGTGCCTATGACAATGATCTTATTTTGGGCAAATCTGCATCCTCAACAGTAACATACCGTTTGAGTTAATTTTCGGACTGTACAATTAGAATTCGAGTCAATCCGATCTATACTGATAACGCATAGGGCCCTTCAATATTAGTGTGAATTTAAATTAGATGATACAGATCTTAACTCAAAATTTGAGTAAACTCAGAGGATACAAATTTCCTTACCCTGTGCTATAGAAGATAAGTACATAAGGGGAGGAGTTGGGAGGGGAGATGACTGGTGATCGGATCTGACCAGTACATATTTATTTGCTCCAAAATATTAAATTATGAGGGAGAGTTGAGGAGAGACGAGAGATAATGAAGGAAAATGATGTAAACTCCATAGACAAAACATTTAAATCTTGTAATCTTCAAATTAGAATGTATGTAAGGTGAACTCTTTACACTCTCCTCTTTCATCCACACTCATCTTTCTCTCTTGAAATGTATAAAGTACAATATAGTATGACAAGATTCAGAATTATTTTTTCTCTAAAGTTTAACCGACCAGATAAATTAAAATTTATTAGATCTGGTTTTTTTTAATTTTTTTAAGTTATTATCAATATTACAATATTATTGAATTAATATATAAAAAATCTTTTATATGGCGTGAAATACAAGGGATTTTTCACATCAGCAGAAGTTTTTGTGGCAAATTTTTGGAAGCATCTTCGTGACAACTTTTAGTCACGAAAGGACATAAAAACAAGTCACTTTTTATAATCCCAGCTTTTTATCTTTGTTCACTTCCTTTTCTATCAGAAATTCCTTGCGAGTTACGCGCAACCCAAAGAAAGATAGGATGCTTATCTCTCGATTGGTCGGCCAGTTGTTGGCCTCAAATAGGTGGGTCCCACAAGCGAAAGTTAATTTCATCTGCCCGCTGACGTGGTTTGCTATTCAAACATAAATTACGGGAGCTTTTACGTAAGCAACACAGTGAAAAGAATGGCACATGTAAAATGGAGCTTGAGCCACATTTCTTGTCGCTGCTCTCAGCAAATAAAAAACAACAACTCATTGCTACAATCACGGATAACAATGGATTTTTTTTTAAAAACGTAATTAAAATAATTAATTTAAAAAAAAAAAACTTGATTACCTCATTTTTTTTGAAAAACTGTAAAAATCGAAATGGCAATTTGGTATGAAGGATTTTTTTTTTTCCTAAACCGAATTGTCAATTCAGTATAGGCTTTTTTCACAATTTCCACTGTTTTTCCTGTAAATTTGTGTGTAACTCCTTATAAACCGAATTGCCAATTCGGTTTAGAGACATTTTTAGTCCAAACCGAAATGCTAATTCGGTTTAGAATTTTTTTTTTTTTTTTTTAGAGACACTATGAAGATCAAGATAATGAAATCAAACACTAAAAATTTGAATTTTTTGTTTTAAATTATTTGATAGATTACTTCTTTTGATATATAATTAGCATATTTATACTAAAATACGCTAAATTACTTGAAATTATGTTGAATTACACTATATTACAATAAATTATGTTGAATTACGCTAATTATGCTTAAATACGGTAAATTACGCTAAAGTAGACTGATTTTGTGTCATCTTTCATGAATCATAAAAAATAGTAAAAAAATTTCCAAAATAGTAAAAATTAGTATTCTACAAGTTCATTATGTAACTAATTTACTGAGCTACTTAGATTGAATAATAGAAATGAAAATCTTAATCGGAAACTTCAACTTAAGTTTTGAGGCTCTTCCCTTAGTTTTTTTGGCAATTCTGAATTTCAGAAAACGACGCATGCGTATTTTCGCAAGCTTTTGAAAAAGTGATCATTTGCTAAAATCGGACACTCGAGCGCCGTTTTATGACCGTTTGAAGTTTCGCCGTCGTTTTTCGCCTTTTCAATGAAGATATCGTCTCTATTCATATATAATTTAGCGTAATTTACCGTATTTGCGTAATGTAATGTAATTCAACATAATTCAAGTAATTTAACGTATTTTAGTATAAATATGCTAATTATATATCAAAAGAAGTAATCTATCAAATAATTTAAATTTTCAGTGTTAGATTTCATTATCTTGCTTTTCATAGTGTCTCTAAAAAAAAAAAAGAAATCCTCTAAACCGAATTGACAATTCGGTTTGGACTAAAAATGCTTCTAAACCGAATTGGCAATTCGGTTTACAAGGAGTTACACACAAAGTTACAGGAAAAGCGGCAAGAATTGTGAAAAAGGCCTATATCGAATTGGCAATTCGGTTTAGGAAAAAAAAAACCTTCATACCGAATTGCCATTTCGATTTTTCTAAAAAACGAGGTAATCAAGTTGTTTTTTTAAAATTAATTATTTTAATTACGTTTTTTAAAAAAAATCTGATAACAATTCATTAGTAAAGTGTTCGAAAATATTCAAACCATCACTATATAATTTGATTTCTTACTATTATAGATGTGAGGGTAAAGTTGTAATTTTTTCTTCAATAGAATAACGGTGAATTAAGTGAATTTTAGTTGAGATTGTTTGTTAAAAAATAATGAAGAAATTGAGGATCGATCTCAGTCATCCATTATTGATCGAGTGGCTTAGATTAAATCAAGCATAGTATAGGGTCTTCAGTTTATTATGACAAAGCAACAGTAGGTGCCAACTGTACATTAACTAGGCACCGTACCAACGATACAAAAACAAAGACGTTAAGCTTTGTAATATAAATAGGACTTAAAAGCTTGTAAAGAAAAACACATAAATACAGAAATGCATTTTTACTATAAACCATTATCTTTGTCTCTTCTCTATTTTTCTCTAAAATAACATAGTATCAGAGCGGGATTAAATTTTGACTCAATTCCGCAATTAACAAAACTGCAGCTAATAAAGACTACAGCACCAACAAAAAACCACAAAAGTTCAGATTTGAACAGAAAACCACAAATTAAAATCCACAAAAGAAAAAAAGGAAAAGGAAATTGTTTGGTACAACAGCCAAAACCAAATTTGCTCTAACCGAGATGAAGAAGGCTTTCAGCCACAAAATCAAAGAAATCAAGAAAAGAAAGAAGGGCTACCTCAAGACTTCAAATCTTAGTCTCACCTCTAGATGAGAGAAGCCCAGTGACAGAGAGCAGGAGCTAGAGAAGAAAGGTGAAATGCAAACGAGGGGGAGAAAATTCAAACCGCAACACAACACTAATCTGATATAAGGGGCAATGAAAGTGGTCTCGACCCTCAATCACTTAACAAGAGCAAGGTAAAACGAAAAAGAAAAAAAAAAGGGAAGGCAGATCAATAGTATCTGCTACAAATATATTTTTCTTTTCTGTTCTAAGCAACAAAATCAGCGAAATACCATTAAAAAAAACAGCCAAGTACCACCCAAACTAGCAAACCTAGTTGGTACTAGAGAAACCAGCCAAGTACGACCCAAACTAGCAAAGCTAGTCGGTGCTTGAGAAATCAGTCAAGTACCACCCAAACTAGCAAAGCTAGTCGGTACTTGAGAAACCAACCAAGTACCACCAAACTAGCAAAGCTAGTTAGTACTTGAGAACCCTAAGAGCTGTAAAGGCCATCCAAACAAGCAAAACACTAACTGGTGACAGGGGAGGAGTCGAGAGACCTAAGCATCTACGTGGTGTGACAGCCATCAACAAGCCGAACATGCACAAGATAGCTACTGGGCTTCCAACCCTCAAACCCTAGCTGCCGAGAAATAAGGGAGATAGATCTCTCTCAGTTTTTGAGCAAAAAAAAAGGAGGTAAATTTCCAAAAAACCTCGAATCAGCAAAAAATCTCCAAATCCCCAACAAAAATCCATAATCCATCCATAATTGGAAAAAAAAAAAAGGGATCAGTAGCAACTGTTCCCATCAGCCAATCAACACCCAAAAATCCAAGCTTCCCTCTTTTGAGGCTGTGGCTGCCATGGTACAAAGGGAAGAGACGAGAAGAGTTGTAATGGGGTTGCAGCCACTTGAGAACCCGGAGAGAGGCCGTCTGGAATGCTGAACTCTTTCGATGTGAGGCGGAAATAATAAGGAAAGAAGGGAGGTGGCGATGTAGAGGAAAGAAAAATTGGGGAGCATAAGTCCCAGACAGAAAGAGGAGAAGGGTTTTATTACCAAAGACAGATCATCTTCATTTTGTCAGAAAATAGATACCTCCATTTAAGAGGGAGAAAATGAAAAAAAGGCAGAAACCAGATTGGAAACTGGCGGGTTAAATGGGTTGAGTCCTTGAGATCAAATGAAGCAATATCTTCAAGAACCAATTGTGCTGTCAACTCAACAAGATAGCTCAAAAATGAGGTATCTTTTTAAATTTAACTAAAATTTCTTTATATGATAAATTGATAATTAATAGCGGTGATACGGACCATATGTTCGGAAACAAAATTTATTTGATAATCTAGACATAACAAAAAATGACCAAAGTGTATAGTAGCAAATGAAATTTTTCCAAAAATAAAAATAAAAAATAAAAATATAATTAATTATAAATTAAAATTTTAGAAAATTAAGATATTTTTAATAAGTTAACACAAGAGTTTAAATTTAGCTTTTACTTTGATTTTATATTAATTTAGATACAAATATTGGGTTACTGTGATTGTTTGAATTTTTAATTGTAGCAATGAAGAAATGGGAAGAAACCGAGGGATTGGAGCCAAAACTCTTTGAAGAAAATACTAGCAAGCTTAGATTGATCGAGATCTACAATGGGGAGTGTTAAAAAATAATGAAGAAATTGAGGATCGATCTCAGTCATCCATCATTGATCGAGTGGCTTAGATTTAATCAAGCATAGCTAGGGTCTTCAGTTTATTTATGACAAAGCAATAGTAGGTGCCAAGTATACAATAACTAGGCACTGTACCAATGATACAAAAAACTAGTCATTGGACTTTGTAATATAAATAGGACTTAAAAGCTTGTAAAAAAAAACACATCAATACAAAAATGCATTTTTACCATAAATCATTCTCTTTGTCTCTTCTCTATTTTTCTCTAAAAACAACATTGTTCTAATTAAATTTAAAAAAAAAAAGAAGAAAACATGCGTGAAAGAGTTTTGATAAGAAAATAGACAATTATAAATTCTTGATAAGAAAATAAGCAATTTCAGACGTTTGATGGGCATGTGAACAATTAAGAAAGATGAAATGTAAATAAGAAGTGAAGTAACTAAAAATGTTGTTTAACCTGTTTAGCGAGAAACTGGTTTGAGGAGGGAACGTAATTAATTATTAAAATAAAAGGGCAATTATATTATCCCCGCGAGTCTGTCTCCTATGCGTTCCCGGAGTCTAACAGTCGAAGATTAGCGGTCAAAGTACGTATCAAATTAGAAATTAAAATCTTTCCCATTTTGTCCATTTGAAAGAGATTTTGAAGATCTGGTATAAAAGAACATGCAAAGATAAGACAAAAGTAGTCGAGATGAAAGCAAATCTACCTCGGCTTACTCAGCGCATGGTAGATTTTGGGATCCAGCCTGATGTGATCTGTTACACAGTCTGGTTTGATGGAGATTGTAAGATGGAGTATTTGAACCTGCACACCAGATGTTTGATGAAATGCTTAGCAAAGGTTTGAGGCCTGATCACTATGGTGTTATGTGGCGTGCCGTGAAGCTCCCACCTTATCACTATGGTGTTCTCTGACACTTGCTCGATTCAAGTTCATGTTGATCTATTATCTGACGCGATAGTTAGACTGCTGTTGTTTCGAAATTTGAAGGTAATTTTGTTCTTGGGAAAGGAAGGAGGAGGTAGTATTTTGTATGTTTGTTCAATATTTTTGTGTCATAATTAAGGTCGAAATTGGGCAGTATTTTCATTTATGTCGTATTTTGTTGTGCCTGATCTGCATACTGGATTATCAGTGTTTCCATTCAAGTATTTAACTAAATTAATCCCACTCTTTGATCAACGAAGATCAATTGAAAACCTTAACCCAATTCATTATCAACTTAAGCCCAATTTCTTAGGCCTTAATTACAGAATTAGTCATTAATTTACGCACACTTCGTTAATTATAGAAATTACAGAGGCTCCTCGACACCTTCCTTGTATCCTTAGAAGAGTTTCGATTCATCCTCCAAACCGCCAATCCGAGCCTAAGCTGACCACCGACCGACCAGTATATAACAGACTTCTTCAACCGGCTGTGAAATCGCTCGATCTGTGCACAGCCATTCGAGGTATAGAATGGGTTCGCAACTGGCAGAAGAATGTGCAAAATCGTTATTGCGTCGTTAATGGGTCCGGATCCGCTAGGCGAGGGTCATGTAAGGCGTGCGAGGCGTGCGAGGATTTCTCGTTGATTATTCTTGTTTCCTGATTTTTAGTAGCTCAATTTTATCTCGTTATTGATATCCAGGATGCTAGAATTGAAGTGAGGCAGGCGGCTGGTCTCTTACTAAAAAACAATATTCGTGAAACTTTTAAGATTGAAGCGGTTATGGATTTCTCATTTTGTGATGAAAAATTGTTTTATGGTATACAAAGAAACTTTTCGGAGTATCTGTTTCACATGACAGACTTGCGGTGAAGCTATTATACTGACAGATGTTGTATTTTGACCTCACTTATGGAGTGAAGTCGATAATAAAAATTAGTGTATTCTGTTTTGAGAAAAGGTACTGTTCCCCCACCTTCAATCCCCGTAAAATTCCCGCACCGGTATTCTGGCGGTTTTAACTACTTCTAACGGAAATCCATTTCTCTTACCCAATTCGACAAAAAATAAATCAATTCGATTAGACAGAAAAGCTTTCCCCAAAATTGGCTTCCCCCTCTTCTCCTCCTTCGCTTCTTCTCTGCTGTGCTAACAGTTTCACCGTTCTCTCTCCGATCAGACTCACGCCGGTGAGAGTATAACCTCTCCAGTCAGGCCTAAACCCCAGCTCCTTACCCCTCCTCTCTCTCTCTCTCCTCTCCTCTCCGTTCTTCTCTGGAAACCCTTCCCAATGGAGGACGCTCCTCATATTAGCAGGACCAACGTTCTAAGGCGCGTGACGAACGCCCGCCTCGTACAAAACTCTATCTAGTATCTACCAAATCTTCTTTTCACTCCCTGTCGTTGTTACTTGCTTTCTACCTGGTTCGAATCAAAGCTCAATCGGGACATGAAAAGGGGGAGAAGATAGACTATGTGTTCAAAGTGGTGTTGATCGGCAAGTCTCAGATCTTGTCTCGGTTCGCTTGCGATGAGTTCAGTCTCGACTCAAAAGCCACCATTGGGGTGGAGTTTCAGACGTGAACTCTATCGATTCAAAACAAGAATATAAAGGCTCAGATCTGGGATACCGCTGGTCAGGAAAGATAGTTCTCTTCTTTTTTTATATAGTCCTTTTCTACTTTTACTAATTTAGTTAAATTAAAGTACTTGATCTGCTCCTGGCATTTTTAGCTTTTCGTGTGTTTAGATCTGTGCTCATTTAGAGTCTTAACCTCACTTTATGGCATCGCTAACAAAGGGTTATTGAAAGGGTTTACGATTTAATGTTTAATTATGGCTCATTTGCATTAAACTGCCTCTTATCTGGCAAATTTAATCTATTCTAAACAAAGTATCTAGCATAGATCAGTGCATTATTAACTGGTACATATATATTAGTACTAACTTGTTTGGCACAGTATGTGCCAGTAAAGTACCAACTCTATAGAGTATTAATGAACTTTTTATCCCCACCCTCTAGAAACATAAATGAAGAACTTTGTCAGAGACATGAGTTGAAGTTACAATTACCATCATGATAATTACATTTATCATGATCACGGTTTGTGGCACAGTATCTTGGCAATGTTTGTGGCAGCAGTCCAGCAGCTTGAAGGGGCGCAGATTGATGTGAGCACGGTTAGATTGACTAATCCGCCGATGCAAGCTTCTCTCCGCCGATGCAATGTTTGTATTAGTGTTATATCGCTACTGATCCGCTGCTTCTGGTGGATCCTAATCTGATCTGATAATATTTAGAGTCTGATATGATCTGATCTAACAGATCAGCTATCGATCTGATCTGGTTTTGTAAATTTTTTATTTTTCTGATTTAAATTTTTAGAATTTATCTAATAGGTTTACATGATCTATACAGTATTTTATATGATCTATCAATCTGGTTTAAAGGTTCTGTAGAGTATTTTACAGGAGCTATTTAACATTTGTACGGGATATATTCAATAATTTACATGATCTATGCATTGTTTTTCTTTTCTTTATTTTACAGTATCTGTTTAACAGTTTTACAGGATATATGCAATAGTTTATAGGATATATGCAATTGTTTTCACATATCTCGTATTATCTGAATGTCTGTTTTATTTACATTATTCGACATGTAAATTTTACTGATTTAAAATCTTCTATTCATTTTTTACATAATTTTGCCAATGATTTACAGGATTCGAATTTGAAATACATTAAACTATTACATGATCTACTTAACAGTTTTATAGGATTGTCAGTTATTTTACAGGTTTTATGCAATAGTTTTATAGGATGTATCAGTTATTTTACAGGTTTTATTTAATAGTTTTTCAGGTTTCATGCAATAGTTTTATTGGATATATCTGTTATTTTTACAGGTTTCATGCAATAATTGTATATGATGTATCAGTTATTTTACAGATTTTATGCAAAAGTTTTATATGATGTATCAGTTATTTTACATGTTTCATTCAATAATTTTTCAGGTTTCATGCAATAGTTTTATAGGATATATCAGTTATTTTACAGGTTTTATGCAATAGTTTCATGCAATAGTTGTTCAACTATTTTTTCAGGATTCTGCTAATGATTTACCGAATTAGGACTTGAAGTTTTTATTAATTTGTTGATATTATTTTTTTCTTTCAGCTAAACATGCTTGGAAAGATGTTGGTATTATTAAATAGGTGTGTCCAAAGCAGTAAGAAGGATCAATGGACTGTGCAATTTCTATTTTGTGCTTTGTCTACAATCTGATCACCGAGATGCCTCTAACTTTCACACATGTAATTTTTAAAGTTTGCTTCTGTTAGTTTTATAGTTTACATCTGCGAATTTTACAGTATTGAAGTTTTATAGACATGTTTTATGCAATAGTTTTATACGATGTATCAGTTAATTTACAGTATTATGACTTGAAGTTTGTGTGAAATTTGTTGATATATTTTTTTCTTTCAGCTAAACCAGCTTGGAAAGATATTGGTATTATTCATGAGAGGTGCCCAATGCAGGGAGAAAAATTAATGGTTGTGCAATTTTTGTGTTGCGCTTTGTCTACAATTTGATCACTGAGATCCCTCTAAATTTCACACAGGTAATTTATTAACTTTTAAGTTTATGATGTAATTCCAATTTGTAATTTTATTCTCTAAAAAATGTAACTCCAATTTATAGTGTGTATATGTTATTTTGATAGTTTCAGGTGTGCATTTTAAGTATTGAAGTTTTGCAGTTCACATTTATTAGTTTTATAGTCTTGCATCTGCTAATTGTTCAGTATTGAAGTTTTGCAGTTCACATCTGTTAGTTTTATATGTTACATTTGCTAATTGTTCAGTATTGAAGTTTTGCAGTTCACATCTGTTAGTTTTATATGTTACATCTGCTAATTTTACAGTATTAAAGTCTTGTAGTTCACATATGTTGTTTTTATAGTTTGCATCTGCTAATGGTTCATAACTCCAATTTATAACTTTGTTTATTTTTTTTGCAGGATGATATTTCGAAAGAACGTGTGGTTCTAGCGATGAAGCTTCTCACTCATTCAAATAACATGCACCAGAGAGTTATGAAGTGACAAACGCCATTATTGTATTGATGGTTGTGAACAATTAACCTTGTCTATTGAAGTCTTGTTTGTGGTTGTGAACAGTTATGGTTGTGAACAATTATTGGTTGTGGTTGTGAACAGTTCTTGGTTGTGGTTGTGAACAATTATTGGTTGTTACTGTTTGTTTATGGTTGTGAACAGTTAATTTTGTAATTAGTGAAATTTTATAGTTTGTATATGTTATTTTGATAGTTTCAGGTGTCCATTTTACAGTATTGAAGTTTTGCAGTTTACATCTGTTAGTTTTATAAGTTGTATTTGCTAATTTTACAGTATTGAAGTTTTGCTGTTCACATCTGTTAGTTTTATAAGTTGTATTTGCTAATTTTATAGTATTGAAGTCTTTGTAATTCACATATGTTAGTTTTATAGTTTGCATCTGCTAATTTTACAGTATTTAAGTCTTATTTTACATGATATAGATCGATATACAAATATTAATAATTGAAGAAAAAAAATTACGTAAAAAAGATACAAAAAAAATAAAAAAAATTTAATTTTGATGCAAAAAAATTAAGTTTTCACAATTTTATGTGTTATTTGTAAATAACTACAAGTTTGAGAAGTGGTTTGTTTTTTAAACCTTCTAGAAGCCGTCAGTTTTTCAAGTACAGCCGGAAGTACAGTATTTTTGCAAGTTGCTAACTGTTTGCAACTAACTTGGGACCACTTCTAACTAACTTGGATTGTTAGATTTTTAAACTACTTATTATACATGATTTGTTGTTGAAGTTACAGTATTGGTTATAGAGTTTTACAGTATTCGCGCAAGTCAAATAACAGTTTTTTTGGAGAAAAACTGGGGAAAGAAGTTTGGGGACAATTAGTCGCTTCCTTCTGTTTTATAAGGTGTATATGTTTTATTTTTTAAGTATGAATACTTGATAGTTTTGATATGAATATCTGATATGATAGGCATAAGAGAAACTGTATTTTATGTTGTATTAGATGTACATGTTTGATTTGTATAATGTAAATATTTGATTTGTTTGATATGAGTACCTGATATGCATAAAATATGATAGGCATAAAACATAAACTGTTGTGTAAATTTAGTTTGGTAAATTTGTACGAAATTTTGTATATGATGGTTCTTAAGTTTGTAGTATATGTTTTTCAATGTTATGTGATTAAATGTGTTTAGTATTTGTATGAAATTTTGATTTGTTATGTTTTTTATTTGTCAAATATTAGTATTACTTTATAACATATTTTACAATATAAATATTCCTACTTTAACGTATAGGTATGAATACTTCCCGGATAACATATTAATTCCATCAATCTCTAAAAAGAGATTTGTAACCAAATACATTTCTTTAACAATATGTTAATAAAAAATATTCTACAATGTAAATATTCTCACATTAATGCACATGTGTCAATATTTTTCATATTACATATTGATACAATCAAGCGCCAACGAGAGTCATTTGTAAAAAAAATATTAAATTAAGATACTTTACAACGTAACAATTCATACTTTAGTTATAAGTATGAATATTTTTCTCAGTATCTATCAATACGTTCAAGTACCAAACAAATTAACTAATTTAAGTTACTTTACAAAATAACGATTCATATTTCAATGCGTAAGTTTGAATACTTGAAATTATATCTAACAAAGGACATAATATAGGTTGATTGTTCGTTTCTAAATCATGGGGTCAAATTTTTCAAGTACCTTTTTTGTAGGTTCCTAAAAAGCAATGGAGTAGATATATTTATTTTGTCAATAAAATGTATGTAATTTTAATCAGAATTATTTTGTTTTTTGTGAATTTTGATTTTGATAATTCTTTCCAATGCTTCCTTTAAGCGTAAAAAATAATTCAAATGATGTCAAATTCAGCCCGACAGAACTTTGGGTTTGATGTGTATTTGTTACTCTTTTCCTATGGAATTGGCTAGTTTATTATGTCCTTTGTTAGATAGAAACACTTGATATATGAACTATTTAAACTTGTATTACAGGGTATAAATACTTGCAATATTTGATCTTAATACTTTCAAACGTTATCCAATGCCATAAGGAAAAAAAATTGATAGAATTTGTTAGATACAAACACTTGATACATGAACTATTCACACTTGCATTATGAGGTATGAATACTTGCAATACTTGATATGAATACATTCAACGTAAGCCAATACCATAAGGAAAAAAATTGATAGAATATGTTAGATATAAACACTTGATATATGTTCATACTTGCATGACGAGGTATGAATATTTGCAATACTTGATATTAAATCTTTCAAACGTCATTCAATGCCACAAGGAAAAAAAAAATTGATAGAATTTGTTAGATACAAACACTTGATACATTACACACTTGCATGATGATGTTTGAATACTTGCAATATTGATATTAATACTTTCAGACATCATCCAGTGTCATATGGAAAAAAAAAATTGATAGAATTTGTTAGATACAAATACTTGATACATAAACCATTCACACTTGCATGACGAGGTAAGAATACTTGCAATACTTGATATTAATACTTTCAGACATCTTCTAGTTATGAAAAAAAAATTAAAATTTGAACTATTTACACTTGCATGATAAGGTATAAATACTTACAATACTTGATGTTAATACTTTCAAACGTCATCCAGTGCCATATGGAAAAAAAAATTAAATTTTGATAAAATCTGTTAGGTACAAACACTTGACACATGCTCGACGAGGTATGAATATTTGTTTTATGTTTTACAAGGTGTGAATACTTGTATGACGATGTATGAATACTTGCGCGACGGACAACTCGAATGTATGTCACCCATTGGTCTCATTTGAAAGAGAAAATTGCATAGAAAACATTCGTGGTTTTATATTTACAAAATTCCTCACAGATCGTCAGAAATATTGATGGGATTGAATGGAGAAAAAGAACTCACTTCTAAAAATGTGTAAAAGATGGGTGTGTGATGAGAAATAAAAGAAAGCTGATATGTATAGTTTTTTTTTTGAAATACTTGGTATCTTAGGTATGAATATTTGATAAATTATATATTAATACTTGTACGCATAGGTATCCATATTTGTGCGCGCCAGTTGTAAAATCTTTCAAATATTAGACGGTCCCCCAAGTAGTTAGTGCCCCCTAGAATTAGTGATCCTCAATAGTTAATGATTTGGAGGACAAAATAGAGGATTGTTACATAGGAGACAAGCTAGACGCTATCTAAAATAAAAGTATAGTAAAAATATTAAATTAAATTGACAAGTTGATAATTTGAAGTGCATGTCAAAAATAAGTATTTTTTCCTTGAGTTCCGGATGTTGCAATTGCCCTTCGCCTATGCTTTTAGTAGTTTCTTCAAAATCTACGAAACTTTTGACTTCTTTTCATGTATTTGTCTTCTAGTCATTATATAATCATTTAGTTTTCTGTTTACCTACTACATAATATTTACTTAATATTATATATACAAGAAAGAAATCACTTTTGACAAATAATTTTTCAATTCAAACAAGGATGATAATAAAAAGTTTGTATATATATGTTATTAGATACCTCTTTTTTTTTTAAATGTTATTAGATACATAGATAACTCAATAATAATATTTAATGAGACTATGGTACTATCCATACTACAGATTGGTCTGTACTATGACTTTTATTTTCATTTCAAAGTTCAAAAAGTCAATCGGAACCGCTCAACATGATTTTTATATGAAAATGTACTTGGTGACTAAATTTTACATTATGTAAAAATTTAGTCACTATTTTTTTAGATAGGTAGAAAATTTTTGGATGGCCCATAATCTTTTAGATTAAATGATTTTCTACCTATATAAAAAGAGTAAAAAGTTTCTGAAAAATAAAAATGTGGTCTCGAAGTACATTTTTATATATAGATCATGTTGAGAGGTTTGAATATACTTTTGAACTTCGAAAATGGTGATATTGAGTCATAGTACTGACCGGTGTGTGCTTTGCATAATACCATAACCTCACTCATAATATTTTAAATAACTTTAGTATTATATGAGGTACATTAAGAACCATTAATTAAGTTTAAATCATTAAAGTTTCAAATAGTAGGATGAAACATACATTAAACTTTATCATTTCTATAACATGATAAGTAGGGACAAATCGACACTTTGTCCAGGGCGTTTGAACCGCCCCTATAATTTCACTTTTTTAATAATATATATTAAAATTTAATTAGATTTTTTATTTTTAAAAGTTTTCATACAGTTTAGACTCTCTCATAAAATTTAGATGTGTAGTGGTGGTTAGAACTCTATTTAGTGATTATGTAGATATTTGAATTCAAATCACATTAATCACAAATTATGAATTTTAAGTTTCAACTCCGTCCCTATCTAAATTTTCTAGTTTCACTTCTAATAAGCGCATTATATTTTCATATAGATCATAATTATAATTTTGAATTTAAAAAGTAAAAAGTATTCTTAAAGAATAATAAAATTCATCAAATGATAAACAAATTGTTAAAAAAATATCCTCTTCATTTGATATTATATGGTCCAATTGTCCAAATGAGTTGGAAAGGCTGCAAAAGATAAAAATTTGAATCGAACAGGTGTGGGAGGAACCTAAAGCAAGCCGCGTTAAGAATTGTCAACACGTTTGTAAATTGGAGAAGGCTTTGCTCTTTTTGTTTATTGGAAAATTTAGTAGGATTTGGTGACAATGGGTTAGAGCCTTAAATGGAGAGTAGAGGAAAAAAGGGAGGTGAAGAATAAAAGAAAATGAAATGGAATAGAAATGAAAATTAACATATTTAATTTCTTTGTATTTGAATGATTAATGAGGAAAAATAAATTTATTTTTTTATTTCGTCTTATTTTTTGTTTGGTTGATTAAATTTAGAAGGTTAATGAGAAGTTCAGTAGTTGTTGTAGGTTTGTAACAAAAAACTTGTATGAGAATTATATAAGTAAGATATAAAATTGGACATTTGTATTTTTTGTTCTAAAAATATTTACAACAAATTTATTTACATCCGTTACCTCCAAATCAGAAGGAAAACCAATTATAATTATAATAATATAAAGTTAAACCTTTTACCTCTTGTACTCTTTCACTTCCAATATAATTTTGTCAACCAAACACGATTCGACAGAAAATTTTATTTCTTTCTATTCCCTCCCTTCCTCTACTCTCCATTCAAACAAGGTGTTAGAGGTTATATTTTGTTTATTGTCCACACGTTAGGACTTGAAAGTTGGATTCCAACGAGAAAACGACGTCGGGTTAAAGAGAATAAAACGCCAATTCCCAACCCAATCATTGAGGCATTGATTGCTTTTATCCACACTTGGTGCTCAGGGGCCGTCTCCTAATTCGTATCTGTCACGGCGCCGGATAATCATACCGGCCTTTACTGTAAAATAAAATAAAAACCCAATCACCGCGCCGGATAAAACTTTGATAAACAAGTACTATATATATTTATTAACATTTCAATAGATATTAGTTCGCTGACACCAACATACTGGTATAAATCATTTTATCAATAAAATAATAAGAAATTATATCATTTACTTGTGGGATCTCATCTCATATAATTCCACGACTGCTACTGAATACATATTAGAAAAAGAAATTTGTCACTTTGACGCACCAAATAACCCTGGCCTACAACTAATTAAGAATCAGGTACTGTTTAAATAGTTACCATGATTTAGTACAGTCCGACGAGGGGATCCCACAAATTAAGGATATGATCACCCCTGGGCCTGGCCCTAACTATTCATAAGTTGGTGTGCTTTTGCAAGCTTTTGACTGTATCATATTCCTTGAGAAAGGCACCATACATTTCACTTCTTCTTTTTACATCCCTAAAATAAAATTTGTTTACACACTATATAGCACACTATTATAAGTCGACGAGTCGGAGGTGAAAATTCCAATACATTTCTGAATATTGATGCTCTTCCGCAGAATAAACCATATAATTTTCTATTGAAAAGCGTTACAGGAGGCACTCTTTTGTTATTTGAAGAAGGTCATAAATAGCGAAGAGAAAAAGAAAGGAAAAAATACGATATAATATTAAATATTACTCTGGAGGTGCTAGACGATACAATTAGTGCGCTGAGCTAACGATATAATATTAATTATGTTTGGTGGCTACTTAAGTGTAAGAAAAACTAAGTTGCTTATTACATCTTACTCTTCTTCTTTTTATATCTTGTTTGGCAACTTAAAATCATGACTTAATTAATCTTCTAGAGAAATAAAATATTTTAAAATAACTCTTTATCTATCACAGTGAATCTAGCTTATAACTAGAACAAGTAGGGAGTACATGCAGATCATTCATCTGCATGTAGAAGTGATTCATTTATTTTGTCGGTTATTCTATTTTACCTCCTTTAATTTTACATCTTGTTTGACAATGGAAGTGTTGAGTACGAGATTTATCTAAACCTCTTATCCCACGCTAAATATGGCCATAGAGGACAAAAGGCCGGAATTTTGAAGTTACCATTATCTCAAAAAAAGTACACCAAAAACCAAAAATTCTGGGTATTTCAAGATCTACCACGGCCGCAGAACCAGCTAGGAGTTCTGCGGCTCCAGCCAGGGGTCCGCATTCTGCAGCCCAAATGCTGGAGACCGCAAATGCATTCTGCTGGGCCCATATATATATATATATATATATATATAGAGAGAGAGAGAGAGAGAGAGAGTGGCTAATATCAAAACGTTTGCACCAAGCCTCTCGTGCAACCAAGTCATTTTCGGATTTTCAAAGTCAAAACGGTCGATCCGAGCCGTTAGATGTGATCTCTATATTAAAATCTACTTGGAGACCAAATTTTATATTTTTTTGGAATTTTTTTACTATTTATTAAGCCACTTTGAAAATTACTGATCACATGGTCCAGAAATTAGTTGCACTGTTTTACTGTTCATCCAGTTCAGCAATTTCCAAAGTGGCTTAATAAATAGTAAAAAAATTCCAAAAAATGTAAAATTTGGTCTCCAAGCAGATTTTAATATAGATTGAACATCTAACGGTTCGGATCGACCGTTTGGACTTTGAAAACCCGAAAACAACTTGGTTGCACGAGAGGCTTGGTGCAAACGTTTTGATATTAGCCACTCTCTCTCTCTCTCTCTCTATATATATATATTATAATCTGGCTAATATGCTACGCGTATATAAGGGCCTCTCCGTGCTACGGCTCACTTTTTGAGTTTTCAAAATCCTAACGGTCGATCCGAACCGTTCAACATGATCTCCATATGAATATGTACTTGCATACCAAATTTTACATTTTTTAGAATTTTTTTACTATTTATTAAGCCACTTTGAAAATCGCTGATCCAATGGTCCAGCAGATTTTACTATTGTGTACAAATTAGTGTTTTTTTCAAAGTGACTTAATAAATAGTAAAAAAATTCTAAAAAATGTAAAATTTTGGTTTGCAAGTACATATTCATATGGAGATCATGTTGAACAGTTTCGGATCGACCGTTAGGATTTTGAAAACTCAAAAAGTGAACCATAGCACGGAGGGCTCTATGCTACGCGTTAGCACCGTAGCACTGTCCTATATATATATATATATATATATATATTATATATATCTTTTTTGGCACAGCAAACTTTGAGATATCTCATACGGGCACGCATTCCAAAACAAAAAAAATATTAAGTATATCCCCACGTGGTGCCCCTGTTTTAATTAGATAAAAAATCATATATATATAATATATAGGGCCGCAGAATGGTTCTGCGAAATACTCAAATTTGATGGTTTTTGGTTTATATTTTTGAGATAACGATAACTTTAAAAATTTCAGGTAAAAAGGCTGTTAAGTTGAAGCGATTGTGACTACCAACTCAAGAATAAAAAAGGACTTTTATTTATAAATAATAATGAATATTGGTAAAAATTTATTTTACCAAGAAAATAGGAAATCTACTCCGTTGGTGTTGGCTATATAAATGAGGCAACCTTTGTAAATTGTGTTAAGAGCACAGAAGCAGGGAAAGAGCAGAGGGCCTCAGGTTCTATCTCTACACCTTTTAACCAAAAGAGAGCTGAAGAAAGAGAACATCAAACTAGAAGAGCAACTGTATCTTTAAATCAGAGGGTTTTTCCTACTAAGAAGACATGGGAGAGGTATGTTGAATCACACATATATAATAATTTCTCACTTCTTCATACATACTAGGACCTCTCACATGAATTTCCATAACATGCTTCACCAGCTTTTCAGCTTCTCTTTCTCCATTAACATAACAAATGTATATCATGACAATTCAAGTAATTGCTCAGGAATAGTTCCTCAAGCTTTTAAAGTGTCCTCATCTTTATGCCAATGAAGAAGTATTATTCCTTTTGTACTTGTCAAATA
>JAJGRW010000891.1:739250-758663 GCA_025461045.1 Carex parvula | reverse complement strand
CAAAAGAACAAGCCTAATCAAAGTCAATGACAAGTTCAATTTGAAAATCAAATATTCAAAACATAACAAACCCAACTTAACAATTTTTTAGAAGACAAAAATCAGCCTTTTTTTAGTGGCAAAGACGAGTATATTTTTTTGTACGGGAAGTTGCAGGTTCAAATCGAACATATTATCCTCAAATTTTAAATTCAGATTTTTTTTTTTTTTTGAAAAAAATTGAGAAATTTAGATCTCTAATTTCTCTTAGAAAAGTTTTGAGAACAAAATGACAATTAAAACTTGACACGTTAATATCCTCTAAACCACATTACTTTGAGGATATACAAAGTATTTAATGAAAATATTGTGTCAAAGTCAATACCACATATAAAATTTGTTTTAAAAGTATGATGACTGTCAACAAGTTCTGACTGTTGGGTATACAATTCAAAGGATATATACAAAGTACTTGATGAAAAAATGATTGGTTCAAAGTCATACTACTATATATATATATGTTTGTTAAAAGTATGACTTGTCAAACAAGTTCTGACGGTGTTTGGGTATACAATTCAAAGGATGGATTGAATATATAAACCAATATTGACTTTCAAAGGTCAACTAAAATTTGGGAGGCAATATTCTGTTTGTTGGGTCCCCATTCATCATATTTATTTATATTATCAAGGTAATAATTGTATCTCACAATTCTTAATCTCATACATTTCATTTCTCAAATATGACCAAGAAAAAATAGCCCTTCCATGCGTTTTCCGATGTTTTAAGAAATTATTTTAGTCAATTAAAGATTTTTCACCTGACATTTAAATTTTGAAGTTATTTAAATTGTTTGACGTTCCTTCAACAAAATACAATTTTTTTTTTTTTTGCAACTTAACCAAATCAAACTAGGCAAACCAAAGTAATAATTCGGTTTCTAAAATAGAACCGAACTGAACCGATTTAGCTTGCAACCGAACCGAAACTCCAATGTTTTATTTCGGTTTGTTCGGTTCAAACCAAAATATATTAATTTTTTATTTAAATCAATTGATTTATAATAAACCGGGTTATTAAGATATTAAAAATAAACCAAAGTATTTAAAAATTGATTAAAAATAAACCGGGGTATTAAGAAATAAACCAGGACGGTTACAAATTCATAATATTAAAGTTCGGTTGGTTCGGTTTTTTCGTTTGAAATTTCCAAACCGAACCGAATTGAAATAATTCGTTTTAAAACTAAACCGAACCGAACCATTAAACCAAAAAAATCAAACCGTTTGGGCCAAACTAATTCGGTTCGGTTCAAAACCAACTAAAGCGAACGAGAATTTGAAGTAGGAGACCAAGTCTACCTCGTTTGGTCTAAATTTATTGTATTGGCTTTAAACAGAATAACAGCGCGTTGTATTAAAACAAAAATAGGGCCCAAAATGAAATGTGTTAGGCCCAATACTTGTATTTGTTTTTCCCAATATCTCGGCCTATAGTAATTTGAAATTGGAGCCATACCAAGTCCATAAAAAAAAAATACTTGAAATTATTCAAATCTTTTGAAACTTGTACAAATTTAGCTATTTTCATGTTTTACCAGCTCTTTTTTTTTAAAGAGATAATGTTACGACCCAAATTGATTTTGAACTACGCGTTCGTCCATCGACAGACCAAAATAATCAAAGTTTAATTTTAAAACATAATATCATCACTATAACTTTACTGTAAGTTCTTACAAATCAGTATAAATAATAGTCTGCTTAGGCTTACAAAATGAACTCTGATTTATTTTTTTACTTAAATTTTCTTATTTTATTTATAAAAATTAAAACTATTAGTTATCCTCGTAAAATAAAACTACAATACACTTATTTATTTAGCATCCAATCTCAATTTTGTAGTTTCGTCCCTGACAGTTGCATAGTGGTAGGCATCTTTGGAATGAAATGAAACCATACAATAAATTTCTCAACCAAGATATATTGAAATGATTTTAAATAAGAGGAGGGATCAAGTTACACAAATTTGAGTTACAATACTATTTTTTTTTCATTTTCAAAGTCCAAATCGTCGATCCAAACCGTTAACGTGATCTCCACATAAAATGTGCTTGCAGATCAAATTTTACATTTTTTGAATTTTTTACTATTTATTAAGTATTTTACAAAAAATATCATTCAGACCATTGAATTTTATACCCATCTTAATAAATAGTAAAAAATTCAAAAAAAAATGTAAAATTTGATCTGCAAGCACATTTTATTTAGATAATCATGTTGAACGGTTTGGATCGACGATTTGGACTTCGAAATGAAAAAACTGATTGTTGTAACTTGATCCCTCCTCTTTAATTGGATATAAAATCTCATAATTTTCTCATTTATTTTTTTCAGAAAATTATGGAGGAAAAAATGGAAAGAGGGAGCTTAAGAGAAGCATACCATCTCTCTATTTTTTTGGTGGTCTAATCGCTGAAAGAATGGTAAATCCATACTTTATTGAGAAATTAATTGAATAATGAACCATAAGTCGTCTGATCACGTAGAAATTCGTGCTGATGGCTTACATACATTCATGAGACGGTTGAGATTATTAAAATTTAAATCCGCTCGCACAAATTTCATTGTAAATCGGACGACTTAGACTAGATATTTGACAGATTTCAGTCCGATCGATACCTATTCGAAAACTCCAGCTCCTATCATTAATGAGTGCGTATCCTCTGAGGTATCTCAATTTTTGCATGACGACGTGTATGGTGCCTATTCGGGGATAGCACGGGGTCAGTGTTTGTGTTGCTTTGAGATTCATGCAGAACGTATTGAAAGGTTGGGATTTTCCATAAAACACTCAAAGATATCTCAGAGGAGCGAATTCCTTATTACCCCCTCATTACTATTTGGTAACTAGCGGTTTCTATGACCATGAAAAGATGCATCTCCACAATAGATCATCCCCATTAATTAACTAAAATATCAACAGCCTGATTTATTTGGAAAAAAATACTATTATAAGATTAGTTTCACTTAATTTTTCTTTCATTATCATATTTTTTCTTTTAGAAAAGATACAAAAGTCATGTAAAATTATATAAATATATACAAAACAAGAAAAATTAGTCTTTAATCTAATGGCCAACACAATACTCTCCATGTGAGAAGTCACTTATTCAAAATCCAGAGGAGATCTCTTGTGGATAGTAATAGGGGGGTGCTTCACACCATCACCAGTGCTGTACAAAACGGCCGTTTAGGCCGATTAATCGGCCCATTAGACGTTGGCAGCAATCAAATCGTTACGAATTTTCTCGCCTAATTAGCTGATTTTTTCTGATTATGACCGATTATTCTCATTATTCTCAATTGATTGCTTGGCGGTACCCTTTCCATCTGATGAGCACTTCTGTTATTTACAACACTGATCCAAATCTCTTACTAAAAAAAAATGCATAAAACAACTTTTTTTTTGTTTGGATATGAATGAAAATAATATTATAATTTCTGTATTTATACATAGAGCATTATTTCAACGCTTGGAACCTTTGGATTTACATGGAGCACGACATATGCAACCTTCAGGCGAACACTCGCCCTGACCATAGTAACCAACTGAGAACACACAAGCTCTGTTGCAATCATATGCAACACATGTTGTGTTATTATTATCCATTAAAACTGTGCACTCTTCATCACTTGGATCCTCCGACTCTTGATCACTTGAAATCTCGGCCGTTGCACCTAATTAATTAATTAATTATTAATTAACACATTAAATTGGGGGGTTAATTAATTTAAAGAGTGCTTAAATTATAATGAACAAGTAGTGTTAGTATGGGATCGATTTTGATATCCAATTATAGGGTAGAGATTTTAACTGAGCAGTTTTGACTTAATGCAGTGCACGGAATATAAAATTAAAACACGCTGCATATGGTTCGTGCACTGTAGAAGCCAAAACTACGCTAAAAATCTTTGCCCTTAATTATACTATGGTAATTTACTAGTAATGAGAAAATAAATTGAGGGAATTACATTAATTTAAAAGTGCTTAATAATAATGAACAAATGTTTCATGGGATATTGCTATCCAAAGAACAATGCTTGTAGCATGCATATGGTTCGTGCACAGCATGAAGTTAAAACTGCTCTGTTAAATCTTTGCCCTTAATTATTTATGAAGATTTGTCTTTGGTCTAGTGGCAAAGACACAAGGCTCCTACGTGGAAGGTTACGAAATTCGAAACCCACAAAGTGGGGAAATCCCTATATTAATTATTAATACATAGAGGTTTGAAATGTGTTGGTGACTGACCTCCAACTCATATTTCAAAAGAAATTATACTATGATAATTTGTTATTACAATTATACTACAAGAGCAAACAAATTAAAAAAATAATTATGAACAGTTAAGTATAAAAAGAATCAAGAAAAATACGGAAAGACAGCAGAGCATTGCAAGTAGAAGAGATGAAGAAACAACCTTCATCTGTTTAATTCTCAAATCAATATTTTAAGAAGGATATAGGAAATAATTTCTAAACAAAAATTGTGACGCCAAAATGTTTAAAGGTCTAATGAAATCCATTTTTTTCTAATAATGGATTTTCAAACAACATTCCATGACTCACGTGGTATTAACTATATTTATTTCTCGATGGATTATCAACCTTATATAAATGGTCATAGTGCGTTGAACATTGATGCACACAAAAGATGGCAGATAGATTTGCTAAAGATAGTTAACATGCAAGAAAGAAAGTAAAAAATATTTGAAAATAAAAGTGTTTTTGATATATAGTTGGGCTATGGTGCATTGTAATGTATAAGTTCTTTTGTAAATTGGATTGTAAATCGTTGGATTCGAAGTCCAAACAGTCCATCTAAATGGCTCAATATGTTCTTTCATATTAAAATGTGCTTGGTGACCAAATTTTATATTTCTTGGAAATTTTTTACCATTTGTTTAGAATTTTTTAAATCGCTATTTTTCAAAAAATTTTGGACCATAGAAAAACAGTGATTTTAAATTTTTTTAAAAAATATTAAATAATTTCCAAAAAATTTAAAATTGGTCTCCAAGCACATTTAATATGGATATCAAATTAACGTTTGGATCGGTTGTTTGAAAATCAAAACCAACGATTTATAGTCCAATGTACAAGAGGGTCTATACATTGCAATGCACCATAGCCAAACTCTCTCTCTCTCTCTCTCTCTCTCTATATATATATATATATATATATATATATATTGATATATAGAGTAGAACTAGGGTGGTCCTAAGTTCATCAATTCTTTTTGTGAACTCAATTCTAAAATCTATCAGATTGATTTTAAATGACAAATCGAACCATTGAAACTCGTCTACCTTGTCTACATGCAAAAATTTAAACTTTCAAATTAATTTAGTATAAAGTCAAGTGATCAAAATTAGAATGTTTATAAATTAATTTTAATACATTAATTTTTTGAACGTTTTTGAACCACTTGACTCTATACAAAATTAATTCGAAAATTTAAAATTTTTCAATGTAGATGCATCACTTAGTAAGGTAGATGAGTTTCAATGGTTCGGATTCGTCATTTGAAGTCAATCCGACAGGTTTGGAGTTGTTCACAAGAGGTTGATGAACTTACGAACACCATAGTTTTAGATGAGTTTTCAATTATACATATATATATATATGTATATATATCTATGGTATATATAATATCTATATATGGTTAATGAACTCATCTACAACTTTGTGTTCGTAAGTTCATCAACCTCTTTGTGAACTCAACTCCAAAACCTCTCGTATTGACTTCAAATGACGAATCCGAATTATTGAAACTCATCTACCTTACTAAGTGATGCATCTACATTGAAAAATTTTAAATTTTCGAATTAATTTTGTATAGAGTCAAGTGGTTCAAAAACGTTCAAAAAATGAAAGTATTAAAATTAACATATAAACATTCTAATTGTGATCACTTGACTTTATACTAAATTAATTTGAAAGTTTAAAATTTTTGCATGTAGACGCATCACTCGTAAGGTAGACGAGTTTCAATGGTTCGGATTTGTCATTTAAAATCAATCCGATAGATTTTAGAGTTGAGTTCACAAAAAGAATTGATGAACTTAGGACCACCCTAGTTCTACTCTATATATCAATATATATATATATAGAGAGAGAGAGAGAGAGTTTGGCTATGGTGCATATTGCAATTGATAGACCCTCTTGTATATTGGACTATAAATTGTTGGTTTTGATTTTCAAACAACCGATCCAAACCGTTTAATTTGATATCCATATTAAATGTGCTTGGAGACCAAATTTTAAATTTTTTGGAAATTATTTAATATTTTTTTAGAATTTTTTAAAATCGCTGTTTTTCTATGGTCCAGAAATTTCTGAAAAATAGCGATTTAAAAAATTCTAAACAAATGGTAAAAAATTTCCAAAAAAATCTAAAAAAATTTCACCAAGCACATTTTAATATGAAAAACATGTTGAGCCATTTAGATGGACTGTTTGAACTTCGAATCCAACAATTTACAGTCCAATGTACAAAAGAACTTATACATTACAATGCAACATAGCCCAACTATATATATCAAAAACACTTTTATTTTCAAATATTTTTTACTTTCTTTCTTGCATGTTAACTATATTTAGCAAAGTCTATCTGCCATCTTTTTGTGTGCATCAATGTTCAACGCACTATGACCTTTTTTTATAAGGTTGATAATCCATCGAGAAATAAATCTAGTTAATTAATACCACGTGAGTCACGGAATGTTGTTTGAAATCCATTATTAGAAAAAATGGATTTCACTTGACCTTTAAACATTTTGGCGTCACAATTTTTGTTTATAAATTATTTCCTATATCCTTCTTAAAATATTGATTTGAGAATTAAACAAGATGAAGGTTGCTTTCATGACATCTCTTCTACTTGCAATGCTCCTGCTGTCCTCCCGTATTTTTCTTGATTCTTTTTATACTTAACTGTTCATAATTATTTTTTTTTAATTTGTTTGCTCTTTGTAGTATAATTGTAATAACAAATTATTATAGTATAATCTTTTTAAATATGAGTTGGAGGTCAAGCCACCCAACACATTTCAAACCTCTATGTATTAATATAGATGACATAAGAGCCATGTGTCTTTGCCACTAGACCAGAGACAAGTTCTTCATAGTATAATTAAGGGCAAAGATTTTAACAGAGCAGTTTTAACTTCATGTAGTGCACGAACCATATGCAATGCTACAAGCGTTGTTTCTATTGGATAGCAATCCCATAGAAACATTTGTTCATTATTATTTAAGCACTCTTTAAAGTAATTGTAATTCCCCCAATTTATTTTCTCATTACTTAATATATTACTGTAATAATAAATTATCATAGTATAATTAAGGGCAAAGATTTTTAACGGAGTACGTAGTTTTGGCTTCATACAGTGCACGAACCATATGCAGCGTTGTTTTAATTCTATATTCCGTGCACTGCATTAAGTCAAAACTGCTCAGTTAAAATCTCTACCCTATAATTGGATAGCAAAATCCCATACTAACACTTACTTGTTCATTATAATTTAAGCACTCTTTAAATTAATTTTAACCCTTCAATTTAATGTGTTATTAATTAATTAATTAATTAATTAATTAGGTGCAACGGCCGAGATTTCAAGTGATCAAGAGTCGGAGGATCCAAGTGATGAAGAGTGCACAGTTTTAATGGATAATAATAACACAACATGTGTTGCATATGATTGCAACAGAGCTTGTGTGTTCTCAGTTGGTTACTATGGTCAGGGCGAGTGTTCGCCTGAAGGTTGCATATGTCGTGCTCCATGTAAATCCAAAGGTTCCAAGCGTTGAAATAATGCTCTTGTTTTGTATATATTTACAGAAATTAATTATAATCTTATTTTCATCCATATCCAAAAAAACTATTTTTATGTTGTTTTGTACATTTTTTTTTTTAGTAAGAGGTTTGGATCAGTGTTTGTAAATAACGGAGTACTCGTCGGATGGATAGGGTACCGCCAAGCAATCAATTGAGAATAATGAGAATAATCGGTCATAATCAGAAATAATCAGCTAATTAGGCGAGAAAATTCGTAACGATTTGATCGCTGCCAACGTCTAATGGGCCGAATAATCGGCCTAAACGGCCGTTTTGTACAGCACTGGTTTGGATGTGAAGCCACCCACCTATTACTATCCACAAGAGATCTCCTCTGGATTTTGAATAAGTGACTTCTCACATGGAGAGTATTGTGTTTGGCCATTAGATTAAAGACTAATTTTTCTTGTTTTGTATATATTTATATAATTTTACATGACTTTTGTATCTTTTCTAAAAGAAAAAATATGATAATGAAAGAAAAATTACGTGAAACTAATCTTATAATAGTGTTTTTTTTCCAAATAAATCAGGCTGTTGATATTTTAGTTAATTAATGGGGATGATCTATTGTGGAGATGCATCTTTTCATGGTCATAGAAACCGCTAGTTACCAAATAGTAATGAGGGGGTAATAAGGAATTCGCATCCTCTGAGATATCTTTGAGTGTTTTTATGGAAAATCCCAACCTTTCAAATACGTTCTGCATGAATCTCAAAGCACAAACACAGACCCCCGTGCTATCCCCGAATAGGCACCATACACGTCGGTCATGCAAAAATTGAGATACCTCAGAGGATACGCACTCATTAATGATAGGAGCTGGAGTTTTCGAATAGGTATCGATCGGACTGAAATCTATCAAATATCTAGTCTAAGTCGTCCGATTTACAATGAAATTTGTGCGAGCGGATTTAAATTTTTAATAATCTCAACCGTCTCATGAATGTATGTAAGCCATCAGCACGAATTTCTACGTGATCAGACGACTTATGGTTCATTTATTCAATTAATTTCTCAATAAAGTATGGATTTACCATTCTTTCAGCGATTAGACCACCAAAAAATAGAGAGATGGTATGCTTCTCCTTAAGCTCCCTCTTTCCATATTTTTCCTCCATAATTTTCTGAAAAAAATAAATGAGAAAATTATGAGATTTTTATATCCAATTAAAGAGGAGGGATCAAGTTACAACAATCAGTTTTTTTCATTTTCGAAGTCCAAATCGTCGATCCAAACCGTTCAACATGATTATCTAAATAAAATGTGCTTGCAGATCAAATTTTACATTTTTTTTGAATTTTTTTACTATTTATTAAGATGGGTATAAAATTCAATGGTCTGAATATGACTATTTTTTGTAAAATACTTAATAAATAGTAAAAAAATTCAAAAAATGTAAAATTTGATCTGCAAGCACATTTTATTGTGGAGATCACGTTGAACGGTTTGGATCGACGATTTGGACTTTGAAAATGAAAAAAAATAGTTATTGTAACTCAAATTTGTTGTAACTTGATCCCTCCTCTTATTTAAAATCATTTCAATATATCTTGGTTGAGAAATTTATTGTATGGTTTCATTTCATTCCAAATGAATGCCTACCACTATGCAACTGTCAGGGACGAAACTACAAAATTGAGATTGGATGCTAAATAAATAAGTGTATTGTAGTTTTATTTTACGAGGATAACTAATAGTTTTAATTTTTATAAATAAAATAAGAAAATTTAAGTAAAAAAATAAATCAGAGTTTCATTTTTGTAAGCCTAAGCAGACCTCATTATTTATACTGATTTTGTAAGAACTTACAGTAAAGTTATAGTGATGATATTTATGTTTTAAAATTAAACTTTGATTATTTTTTGGTCTGTCGATGGACGAAGCGTAGTTCAAAATCAATTTGGGTCGTAACATTTATCTCTTTAAAAAAAAAAGAGCTGGTAAAACATGAAAATAGCTAAATTTGATACAAGTTTCAAAAGATTTGAAATAATTTCAAAGTATTTTTTTTTTATGGACTTGGTATGGCTCCAATTTCAAATTACTAATAGGCCGAGATATTGGGAAAAACAAATACAAGTATTGGGCCTAACACATTTCATTTTGGGCCCTATTTTTGTTTTAATACAACGGCGCTGTTATTTCTGTTTAAAGCCAATACAATAAATTTAGACCAAACGCAGTACTGGGAGTAGGGGTGTTCATTGGGTCCGCTTTAGTTGGTTTTGAACCGAACCGAATTAGTTTGGCCTAAACGGTTTGATTTTTTTGGTTTAATGGTTCGGTTCGGTTTAGTTTTTAAAACCGAATTATAATTTCAATTCGGTTCGGTTTGGAAATTTTCAAAACCGAAATAACCGAACCAACCGAACTTTTATATATTATGAATTTGGTAACCGTCCTGGTTTATTTCTTAATACCCCGGTTTATTTTTTAATCAATTTTTTTAAATACTTTGGTTTATTTTTTAATATCTCTGTTTATTTCTTAATATCCCGGTTTATTATAAATCAATTGATTTAAATAAAAAATTAATATATTTTGGTTTGAACCGAACAAACCGAAATAAAACATTGGATTGTTTCGGTTCGGTTGCAATGCTAAATCGGTTCAGTTCGGTTCTATTTTAGAAACCGAATTATTACTTTGGTTTGCCTAGTTTGATTTGGTTAAGTTGCAAAAAAAAAAAAATTGTATTTGTATGAAGGAACGTCAAACAATTTAAATAACTTCAAAATTTAAATGTCAGGTGAAAAATCTTAAATTGACTAAAATAATTTCTTAAAACATCGCAAAACGCATGGAAGGGCTATTTTCTCTTGTCATATTTGAGAAATGTATGTATGGATTAAGAATTGTGAGATACAATTATTACTCCTTGATAATATAAATAAATATGATGAATGGGACCCACAAAACAGAAATATTGCCCCCAAATTTTAGTTTGACCTTTGAAAATCAATATTGGTTTATATATTCAATTAAATCCATCCTTTGAATTATATACCCAACAGTCAGAACAATTGTTTGACAAGTCACTTTTAAAACAATATTTATATATGTTGTATTGACTTTGAACGAATCATTTTTTCATCAAGTACTTTGTATATATATCCTTTGAATTGTATACCCAACAGTCAGAACTTGTTTGACAAGTCATACTTTTAAAACAATATTTATATATGTGGTATTGACTTTGAACCAATCATTTTTTCATTAAATACTTTGTATATCCTCAAAGTAATTTGGTTTAGAGGATATTAACGTGTCAAGTTTTAATTGCCATTTTGTTCTCAAAACTTTTTCTAAGAGAAATTAGAGATCTAAATTTCTCAATTTTTTCAAAAAAAAAAAAAAAAAATCTGAATTTAAAATTTTGAGGATAATATTGTTCGATTTTGAACCTGCAACTTCCCGTACAAAAAAATATTACTCGTAATTTGCCACTAAAACAAAGGCTGATTTTTGTCTTCTAAAAATTGTTAAGTTGGGTTTGTTATGTTTCTGAATATTTGATATTTTCAAATTGAAACTTGTCATTGACTTTGATTAGGCTTGTTCTTTTGTTCACTTTCAAGCCAATGTATGAACTATTTTAAGTGAAATTTATTAAATTGTGGATCATGCAAATATGTTAGTGAGTAGTCTAAAAAAAAGTAATGAAATCTTATTATATAAGAATTAATATGTCCTTTTATCTTTATTTAATTTTGAATCATGTTGTGAGTAGTATGAGATACTACTGAAGCACTTTTATATAAGAGTTAATATGTCCATATTTATATCATTTATTAATTTTGAATCATGCAAACATGTTATTAGTAGTCTGAGGAAGTACTGCTGAAACCTTGTTTTTTTTTTATTTATTTATTGTGACTGAAACCTTGATTCTTAAGTTCACTGAGTCTCTTTGTGAACTCAACTTTAAAATCTATCAAATTGGTTTCAAATAACGAATACAATCGTTGAAATTCATCTATCTTATAAGTGATGCGTTTACATGCAAGAAAATTAAATTTTAAAATTAATTTTGTATAGAGTCAAGTGGTAAAAAAATATTTAAAAAATTAATTTTGGCTAGGAGAAATGATCATCATTTACCGGTTTAATGTTTAAACCGCTAATTTCAATATTTATTATCAAAACTAATAGCAAAAGTGTGAAAAGCTGACAAATTTAAACAAGAAAGATTTTAAAATGATTTAATTAAGCCAAACAATATATATACTATCTTTACGGTTCAACTTAATAGAATCATGATTTAATTAAATGACTTAAATATTCAGCTAATATGACTAATTTATGATGGATTATTTTTATTCAAGATACGATAAAATTTAACACTTAAACAATTTTCTTGTCATATTAAGGAATTTGCAAGCCGAACTAATTTAAAAGTGGACTTAATTTTTTTAAAGCTAATTTGACGCTGGTTTTTATTTTTTAAATTAGTGATTGAAATCTGAGGTGGTCTGATATCCCATTGGAGCTGTTCGATTTTCATTAAAATTCATGCGGACAACTTTAAGATTTGTGTTGATTAAGTGTGCACTTTTAAAATTGATCCAATGGCTCTAATCAGACATCAAATTGAATTTTGTTCGATATCCATCAGACACTCTTAAAAATTAGAACGGTTCAGAATTTCCACAAATTAACTCAAAATTTGAGATATTCATACAAATTCATATTTTAATATTCACAAAAAATCTTTAACCGAATTTTGAACATACGACTTCTCATATAAAAAATATTATCTTTTGTTATTGAATATCTCCAACTTTATCTTGTTTATACTTCTTATTTTCTCTCTCTTTGATGAAAGACTTTGGTTGGTTACTCGGTCTAAAATCTAATTAAATTGCTTTGTATATTAAATTTCTCACTTGGCCTAATTTCAAAATTTTAATCCATAAAAATTGTGGGGTCTAAGTGGACTCTACTTATAAAATTGATTGGTACTAAAATTGATGCCTAGAAATTAATTAAGTTCTTCTAGAAGCATAGTGTCATTAATTTGATATTTTATCCGCCGCCTTTTGAGAATGCAAACAAATAGTTTGAACTTCATTTTAAAAATAACCATATCTACAAAAATAAATACTTAAGATAAGGTGATGTATTTAATAAATATTTTACATTATAAAATTATTTGAACAAATATTTTTTTCAAAACAATATAGAGTGCCACGTGCGAATCGACATGAATAACACAAAAATATAATAAGAATTTAAGAATTTAATTGCATATTATCATAAGAGGAAATAAAATACTCCTTATTTATTATATTTATATTTTTTGTTATTTCAAAAATAGGATATTGTTTCATTGTTTTTTTTTTCAAAATCCAATAATGAGATCTTTTTATTCAAATTCTGTACGACTGGGAATTCTTCAAAACTGTCTAATTTTTTCTAGTGGATGCATTTTTCTTTGTGCGATCCGCTAATGAAAAAGTGTTGAAATGCCAAAATTTATATAACCAATAAATCTCATTCCAAGTATTTTGTGTGCAACTTGGGTTGTGATTTTGCTTCTACGCTGATAACTTAAAACAAATCTACATTTTTTTAAATTGTAGAGAACACCCCACAATTGCAATATTTTTAAAGTAGGCCCTTATACCACATGTCATTAAATAAATAAAAAATACAACCTCCTCTTTAAAAAAAATGCCCCTGTCATGCATTTTTCAAAGCTGACATGTCAATTATTTATTTTCTATAAAAATTTAAATTTTTGAGAAAGGAATTGTATTTTTTTTTCTTCAAACAATAGATGAAACTGCACCAATGATACAGTTCCAGCAGGTGCAGGATTATGGGACCGCACCAATGGTGTTGTTCCAGTATTTTTCATACATTAAAACCTATCTGGACCACATATTTACCTGATCTATTTTTCGAAGAAAAAAACAATTAATGTCTTTTCTAAAAAAATGAATTTTTAATTTTCAAAAAAAAATCCTGGACATGTCCATTATTTATTTTCTACAAAAGTAGGCAAGTAGCACTACCCCAGAAAAAAATTAAATTGGTTGATCCATTATTCCATTATCTATTCACAGATTTTGTATAACAAAACAACTAATTCAGAAGTTAGTTGTTATCAACTTTTTAACCTTTTGTGAGTTCCATAAATGCATTGACTCAGTTCGGTGGGGACGCCGTTAGACTTGTTTGTTGGTGACATGTATCAGCCTTCCGAAGGGGTAATGATTTTAACAGAGCAGATTTAGCTTCATACAGCGCACGGACAATAGAATGAAGTAGCGCTGCATATTGTTAGTGAGCTGTATGAAGGTAAAACTATGCTGTTAAAATCTTTACTTAATTTTCTTTTTTGGCAAGAATATGAATTAATTGAAAGAGATATGGTCAAGAGAGGAGTAATAAATTATCTTTTTCAGGTTTTGATTACCTGTCATAACGGCAGTTGGGCCCCCCACGTTGCTTCCAGGTTTATATATCAGAAACACCTCAATAAATTTAAAATCTTGTGGACAAGTACCTATTCTTTACTCTCTTTTTTTTTTTTTTTGTATAGACCGTGCAATATATACTTTATAAAGAGAATTAAGTTTTAAAAACTGTTTTTATTTATTATAAATCATCCATAGTTTTATCCATTCACTTATATTTTTTTCTTATTTATTATGATCGAAGAGTTCATATTTTCGGACCATTGTCCTCATTTAATAACGTTTGTATTTTCTGTACGAATTTCCATATTGGTAACCATGTTGTTTTCTATAATATAGGTTTTAGGATTTAGAAAAAAAAAATGTTTTGAATATAATTTATAAAAATATTCCTTAAAAAAATATCATTGATAAAATGTACTTATTATGAAGTATATATTGTTGCTAGAATTTAATATAAATTGTTTTTTTCCTGAAACAATTATAGTATCGTATAATAAGACAAAAAAAAAATCTGATGCATCAAACCATTATCAAGACTTGAATAGTTTCAACTTAAATTTTGATACTTCCATTAATTAAATAACTGTTATAAAGTGACTAAAGCTCACTTTGGTATTATTTGTTCAAATTTTGTATTAAAAATATTGCTAAGAGAAGATGAATAACAGATTTGTAAAAACTAAGGGGGTGCTTTTGCAATCTAAGACTTAACACCTTGGCAATATTATAATTTTCTGTTTGAATGATGTGACATCATTATAGTGAGTAGGTGTCTTCTATTAGAATAATTAATTTCTGCCATTATTTGCTAATAGAATAAAAGTACAAGGAAGTCTCTCTCTCTCTCTCTCTCTCTCTCTCTCTCTATGTTCACAAATCCACCATGGAAGGGTCTTCACCATGGCTAGAATCAATCAAACAAGTTCTCAGTGTTGCCTATGTGATCCTCCTATTTTGTGCTGCTTTCTTCATTGGAGGCCTTAAAGGTAACTAACTATACAATACCAATTCCAGATTAGCATCTGAATTTACTTGGAATATACTTTTAGTATTCTCTTAATTTGTTTATTGCTTGAGAAACATTTTCCTTTAGTTGATTGCCTAAATTTAATTGTTAAGATATGGGTGCAAATTAATTATGACTTAGAAAGATATTTCATTTCTGAATTCTTCTTTGAATATACATTATGTAGTAACATGCAATTATTATTCCTTTTTTTCATAAGTTTTCTCCTCTCTTTAATTTTTCTTTGCATAATGGTGAAATTGTTATTCCTGCCTTTTAGCTAGAGGGTTTGACTGAATTTAGTTGTGGCATTGGTATTTTGTTGTCAAATTGAGATTGATTTTTTAAGATGAGATGAGCAAAATTACCAGAATAATGCAAATATTTTTTTTGGGAACAGTAAGTTGCCCTTGAATAAATTTTTTTCCTCTATAGGACTAAAATTCCAGCAATTAATTGGAGATTAAGGTTCTCATAATAATTGTTTTTTTTTTTGAAACAGTAATTTCAATTTTAGGAACCAACCAACTTTGATTTTTTTTTTCTTTCTCATTTTATATTTCTCTCTTCTTTGTTTGCATATTTACAACCTTGATATTACTTCTGCAGCTTTGATTGTCGGGCCCTTTGCCGCAGCAATTCTAAGTTTAGGAAACATTGGGGTTATTCTTGTACTTTTCTCCCTTTTCATGTCGTATGGACGGTCTATACTCTAATCAGTAAGTGGTCCAACATTTAATCAAACTATGATCAAATGTGATTCACTATTGGTGAAAAACCAAATTGGCATTTCACAGTATCGAACAATTTACTGATTCAAATGTTTCTGCTATTTTTTTGTTACATTTACTGTACCAGTAGCATAATTTTAGGATTATGTCTAACACCCGACTAATCCTGAAGCACCTTCAATGCAGAACTAACTATGTAAACATCGCTTTGAAAGTCGTGCTGCTCTTAGTAACTTTGCCCGGTGCTGTTCGGTCTATGGCTGGGTCTCGGTATCTCTGGAAGTGTACTTGTCGGGCTTGGGTTATGGTTTCTTGACTCCATGGGTATCCCACATTTGAGGCATTTAGAAAAGAGACCCAAACAGAGAAGTTCATTCATTGGCATTGTGGTATGTATTTGAATTTAATTTTTTTGGACAATTCTGCCCTTGCATTGGTAACATTCTGTTATGTGCATTGTGCAATATTTTCAAATTTTGGTGTATTGTTTCGATGAACATGCAAAATATTCTTAATCTAGTTTATTTGGGCAATGATTATCCAATTTACAGTCAATTAGGTCTTGGTTGGCTTTCTTTTCCTCTCATTTATCTAGGCCTAGTGTTGATACAGTGCTATCAGTTCAGGCTGAATTAGGTCTGAGTTTTCCAGCTGTTGAAATTGAGTTATGTGACAATCGGTATTTTTATGAAATGGTAACACAGATTCAACTGCTGAATTATTCAACGGTCCTCGTACAAATCGAAATTTTCTGAAAAGATGATATGGGTGGATTTTTTTTTTTTTGGGTGTTATTATGTGAATTTGTGTGCTTAGAAAAAAACATAAGATTGATTTTTAATTATACAGATTTAGCATTGATCTTAACAATACTAGTTTTATCGGATAGGATGGTACATGGGGAACAATAAAGGGGAGCTGTACAGTTGCGAGAGATTTCAAGGATATTTGCTGCACTCGTACCCTCTCTTTCTCAAAGAATTGCGCGGAAGGCCACCAAGGAACCAGCAACATTGCATAAGGTGCTTACTTTTCTTTTTTGTTTTTAGTATGAGTTATCTCAGATTTTTTGGTATACAAAAGCATCCCTATTAGAGAAATTTGGAATGAGCCTGTCAAAATATGTTCAAACCCACAGAAATAGAACCAATATTTTGTTTTGCTATTTCATATGATATTATCAGAGTTGTACACTTGTACTGAAATAGTTGATTACTTTTGCATCAATTCATCCTTATTTCTAATTGACCCAAAATTACCTTAATTCCAACTTTGAAGGAAACTCAACTTGTCAAGTCTGACAACCAAATTGGTAAAGAAAGTGATAAAAAAAGAAAGACAAATTCATTTAGCCATGTTTCATACAGACAGCACACCAGATTAGTTCTCTCTGGTCTACTGAAATTAAAAAAAAAATATCGGTAGTTATTTACTGTTTCTTTTCAGATTCGGAGATATACTTCGTGTATCATGGTAGGCATTATGGGGGATAGTAGTAGATTGTACCACTCTACACCATAATTGCCACTAATAAAGAGCCCTTAATATGCTCTTAAGGGGTGCGAGAGCTCCTTCCAAGAACGGTCCATAAGCAGAGAGGGTTTATTTCTAGAGACGGCATGCTCCCACTGTTTGCCGGTCTTGCAATCCTCTTCTGGCCACTATTTGTTGTTGGGAGTGTTCTCATGGCCATAGTATCGAGCATTTTTGTTGGACTCTACGGTGCAGTTATTGTTTACCAGGTTAGATTCGGATAATTTATTTTACTGGTTTCTGGTTTTCCTTGCAAAATATTATAACAGTACTGCCCTAAGATTGACAAATTCAGCATTGTTTTATATTGAGTTCTCTGTTTCTTTGTTTTATGGTTCTGCTATTAAGGAGAGGTCGTTTCGGAAGGGAACTGCATATGTCGTGGCAGTGGTGGCCGAATTTGATGAGTACACCAATGATTGGCTTTATCTTAGAGATGGCACCATCCTTCCCAAGTAATTTTCTTGTTTCTTCTTTTGTAAACCCCCCCCTGATGAGCATGTGACCAATTTTCCAAAAGGAATGCTAAAAAAGTTAGAGATCTTGGGGTTCAATTATTGCACTTATGGTACAGTAGATGTCTTATTGAAATGGTTGAATATATGCATTTTATATCTTTTGCAACATATCTATGAGTCGGTTGATGATGATGCATTTTTGCTTGCACTCAGGCCTCGGTACCGGAAAAGGAAGGTGCCATACTCGAGCGAGCTATCTATAGGAAAGCCCGATATTCCAATAAAAAGATCCGGATCTGTTTCTGGCCCATCTGAGGCCCGTGGTTTCCTCGTACCGAACTTGGCTCCCTCTCGGTCCGTCCGTGAAACTATACAAGGGTCAAAGTGCTTCAGGTTGGTACTTCAAAAGTTGACTTAATCATACCATTTGCAGTGTCATATTGGGAAACCCATACCGTTTACAGTACCATGTCTATGTTCATGATAAATGGCACATTTTTCCAATTTCTAATTGTATGTACTGATTGACTCATAATGTATCACCCAATAATGTGCAACCAAAGGCGGATTTAGTAAGAAATAATGGGGTCAATTGACCTTCATTTATTTTCAAATTTTTGTGCTTATACATGATTTTCTATATATTTTAGAGTAAAATGCTACGGGTATTGTAAAATTGATCCCCATTTATATTTGATCCCCTTGTACATATTGATTGACTGATAAGGTGTTACCCAATAATCTGCAACTGTAGTTGAGCAACAACAATATCACATGAAACCAAAAAGAGCTTTTAGAAGAAAAAAAAAAGACTATTGAAGTTGATTCACCATCTGCTGCAAACCTATAACAGTACTGAGCAATATCATCAACTTAATATTGTGACTTTGAAATCTTGATATAAACCGTTTGTTCAGCAAATACATCATATGTTGGTTTTATAAATACACTACAGATTGCAGAGAACCACATGAGAGAGTTGGAAATGAGTAGCAAAGAACTTCTAGATGCAAATGTAATAACCTCGGCCGATCTCTCAGAATGGTTGAACTCGAAGGGCAAAAGTGGCAATGAGACAATTGGCTTAGGCATCCCTTCATACACATTTCTTCATTCGCTCATCTATTCCATCAAGGCCGGAGCAAATGGCCTGTTGCTAATGAGCGGGATCGAGTTAACGCCACTCAACCTGCCCGAGGAAAAACTCTTTAACTGGTTCTTAAATCCTATGATGGTTTTAAAAGAGCAGATAAGGATTTTGAAGTTAACTGATGAGGAGGTGATGTTTCTCGAGAAATTGGTGCTTTTTGTTGGGGATTTGTCGAGTGTAACTACAAGTTCTTGGCACAGTGAATGTCATGCCCCGAATGACCCGCT
>JAJGRW010000891.1:579780-734678 GCA_025461045.1 Carex parvula | reverse complement strand
AACAGAGAATTTCACCTTACAGGCGCCCCGAGCACGGACAAGCTCCTCACATTAAATAGTACAGAGGTTTATTTCACCGTGAAGGATATTGAAGTTGAGTTTGGAAAAGGCTCGAAGCGAAAGAGTACTAAATGAAATAGAGGTAAAGGAAAGGAAGAGGAATAAACAATTTGGAAGAAGAGATCGATTTTTTGGGACTTACCATACTGGAAGCATTTATCAGTTCGACATTGCCATGATGTTATGCACATAGTGAAAAATGTTTGTGACAGTGTAGTCAGCTCGTTATTATAGATTCCTGGAAAGACAAAGGATAGCTTCAATGTTCGTCGAGACATGCTCTTAATGGGTATACATAATGATCTTGCACCGAAAAAGGATAAAAATGGTCGTCAATACCTTAACAAAATATTTGGGTTTAGATCTAGACCGTCCGATCAGATTATGGGCCAATTAGGCCAGAGTTGGAATATTGCTTAGGGCCTATGTAATATTTGTGCGAAAGCTAATTGGACGGTCAGGACCTACACTAAAAATTTATGTCACTTAGGTGATATGAATTCAAATATTTGTGCGAGAGCAAATTAATAGGACGGTCCAGATCCAAACTAAAAAATTGTGTTACTTTAGGAGATCCTAATTCACATTTTCCTGCCCAGTTTACTGTGCAAAATGGTCCCACAGATACATAAAAAATGCTGATGCTAGGAGCTCAAACCTTAATTCAACTATATACACACGGAGGGCTCAAAGTGCCCTATTGCTTTCATGCTCCAATCATATCTAACAGTTTTGTCTTTGATTTCAAAGTTCATATAGCCGACCTGAACCGCTCAATGATATCCACATTAAAATGTACTTGACGAGCAAATTTATAATATTCTTTAGAAACTTTTTACAATTTTTTAAAATAAGTACAAAATCACTGTTTTTCAGAAAATTTTGAACCATCTACAAACTAATTAAGACTAAAATATATGAATAATAATCCATCTTTACTTTTACTTTTCATATCCAAGTAACTCATGCACATCCAAAAACTCAAAATAAAAAACTCATGGACTTTCACTTTTCATGCCCAAGTAACTCCATCTTTACTTTTACTTCTCATATATCCAATTATTGGAGCAAGTGTGCACAACTTTGTATGGAGCAAGTGTGCACAAATTTTGATTCGGATTAGACACAGGACATCAGATCAAATCTAACCGTTAGCTCTCGTGTTCAAAAGGGGGCTGGAACTAATATCGGGTCGTTCTTGCATTAAAAAAAAATGAGGCAAAAATTTGCAGGGCATGAGGTGAAAACGTCCGAATTTTGTATCGATAATATTAACAAATGAATAAATTGATAACATCAAATTATAAATATTTAAGAATATAATACACACAAATCGCTACAGCTTTTTTTTCTATTAAAACAATAATGCAGACTACAGTGTTTTTTTTTTTTGGAATTTCAAAATGGCCGTAGGCATACTACAGTGTTAATTTCAGTCATAAGAAAACGATGTAATAAGATATATCGTTTTCAGTAGAGAGACTTTAGGTAACTAATAATGGACTATTGAGCGACTAAAAAGTGGCCCCAATAAGCGGATCATTGATGATATGGGGATCGCGTTGGATGTTGTGTTCCTATCATCAGACCATTGATGATAACATCCTTATCTCTCTCAAGCTGCCCTTTCTGACTAATGGAGAAGGGGATCGAGTGACAAGCCTGAAAAACGAATCCGATAGTGGTAAAATTATATATGTATCTGTTTTTTTTTTATATTTCGAATACAATTACATGTTTTATATTAGACGGACACGAATTCAGATTGAATATTAAACAAATATACAAAAATTGGATATTAAATGGATTCGGATATGAATATTGTCACACTCCGAATCAGGATTCGGATTAGAGTGTGGTTAATCCCCGTCTTATGTCAATTAAATTAATTAAATACACAACCCTTAACAAATACAAACAAATTTGAGGAAGCATAAATGATGTCATAAAAGATACAAGTCATCCAATCCATACTGATAACATAAGGTATCCATACAGTTAATGTCACAAATATAAAATAACACAATAACAAAGAAGGCGATACATGCTCTAACGAATCTGGCGCACAACGCAAAAGTACCAGGAATCGTTAAAACCAAACAAAAGTCCTAAAATGCAAATAAAAGATACATGTGACATTATCAACGACAAACCTGACGAATCCGGCACGCAACACAAAAGTACCAGGAATCGTTAAAACCAAACAGGAGTCCTAAAATGCAAATAAAAGATACATGTGACATTATTAAGGACAGCACCTGGCGAATCCTCACTTCCGATCACCAGTCTTTCTACTCAAAAAGCCACAAACTAATTACTGTGAGGAGCTTGTCCGTGCTCCTCAAATTAATTATAATAACTAATATATAATTAATTTGATTATTTTGATTAAGGTTTGCATAATTTAAAATGATTTTAGTTATCTACGTTTATTTACTAATTATTGTAATTATTTATTATGTCAATTGGTTCGTCTTAGGATTACATTAAATTAATTTATTATTTTTAAGTTACGTACCTTATGTTCCATTAAAATATATGCTAACCTACAATTTCAAATTATAATAAACTAATTATATTAATACATTCATTTAATATAGAAAACGCCGAGAGAGAGAGAGAGAGAGCGCTGTCCATTTGGTTTCCTTCTCCAGGGAGGAAATGGAGGGAAATAAATCTGCTGCGATTCCAAAGAATTGCAGGATCATGGTTCTGAAACTCGGAATCAGAATCGGAATCAGATACTTGATCGTGGTATCGGAATCGGATGAATCGGTCATAATCAGCCGAATCGGATCGAAAACTTGAATTTTTTGCCAGAAATTTGTTTTGTACTAATAATAGAAAAAAATTGGTAAAACATTAATTTGTTAAAAAATTAAGGTGATGAAAAATAAAAATTATTTGCTAGTCTTAATATTAATCTCTAAAAAAAAGAAAAAAATAACAAAAAAATGAAAACAAATTAAGAAAAACAAATCATAAAATAAAAACGGAGGTATCTATAAACAAAGAAATGGAGAGGAAAGGAAATAAGAGGCAAAGAATTAGAAAAAAAAAACACCGAACGGAAATGTTTCTATTTCTATGCACAATGGATCCTAGTTGCTCCCGGTTCATGATAGACCAAATGGTTTTACTATTTCGATACACAACAAACCAGTACACCATGTTTATTTTAAAATATACATCTATTTGTCTTTCTTCCTTTACAGATCACTTCAATCATTTTCTTCCCAAATCGACTACCCTTCTCTTTCTTCTCAAATTCGCGACTCTTCCTAAGTAAACCCAAATTGATGCAAAAAAGTGCATAATCGAGTGAAACTTGGTATGACTCGGGTGAAACTCGGCCTGACTCGGTTGACTCGGCCTAAAAATCGGCTAACTCGGCAGAGTCAAGCACTGTTCATCCGAGTTTTGCCAAAAAACTCGCACGGGCGCGAGACTCGGATGAAAATTGAATCGGACATGACCGAGTCCGAGTTAACTCGGCCGATTTGACTCGGAATCGGCCGATATTCCAAACCATGTGCAGGATCCTGCTTTTTCAAATTCAACCATTAATTTTTTGAAATGCACGAATTTCAAAAGCAGTTAGTTGTTAGACACAAATCTCAAAATATATAAATAGTTGGATTTGGAAAAGCAGGTCATGCGATTCTTTGGAATTGCAGCAGATTTATTTCCGGAAATGGAGAGGGAGGGGTTTATTTGGTGGGGTCCGGTTGTCAATCAAATAGAACAAAGAGGGAGATCGAAGAGCCAATCAGAGAGAATAGAATTAAATCAGAGTCAAAATAGAGTAGAAACTAGAGACAGGGATATGGGTCCGGGACCCACATCTCAACCAAGCATCACTTTTACAAAATCAAGCATCTATTAATTTATTTTAGGTTAAATTTGTAAATTTTCATTTAGAAATTTAGAGTTAAATTTGTATTTTGTATAATTTAAATTTTGTTGCTCAAAAGTGTCTAAATAAATTCGACATTTATGGATTCATTATATTGCTAAGAATTAGTAATCATAGTTGTTAACCTTTTTAATTTATCTAAAATTTCAAACTGTTAACGTTGTTTTATTATTTCCTAATTACAAATTTTGTTTTATTCATTTATTTCCATGTTGTTCAAACAAATTTACGTTATTTTAATCGTTAATATTCAGCTCATTTCAAATTAACAATTAGAAGTTTAAATTGGTTCCAAATTTTATTACTTATTAAATTTGTCTTAATTTACCCTTAATTAGGATTTATAATTAATTAATCATTTTAATAGTTCGGGTTATCACAGATATAATTCGAATATTATTTGAATAGGAATATGAATATAAAACTTGCATAAGTGAATCATAAAACATTTTTTCAATACTGTTAATTATTAAAATATAAAAATATTATGAAAAATAACAAAATACATAATATTTATTAAATTCTAATAGTGAATAACATAATTTTTTTCATAGTATATACTTAAATATATGGTTTACTTTAACTATATGGTATATATTTATTATTCGGATACAGATTATTAAAATTTAAACTATATCTATATTGGTATTCACATAGATATTTCATATTTAAGTATTTATATTCGTATTTATGTTTCGAATACGGATAAGATATTACGCCCTGTTTTGACTTGTAGATCGAGATCTTCATTACTTTTGCTAAGAAAATGCTAAATGGTGTTTTAAAGACAAAAGCGAAGAGCAAAACCAAAATTTTTTAGTTACCATCTTAATATTTTGAGAGCTGATAATAGTACTCGTACCGATAATAGTTACCATGCATCTTAATCTTCAACTACTATGCTTCTTATCTTGGGAACCAAATTTATTGTTCTTCTTCTAGAAAAGCAAAAACATGCTTTTCTTCATCCCAACCGTTTAAATGCTTTTTCTCTTACATAATAAAAAAAAAAACAAATATTTTCTCTTACATAATAATAATAAAAGAGTATTCTTTCACATATTAAAAACAACAAAAAAAAAATTAATTTCCAGAGAACAAATTCATTCGGACCTATTAAATTAAAATTACTTTTTAAAATTTAGACAGAGGCACATGACCTTCTAGAATACACTGATGGAATCCGACACTTTCTACTATTCTAGCGGCTTATCCGATCTCAATCTGAAACCAATAGACTATACATGCTGTGGCAAGCTAGTGAATAAGTTGAAAATATATTCTAGAAACCGATAGCAGCGGTAGATAATTTAATTCTCTCGGTTGGCACTAAGTACCGACAGAAATAATTAAGATATAACTATACTATTATAACCGATAGATGAAGGAAGAACTTGTTCTGTTGGTTGTACATTTGAACTGTTAGAATTATATTAAACCCTAGGCCCTTGGATCTTCTGTTGCAGGCTATGTTGTACGGATACTTCAGTTTAGGCACCGTACCGGTATCCGACATGTATCTGATACCGATACGCACTCGATACAGCTCCGAGGCTTACGTGGCGTATCCTTACTCAACTGATACGGTCGCCGATACTTCATTGAAACCCACAAATACGGCTGGATACGGTAGGATACGGCAGATTGGAACCCATAAGCTGCGCCCTTGGCAGTATCGCCCGCGCCTGTGGCTGTGAACTGCGCCTGTGGACCGCGCAGCGCCTATGAACCGGGCAATAAGCTGCGCCCGTGGCTGTGAACCGCACCCGTGGACCGCTGGAAATCTCTTTTTTTCTGCTGTCAGCGTGGATCGAACCTGGACTTCCTGGTTAAGCGCCAAAATCATTAACCACTACACTAGAGTATCATATGTGATATGTTCTAGTAAATATAGTATTTAACTTATACTGAGGTTAAGTCTTTATTTTTTTTACAAATTTGATTTAAGTTATGATTATCTAACTACAATATATAAAATAATAAAAAATAATATATAATAGGCATATCGTATCTTAGATTTTTCTGAATTGACGTATCGCCGTATATACCGTATCCGTATTTATGCAACATAGGTTGCAGGTGTTCAGAACCGACAAAAGAATTTGATCTTTAAAAGTTTTTCCTCTACTCGCGAGCCGCACCTGTACAACCAAATGGACCAAAAGGTGACATGCAATTAATGAGAAGGGGCATAGAGGTATGATTTGAAATGGAACATGTCATGTGCAATTTATGAGTACTGAGCCCACAGATTTTTATCTTTAGATCTTGGAACTGTTTCCTTGTTTTATACTAGCCTAGCTATAGCTATATTTTGTGGGTGCCTAATTTATTGCCTGGGGTATATATATATATATATGCTTATTTTTCTTGAATTTAGTGCAGATCTACAAACCTTTGTTTTATCTGGCAAACAAATTTGAATTTTTCTTTCCATTCCCTACGAGCGGAACATGCATGGTGTAGTGATTTCTCCTCCCGGATGAAATTAACATTTTCATATGAAAAATATATGAAGCAGATATATAAGGTTAATGTTATTGGTTTTCTGGTAATTGGATTCATATACTTCTAGCTAGCTCATCCTTAGATAAAACTCTTACTTGAACTAATTTTAACAAACAACAAATTCATATTATTTAATTGTTCAATGAAATATGGCCAAGTGTGGAAACTTATTTTTTTTCTTATAATAAAAGAGCTACAAGTGGCTTACATCTTTCACTGGAAATCAACATTTTTTTTTTATCATATCATGTATTCTTTGCTTCAGTAGCGGTTTTGTTTGATTCTACTGTCTCTCTCTCTCTCTACTTGAAGCATCTTAAATAGCAAAATGAGTGGTCCACTTCAAGCTAGCTTGTCCACCCTCTCCATTAATTAAGTTGCACTTATACGGTTAGACCATTTTTTATAATTCTTTTAATGTTTATTGTTGGTTAATGGTACATGATGGATTGACCTCAAATATATATATATATATATATATATATATATATATATATGTTAATTTGTAAAAAATGCATAGTTGGTCGATACGTGTGATAATTTCCAAGCTACCTTCTCAACCGGATTTTTTTTAAAAACAGTAATTAAAATAATGAATGTTAAAGAACCAGCATGATTACCGAGTTTGTTACAAAAACAGCAAAAACCGAATAGGCTATTCGGTTAAGGGTTTTTTTTTGCTTCACCGAATAGCCTATTCGGTTTACATGATTTTAACTAGGGTTGTAGGATACGATGCCACAGAAAATCTATTAATCCATTTTATAGGCTTAACCGAATAGGCTATTCGGTTTGGTGTTTTTTTGGACTTAACCGAATAGCCTATTTGGTTTAGTTTTTGTTTTTTTTTTAGAGACTAAGAAGAGCAAAATAAAGAAATCTAATATTGAAAATTTGAATTTTTTATTTAAATTATTTGACTTCTTTTAATATATAATTAACATATTTATACTAAAATACGCTAAATTATTTGAAATTATGTTGAATTACACTATATTAAGTTAAATTACACTAAATTACATTACATTACGCTAAAATACGGTTAATTATACTAAATTACATATGAATAGGGATGATATCTTCACTGAAAAGGCGAAAAAACGACGGTGAAACTTCAAACGGTCATAAAACGACGCTCGAGTGTCTGATTTCAGCAAATGACCACTTTTCGGAAAGCTTGCGAAAATACGCATGCGTCCGTGCCGGCTCAAAGTGCAGATCCAAACTAAAAATTGTGTTACTTTAGGAGATCCTAATTCACATTTTCCTGCCCAGTTTACTATGCAAATGGTCCCACAGATAATTAAAAAATGCTAATGCTAGGAGCTCAAACCTTAATTGAACTATACACACACACGAAGGGCTCAAAGTGCCCCATTGCTTTCATGCTCCAATCATATCTAACAGTTTTGTCTTTGATTTCAAAGTTCAAATAGCCGACCTGAACCGCTCAATGATAAGTACATTAAAATGTACTTGGCGACCAAATTTATATTTTTCGAAAACTTTTTACTATTTTTTAAAATAAGTACAAAATCACTGTTTTTTAGAAAATTTTGAACCATCTAAAATAATTAAGACTAAAATATATGAATAATAATCCATCTTTACTTTTACTTTTCATATCCAAGTAATTCATGCACATCCGAAAAACTCGTGGACTTTCACTTTTCATACCCAAGTAACTCCATCTTTACTTTTACTTCTTATATATCCAATTATTGGTTCGGAAAAGTTGGAAAGAGGACACCAAGGAAAAACCAAAGTAGAGTCCAGATTCTATTTTTCCTTTTTCTTTTTCTTCGGCGAAAATAAAAACTACAACAATGTCCCACTCTCGCGCACGGAATTGGGACGCGTTTGATGGGTATATATCAGACTCAAATTGGTCCAATTCTGGCTCAGAAATATCCGATTCGCATTATAATTTGTGCGTTTTGTTTCAATATTCGTGCAGATCATGCACACACGAATCATTAAGCAAATCGGACTATTCTGACCCAACATCAGAACAATTTAAGTTTTATGCCTATTGGACGCACCCTCCTTCGTGCTTCCCACTACAGGGCAAGGATTCATTGTGCACTCACTCATATCTCTTTTTTTCATTTCATCTCCATTTTATAACGCAATGGAGCCCTCCGGTTTAACAATCACACATATCTTCTTTCTTTCTTTACGGTGCAGTCAAAACCGTTGCCATCTATTACTTCCATTTTTGTATTTTCTGATTTCGCTATAAGTTTTTTTTCTCATGTTTTCTACTATTTCTTATTCCTTCTTTTGCATATTTTATATTTTTTCTATTCTACTTTTATTTATTTATTATCCGTTCTCTTTTTCTTGATTAATCATTTAAAAGATACGACAAATCATAAAATAAATAATTTAAAGGATAGTACTAATCATTAAATGATCAACACGGATACAGATCAAATAATAAATCATACAAATATAAATACAAATAATTCAATTATAAATTATCACATATTTCATAAATATATATACAAATTGTATATACATGAATATAAATTAACAACAAAAAAATTTCATAAAAATTTATAAATCTTGATAAAAGATAAAACATGAATATATATATAAATATATATATATATACATATATATACATATATATATATATATGGACAGTGCTACGGTGCTACGCGTATATAAGGGCCCTCCGTGCTACGGCTCACTTTTTGAGTTTTCAAAATCCTAATGGTCGATCCGAACCGTTCAACACAATCTCCATATGAATATGTACTTGCAAACCAAATTTTACATTTTTTAGAATTTTTTTACTATTTATTAAGCCACTTTGAAAAAACACTAATTTGTACACAACAGTAAACTTTTCTGGACCATTGGATCAGCGATTTTCAAAGTGGCTTAATAAATAGTAAAAAAATTCTAAAAAATGTAAAATTTGATTTGCAAGTACATATTCATATGGAGATCATGTTGAACGGTTCGGATCGACCGTTAGAATTTTGAAAACTCAAAAAGTGAGCCATAGCACGGAGGGGTCCTGATATACGCGTAGCATATTAGCCAGATTATATATATATATATGAACTTGTGAAAATGAATATTCTTATTTCAAAATAATCAGAAGTTTAATATTAAATTATTCAAATCTTTATTTGTATCCGCTTTTGAAATTGTACTACGTACATTCGTATCTGCTAAAGTCGTTACTTGAAAATTGGCAGCTTCTTGCCCTCTTTCGGAAAACGTGAGTGAAATGGAAAGTCAAGAAAAGTACAGAGGAAGGTTCTAGTTGAAGCTTATTTCAACTAGAATGCGCTTGGTTGATTTCCATCTACATTATCAATCCCTATGTTAATGTCACAACTGTTCCACCAATATTTCTTCCCATCAAATTGTTTATTATCTCTACTGTAAGCCTAGAGAGAGATAAAGAGGGTAGATAGATGGATCCTTCATTAGGGGAGGGTTTATCTAGGTTAGGCAGCTTGGGTCAAGGTGGCTCAATATGGCGACAAACCGAGGACGTATTCTCAAGGTCGTCAAGGGAGGAGGATGACGAGGAGGCTCTATGTTGGGCCGCACTAGAGAAACTGCCAACATACGATCGTGCCAAGCGTGCAATACTTACATCAGCATCCAGGAAGATTAATTTGGTCGATGTGGAGAATCTCGGAGTTCATGAGAAGAAGGCACTGCTCGACCGCCTCATCAGGGTTGCTGAGGAGGACAATGAACGCTTTTTGATCAAGCTCAAGGAGCGTTGTAATCGGTACGTCGTCTATTAGTATCTTGCAAAAAATGATGATATTGAAATGAGCTTAGTAGTTTAACCTCGAGAAAGAGTTCATCTACCGTCCGATCAAACATAAAAAGTCCATGAAACTCAAATTATTAAAATTCATTCTAAATTTATAGAACACCCATTTACCCTTTATTAAAAACATAAAAAGTCCATCAAACTCAAATTTGAATATGAAGAGTTCATCTACCGTCCGATCCACAAGCATCGCATTAAGATCTATGCGTGTAGCTTCAATATATGTGTGTTGGCTTTAAGATTTGTGTTGATCTAGTGCACACGAACTTTAAAGCAATTTCAATCCGTGCTCATTGCTTTAAGATCTGTGCACGTCCCTTCAATATCCGTGTGTTTGCTTTAAGATTCGTGCTGATCTAGCTTGCACCGATCTTAAAGCAGTTTGAACAGTAAATGAACCCTTCAGATTCAAATTTGAGTTTGATGGGCATTTTATGCTTTTAATAAAGAGTAAAATGTGTATTTTATAAATTTAGAATGAGTTTTAATAATATACATTTTAAATTTCATAGTTGAACCTAAAAAAATTAAGAAGCTTTGGATGCGGACGTTACGCTAAGAAGAAGAATAATATGATAATTCTTTATTATAATTTAACAATTTTTCAAAATCTTCAGAAATAAAGCTTAAGTTAAAAATACCACATTTTAGACATGATTTATATTTGTTACAAATCTTGTATATAAAATATGATGAGATTTATTCATGTTTCACCGTATATATCGAGGGACTGGATATTTTCACGGTCCAAAATTAGTGATCTTTTATTTATCATCATAATACTTAAATTACAAATATTATTGTTAGGCTATCTATTATGTCCAATAATATATATATTTAGGCTATCAATTTTCATGTAATGAATGTTATTTAGTAACCATCATATACCGTTAAATATGAACTGCTGCAAATTTCAAGTCATTTATTGAACATGAAACTGTATCAAATTAATCACTTTTCATGTGTACAATGAATATAATTTGTATCAAATTAACTTATTATCAATAGATCCCAACCTATTACTTAATTAAGTCATATTCGATCAAAAACATTTATTCCCCTACTTAGAAGTTCAGTTATTGAAGAACTATCATAATATGCTTCACTTATAAATGTCTTTTTTACAATGAAAACATATGAGAGAAGAAACGAATAGCAGCCACATAACATTCTTTTAAAAACAAATAATTCAAAAATAGCTAACAATAAAATAAATAACAATAGAAAAATAAAATTAAATAAAAAATAATAATATTTGGTACTTACTGTTGTTTTTCTTTACTTTTAACGGAGTGGGGATTGAGCTTCCAACAATAGAAGTGAGATATAAGAACCTGAGCATAGATGCAGAGACTCATGTGCGAAACAGAGGGTTGCCAACTGTTTCCAACTGTTGTCAATGCCACCATGAACATAATTGAGGTTCTCCAAAGGACTTCAATAATGTTAATCTCATATTTTAAATTTTCTGTTTAATTAATGATTTATCTGACTCATTTCTACAATTTCATTTGTTTAGTCCATGGCAAATTCTCTCCACATTCTACCTAGCAGGAAAAGAAAGATGTCAATCTTGCATGATGTTAGTGGTATCATTAAACCTTGCAGGTAATTTTCAGAAACATTCGGTAGATAGATCTGTTTTTGGATGTACTTGTTTTCTTGAATTTTTTTGGCATGCACTTGTTACCTGAAACTTTCAACCATGCACCTAGTTCACTAGTAACTATTATCTATAAGACAGGATTTAATGTGAATCATTGATGCTCATCAGTGTCAACCTTTTTATTTATGTTTAAATTAACAATTTAAATCATTTCAGAATGGATTCAAGGAATTATTTCAGCAAGACGATAAAATAAAATAAAAATCCATGAATATGTTAATCTTGAACTATGTTAATCTTTTTAATTTAAAATAAAAATCAAGGAATTGTTTCAACAAGACGATAAAATAAAATAAAAATACCTGAAGTACTATATTAATCTTTTTAATTTAAAATAATTACAACATTTGTGTACAGGATGACCTTGATCTTGGGTCCCCCTGGATCTGGCAAGACCACCTTACTATTAGCGTTGGCCGGGAAGTTGGCGTCAGATCTCAAGGTCAGGCATCTTAACTGATTCCTTGCAAATTTATCAAATTTATTTCAATCCGCATAACTTAACACATAATTCGAAAAAACAAATGCAGGTTTCAGGAGAAGTGACATATAATGGGCATGAAATGAACGAGTTTGTACCAGAGAGATCTGCTGCTTATATCAGCCAACATGATTTTCACATAGGAGAGTTGACTGTCAGAGAAACACTTGCATTTTCTGCTCGGTGCCAAGGAGTCGGTTCCAGATACGGTACAATTCTCTCTCTCTCTTTCTGCCTTGTTCTTTGTTTTTTTCTTTCTTAATTTTTAGGTACAACATATGTTACAAACACATAATTTCTACTTGATCGGTAAGCGCTTAGTATTTAATTAGGGTTATCCCGACTAGAATATTCCCTGGAGAAAAAGGCACATAAAGGTTGTATGGTAGAATATGGTTCAATAATTATAATTGGGTGAGATGGGGCGGTAGCACAGTTGGCTAGGAGAAAAAGTCCTAGGACTGTGGTTGCCCAAAGATCGAGAGTTCGAGCCCCACTCACGACTTCACAACTTCTGCGAAGCATTCAAAAAAAAATTTATTCTAATTGGGTACTTGATCCAAGTAAAGGCCCAGAAAAAAAAAATTAACTATTTAATGTGGTATGCACCAAACTCAAATTGGTAAATTCGTGGTTAACAATTATTCAATGCAATTTCAGATATGCTAACTGAGTTGTTGAGAAGGGAGAAAGCAGCAAACATCAAACCCGATCTCGACATTGATTTACTCTTGAAGGTTCAATTCAGTTCCTGAAGCAGAACCAATAAATTGTCTTATATAAAATGTTCATTTATACTACTTAATTTGACAAACAGACAACGTAATTGCATTTTTTTTACTTACCTATTTCCATTATTTACCAGGCTTCTGCTGTGGGAGGCCAAAAAGCCACTGTAGTTACTGATTACATAATCAAGGTACTTCATTTTAAATAGGAAAATATGTTTTTTTATTAATCAATAGCAATATATGATAGGACTGGAGGTTTCTCTGTTTTTTCATTTTTCTTGTTTATATAATATGCAGATATTGGGATTGGACATATGTGCAGATACCATGGTAGGAAATGACATGATCAGAGGTATCTCTGGTGGCCAGAGGAAGCGTGTCACTACAGGTAAAATTTACACAATAATAATTGCGTACATTTCATATACATCTGAAATCAATATCATTTCCTGACATGGCAAATACCAGTCCACAGATCTTTTTCTATAGGTCAGATGCTAGTATGTTATAAAAAAGCTCTATTCATTCATGCAATGTTGTGTGCATTTGTATAGAGTGAGTCTATGGTACTATGCATATGACGGGTTGGTCCGTAATACGGATCAATATTTTCATTTACAAAATCCTAACGGTCGATCCAAACCGTTCAAAATGATCCACATTAGAATTTTTTTACTATTTTTGAAAATAGGTAGAAAATCACTTGATTTGAAAATCTGGACCATCCAAAAACAGCGATTTTCTACCTATCTTAAGAAATAGTAAAAAAATTCTAAAAAATATAAATTTTGTCTGCAAGTAGATATTCATATGAAAATAATGTTGAATGGTTCGGATCGACCGATAGGATTTTGAAAAGCAAAATATTGATCCGTATTACGGACCAAAATGTGATATGCATAGTACCATAGACTCAAGTCTTCACCATTTACTATGATACCAATTATTGGAACATAACACTGTTTTTTTGTATAGGTGAAATGCTAGTGGGTCCTGCAAATGCTCTATTCATGGATGAGATAATGACTGGTCTCCACAGCTTGACCACATTTCAAATAGTGAATTCCATCAGACAGTCAATCCACATCCTCCAAGGAACTGCTATCATTTCACTACTCCAGCCGGCACCAGAGACATACTAATTATTTGACGACATAATCCTTATCTCTGATGGCCAGGTTGTTTACCATTGTCCCCGTGACAATGTTCTTGAGTTCTTTGAGTCCATGGGCTTCAAATGCCCCGAGAGAAAGGGAGTTGCCGACTTCTTGCAAGAGGTAGGTAGCTTAAATACTCACTTTGACAATGTTAAAAAGAAAATTCACAGTTTGGGTGCAATACCTATATTCTTCATCAAAATTGATATTCATATTATTAAGTCAATACTACATGCAACAATGATTCAATTTTGATACAAATTAGGTAACATCAAGGAAAGACCAACAACAATATTGGGTGCGGAGTGATAAGCCGTATAGATATGTGCCCGTGAAGAAGTTTGCAAAGGCTTACAAGTCTTTCCATGTCGGTCGGGCCATGAGGAATGAGCTAGCTGTCCCTTTTGACAGGAGAAAGAGCCACCCTGCAGCTCTGGCGACATCGAAATATGGCGTCAGCACAAAGGAGCTATTGAAGGCTCAGATTGATAGGGAAATTTTTCTGATAAAAAGGAACTCCTTTGTCTACATCTATCTTATTACTCAAGTAAGTCATATTAAAATTCACTCAAAGATGTTGTAATTTAGGCAAGAAATTGATCCATATACAAATTGTAATCATGATTATTTAATTATTTGTTTGCTAGGTTTTTTCATTTATTTATTTGCTTTTTTTTCAGTTGACAATAATAGCATTGGCTACAATGACGGTGTTCTTGCGCACCAGGATGCACCGCGACGCCTCAACTGATGGAAACAAATTCTTTAGTGCACTATTCTTTGGAGCACTGATGATCATGTTCAATGGGTTTTCAGAGATGGCCATGACAATCATAAAGCTGCCGGTATTTTTTAAGCAACGTGACCTCCTCTTCTTCCCTGCATGGACTTACACAATACCAGGGTGGATTGTCAAGATCCCCATTGCATTTGTTGAAGTGTTCATTTGGGTTTTTATGACATACTATGTCATAGGGTTTGATCCAAATGTTAGAAGGTAATAAAACCTCCTTTGCCGCATACATTTTGTTGCAGTTATATATGCACTTGTATATTTGATGGTGGACCTAATTGTTGTGGGCTATATACTTCAACCTTGATTACTATATACAATATAATAGAAAAAAACTTGAGTTTGATCAAATACCTCTCCTCTTTATGTACTTGAACACTAGGCTGAAATTCTCATTGTTTTCCTCTCCGTAATTTTGGTGAAACAGTAGCCATCTATTCTATGTAACTTCAGTTTGAAGTATATATATAACTAGCTGTTTAACTTTAATCTTACTTTCCATTTTGTAGGCTTTTTAAGCAGTATCTTCTTCTTATTTTGACCACTCAAATGTCCGGTGGTCTTTTCCGATTTATGGGTGGATTAGCAAGAGACATGGTCGTTGCAAACACATTTGGATCCTTTTCCATGTTAATTGTGGTGGTTTTGGGTGGATTTCTTCTTACAAGAGGTACAAATACACTTATTTTTGTAATGTCTTTTCTTCACTGGCAGAATACTTAGAAGTGTATGTGTTTACAAACAACTTCCTTTTACCTTGTTTCACAGAGAGCATCAAGAAATGGTGGATATGGGGCTACTGGATCTCTCCATTAATGTATGTGCAAAATGCTATATCAGTAAACGAGTTTATGGGACACAGTTCGGACAAGGTAAAGACATCACAGTTATTGATTTTAAGTGAAGGGGCATATATTTTAGGTTCAATTTCTGCTGAAATGGTAGAGGTACATTGATGTGTGGCACGTGCCCAAACCCGGAGGCAAGGCAAAGTGGTCTATTACAAAAAAAAATAATGAAAAAATAATTAGAAGAAGAAGGAATATGTAAGCAGCTATGCAATCAATCCCATTGCGAAATTATCAATTTTAACTATGATCAAAGTGCATAATTATGATCCCCTTGAACTCATTATCCATTTTGCAATTAGTCTGATAGAGTTCTTCCCTAACACGTGTACATCCAAATCAGAACTGAAAAAAGAAGAAAATATAAAGAAAACAGAGAGCTAACATATAGACCCTTGATATTTTCAAGATTGTTAATGGAGAAAGAATTGGAACAACATTTTTGAATAGCCATGGAATATTTGCTGAATCCAGATGGTACTGGATAGGCTGTGTTGCCTTGATTGGGTTCATCCTTCTCTTCAATTCTCTCTATACTCTTGTTGCCACCTTCCTCGAACGTGAGTACTGTTTCCCAGAGTTGCTTTTTTGTTTAATTTTTTAAACATTATACAAAATTATAAATGGTATCAAGAAATTTTGGCCGGCATTGTAGAAAACTGACTATAGAGATATTATTTTGCCAGAACTTAGATTTGTTCTACTAGTTGGGTTTTTTTAGCAGCACAAACCTATGACAATGGACGAAACACTACAAAAACATTAAAAAACAAACTCAAATGATTTATAGCAGGATTTTTGCCTACAGCTGCAAAAAAATAAAAAAGAATTTTAGAAGATAGTATTAAATTCCTTCAATTTGTAACAAATGGTAAGCATGAATTACTTAATTAAATGCAGAATATGGCAAAGATCAGCCTTCTATGTCTGAAGAGATGCTAAAAGAAAAGCATGAAAACCGGTGAGATTCTAGAAGGATCATCTAGAGGAAAGAGATCGTCTTCTCTGCATCGTAGTTCCCGACATGGCAGTTCAATAAGAAACAATAGCACTTCAGCAAAATCTGCACGTGAGATCATTGGATCAGATAAGAAAGGCATGGTTCTTCCATTTACGCCACTCTCCCTCACTTTTGATGACATCAAGTACTCAGTCGACATGCCACAGGTGTGTGTGTGTGTGTGTGAACATTTACTAATTCTTGAAAGTATGTCCTATCAAAGGATAATATAAAAGATATATATATATCCTCTTTCATGTTTCGTTCATTATTAAAATTTCCTTGCATTCAGGTGTCAATTGTGGTCACTTGCATTTGTCTTATTTTAGTCTTTGACATTGTAAGTTTCACAATAAAATACAGGAAATGAAAGCACAAAGCATGGAGCAAGATCGATTGGTCCTCCTGAAGAATGTAAGCAGGTCCTTCAAACCAGGAGTCCTGACAGCACTGATGGGCGTCATTGGAGCCAGAAAAACAACACTTATGGATGTGTTGGCTGGAGGAAGACGGGAGGATACATTAAAGGATCTATCACCATATCAGGCTATCCAAAGAAACAAGAGACTTTTGCCCGCATTTCGGGGTATTGCGAGCAGTCTGATATTCACTCCCCTCAAGTGACAGTCTATGAATCTCTTGTGTTCTCAGCATGGCTTCGGCTGTCTCTTGATGTTGATGCTGAGTCAAGAAAGGTATCTAACTATCGATACCAAATTACCTATTAAAATATTGCTTGTTGAATTTTAGATGACAGAATGCCTATGTGGGCACTTGTTGAAACTACATCCAAAATATCATCACAAGTGAAGATGAAAAGGGAAGTTAATTAAAAGTTATAATCTTCCTGAACTGTGTTAGAAAAAGGTGGGAAAATATCAAACTTTGAGAAGAAAGATTAATATGAGTGTGCTTCACTAAATAGAATGAAACATTTGCAATTGGAAACATTGGTTTTCGTTTCTCACAATTATATAACTTTGTGCGCATACAGATGTTTCTTGAAGAAGTGATGAAGCTGGTCGAGCTCCACCCATTGAGAGATTCAATTGTGGGGCTCCCTGGTCTGAACGGTTTGTCAACTGAACAAAGGAAGAGGCTAACAATTGCAGTCGAGCTTGTTCCGAATCCTTCTATCATTTTCATGGACGAGCCGACTTCTGGACTCGATGCTCGTGCTGCGGCCATTGTTATGAGAACAGTTAGGAATACTGTGAACACTGGCAGGACTGTTGTTTGCACCATTCACCAACCTAGCATCGACATCTTTGAAGCTTTCGATGAGGTATAACATAGTCTTTTGTTAGAACTATAGTGTTCGCAATTATTATTGTTTTATCAACGTGACACTGATTTATTTACGATCAATTACAGCTTTTCCTATTGAAAAGGGGAGGGGAAGAGATCTATGTAGGTCCGTTGGGGCGTAATTCTTCAGAACTTATCGAATACTTTGAGGTAATAACAAATCTGAAACCCAAAGTTCCTCCTTAATTGAATATTGTTTATATAAATCCCATCTCAACTATGTTTCCATTAAATTTGATAAGGTGGTTCCGGGTGTATCAAAGATCAAAGATGGCTACAATCCCGCGACATGGATGTTGGAGGTGACTTCAGGGGCACAAGTGAGCGCTTAGGCTCACATAATACAATCGCCTTTTCTCCGTTTTATATTCTACTAAATTGTGGCTTAGGTCAAGTTTTTACTTCAGGAGAAACAAGGCTTTGATCAGGGATCTTAGTGTCCCACCACCTGGATCAAGTGACGTCTACTTCGCAACGCAGTACTCGCAACCTTTCTTCACACAATGCATGGCTTGTTTGTGGAAGCAACACTTGTCATACTGGAGAAATCCTTCTTACACTGCTGTTCGCTTCTTCTTCACTCTTGTTTGCTCTCTTTTGTTGGGTTCCATATTCTGGCAGTTCGGCAATAAAATGTACTTGAACTATTTTCTTTTTATGAGTTCATATGATGGTCAATAAAATAATAGATACTGAAGAAACAAATCAACATTACTTTTGTTCTTAATGATGGCATTTAACCCAGTGGCAAAAGAAACAAAAGAGAAATTGATACCACAACCGTTGGTAGTTTTATCAGTTTCTATAAACGGCCTTAATTATGTGCACTGGTGCTATGATAATTGCATGCGGAACTTATTTCATTTTCTCTCTTATAACAGGAAAACACAAACAGATCTACTAAACTCCCTGGGTTCAATGTATATTGCTACATTGTTGATTGGATTTCAAAATTCATCAATGGTCATGCCGGTAGTGCCAATCGAGCGAACTGTCTTTTACAGAGAAAGAGCTGCTGGGATGTACTCTGCTTTACCATATGCATTTGGACAGGTACAGCCCGGTCACTTTATAGACCAAATTTTTTAAAGTTAGCACAATTCAAAAAATAATAAACCAAAAAACCACGGTTTTTGGGCAATTTTAAATTTACCACGGCCGCACGGGTGTTGTGCGGACCCATTTAATAGAGACCACACAATGCCGGTGCAGACCCTGAAATGGGACCGCACAATGCCGGAGCAGACCCAGGGCCGCATAATGCCAGAGTGGTACCCCATTTTAAAAAAAAATTGAAATCTGTTATTTGTTTTTTTGTTATAAAAATGTTTTTATGTTGCTTAAGTTTTAGTTTGAATTGTTGTTTAAATTGATATATTTTTTGTCGTATCGTATTTAGAAATGTCGTTCGTTTGAAATATTTTAGATATCGTTCGTTTGAAAAAAATTTGTGTACGACGAGATAATGATATAATGAACAAAATAAATAAATAACAACAAAACAAATAAAATAAATAACAAAGCAACAAAATAAATAAGTGACAGTATCTAACAAATAAGTATCTGACACTACAAATCAAAGCCTGATCAGGATTAAACACCATCCTCGCCTTCTTCTTCCTGAACCCTCGACCCCGCCTGGAGAGTGGCGTCTCGTCAGTCTCTGCTGAGTCTGTAGAGTCCTCTGCCTCGACATCCAAAAAATGAACCGGCTCGTCATGAACCTCCTCAATCTCGGATGTTCTGCTGGACTCCAGGACCAAAAATCATAGTTTGTCCAGACTCAGGCTGCGTGAATAAATACGCCTGTCTGGCAATGAGGTCATCATGGAGCGAAGGGTACGATACCTACTGTGATGACTGTCCAGAGAACTGCGGAACGAGCTCTGTCTGAACATACCCTTGGTGATAGGCAGGAGGTGCCGTCTGAGTCGGACTATAACCCGGAGAATACAGTCCATCTCCCTCTGTGCCAAATCTGTGGAGATATTGAACCCCAGCGTACCCTCCTCCTCAGCCTATAGTAATTTACAAATTACTTAATCAAGAAATTTCGAAAAAATCACAGTTTTGTATTTTAATTACAATTATACCTCGTCATCTTGAGTAGCCTGAGATCCCATGTCCTGATGTGCGGCTCAGCACATCAACTCGACACCTCGGTCGAACGCCTAAGCGACAGTCTCAGCATCATGGACGGCTGCAAACAACGCTGCATCACCAGTGTACGGGATGTAGACATCAGGGTCGTCGGATATGTCAACAACCGCATCAACTCTGCCCAAGCCAGCGCATCTCAATAGAGAGTCAGACGTAGCCCGAACTGTCTCAACACCCCCTCACTCATCGGTGCCGGAGGCGGAGCTGTCTGACGTAGCCCGAACTGTCTCATGACCTGACCGGGGTAGTGGTGCTCGATGATCTATATATTTAATTATGTTAGGTTGCTTCTATTAAATTAAGTTGCTTGTGTAGATAATTAATGAAATTAAATTACGGTACCTGAAAACATATGAGCGGCACCTCTGCAAGCCAGAAACACTCCTGCTGCAGACATCGCTCAGGCAATATCTCGAGGAAAGTCCGATGTCCCCCATCTACCTCGACCTAAAAGCACACATTTAATACCATATATCAATTCAAAAGGAAAAATATGAAAAAAATTTAAATCAAATTTAAAACAAAATTAAACTTACATAATCTCTGTAGGGCTCCCAGGTCACAAACTCTGGATCATCTCTAAGATGCTCGATCTCCTGTCTCCAGAATGTGATGCCGAGTGACGAGCCATGCCCCTGTCCGACCCAAATCTTCAGATAGCAGTACTTGGCGCCGTATGCAGGGCAGTTGTCTGGCTCGGGTTTGCCCCACTCCGGCACATCTGTCTTGTTAGCCATGACTGGACGACCAACGATCAGATGTGCGTAGGACCAATGCTGTAGTAACATGCATGCTCCAATAAAGGTCTTGTTTTTCTTCAGACAAGCATTGTTAAGACCCCTTTACAATGTACAAAGTCAGTGTTACTTATACTGAGATGTATAATATTTGAAAAAATTAAAATAATAAGTTTCTTACCTATATAAGTATGCCAGCGTGGCACCACCCCAGTTGAACCTGCCCGTAGTGGACAAATCACGCAGAAGCTCAAGGTAGCACAACCGCACCTAATCTCTGTGTGAATCCGGAAACAACCGACAAGTAATCATCTCCAGAATATATGCGCACTGGTATCGGTCAACAACCACATATTATTTATTTAAATTAGAACATTGTTTACAAGTAAATAAATATAATATTATTTAAATTAAATAAGGTATAATTTACATACCTGATCTGGACGATTCGTATAATTCTTGAATCTGGCCCTCAATTTTGACAAGCTGATGTTACTGGGCGAGATCACAGTCCTCTCACCTCTCTTCTTCTCTTTCTGGAGCTCGTCGTGCGAGATACCCAACAACTCCAAGCACAATGAACGGTAGTCCCCGTACTCGACCCCCGTCACTGGCTCCCCGATAATAGTCATACCACACATACAGCTGATGTCCTGTAGGGTGACTGTCAACTCAGCATGGGGGAGATGAAAGGTGTGCATCTTGGGACGCCATCGCTCAACGAGGTCGGAAGACAAGCCCCCGTCATGGTTCTCCTCGGCCATCCGGGATAGCTAAAACAGTCGCATCGCACGTAATGTCTCCCCGTACACCGGCTGGTACCGTAGCCAGATGCGGTTGTGATGAACCGTAACCGCATCCAAACCCTACATTTAATTAAAAAATCAGATCAAGTCCATTCATAAAAAAATTTAGGTTATTAGTATTTTTATAAATATGACTAATTTATAACACACCCCTGTGCCAGCCTCTAGAATCCGGTGCTCCACATTCGGGTACCACAAGAAGTCGTTGATCCAGTCAGTGTGACTCCGGATACCTGGAACATCTGCCAACGCACTCTCGATGTACTGGAACATCTCATACGGAGTGGCTGTAGGGCCATGTTGTGTACTAGAAGATGGTACACCCCTACTGGAAGACGTTATATCTCTAGTAGATGTCATGCTGTATTTGATAATTTTTGGTCAAATATGAGAATTTTGGTATAATAAATCTAATTAAATTTGGTATAAGTCTAGTTTAATGTTGGTGCTCAAACAGTTAATGTTGGTAAAATAAACCTAATTAAATTTTGGTACAAGTCTAATTTAACTCAAACAAGTAATTTTGGTAAAATAAACCTATTTAATTTTTGGTACAAGTCCATTAATTTTGGTGCTAAAACAACTAATTTTGGTTAAATAAACCTATTTAATTTTGGGTGCAAGTCTAGCTTAATTTTAGTGGTCAAACAATTAATATTTGATACAGTTCTATTTAAATTTTGGTCATATTCTAATTCCAAAACCTAAATTAATATCTAATTCTAAACCCTAAATCTAAATTCTAAACCTAAATCCTAAACCTAAACCTAAACCTAAACTCTAAATCTAATTACTACTCTAAACTAAAAAATAAAACTAGAAAAGAAGAAGAAAACTTACCCGAGGTCGAAGGGATTGAAACTTCTTTGAATTGATACAAAAAATGAAACCAGCGGACCCCTTATATAAGTTTCACAGGGTCTGCTCTGGCATTATGCGGCCCTAGGTCCGCTCCGGCATTGTGCAGCTCCATTTCAGGGTCTGCACCGGCATTGTGTGGTCTCTATTAAATGAGTCCGCACAACACCGGTGCGGCCATGGTACATTTCAAAATTTTTAAAAACAGTGGTTTTTTGGTTTATTTTTTTTTAAGCTGTGCTATAAATAAAAATTTCGGCTTTCTAGAACAAATATTGATTATACATGGAAAAAGGAAATTTTAAGCTATAGATGAGCATGACAATTTCAATTATTTTCTTGTAGGCCATTATTGAACTACCTTATGTTTTCGCTCAAGCTCTGACCTACTGTTTGGTTTCGTACGCCATTATCGGCTTTGACTGGACAGCTCCCAAGTTCTTCTGGTACCTGTACTACAGCTATTTGACACTACTTTACTTCACCTTTTATGGCATGATGTGTGTTGGCTTCACCCAAATTATAACGTGGCGACCATCGTCTCAGCAGCATTTTTTGGCTTATGGAATCTCTTCTCTGGCTTTATAATCACTAAATCGGTATGTGAACTCTAAATTGTGTTCTTCGTGTTTATTTGAATAATCAGAATCGCGGTGTCAATGGGTCGGGTCATAATTATTTGACTGGGTCAACCCGACCGTATAATTTGATAACTTATTTATTATTATTTTTATTTATTTATGCAACTTAATCTTACTTAGTATGTAATCTATAGTAATTTAAACTAAGTTTCAAGTTAACTAAATCTAATTAAACCCAATGAAATGAATTCGATCAGATCTTACCTGAGCCGGGTGAAAAAATTCTATCTGTATTCCATACCCGACCCCTTAAATGATCAGTTAGGTTTGGATGGGTGGAAATTGACATCGACCCTGGATCTGAGCAATACTAAAGAGAAAATTTCTTTGTTCTTTTGAATAAATAGCGAAGCTCCCCAGTGCCAACTCATTGTTTATGCCATTATATGCTTCATAACTTGTCTCAGTAGCTTGTAAAGTACAATAATTAATCAATTACACCCTCTCTCTCTCTCTATTTTCCTTTTTGCTATTTCTGAAATACTGGTTTCTAAAATGGTAGAAGATACACAAATTTTATTTGCACACAAATTTTGTGGTTGTTGTTTGGCCAATAAGATGACAATATAATCGTATTGTTTCCAGCAAATACCGGGATGGTGGATATGGTACTACTGGATATCTCCCGTGGCGTGGACCTTATATGGATTGATAGTGTCGCAGTATGGAGACATCACTGAATCGATGGAAGACGGTACTCAACAAGCTGTGAAGGATTTTGTGGAATCATACTTTGGATTCAAGCATGACTTCCTGCAGGTCGTTGCTGTCATCGTCTTGGGATTTTCCGTGCTATTTTCTTTTCTCTTTGGTTTTGCCATCCTGAAACTCAACTTCCAACAGAGATAAATTAAACAGTTGGACGACTCAATGAATGAGGGAAATGGCTAGGATTGTTAGGGTTTGAATGGAAGAGAGGAGACTGATTTTGGGGAAGAGAAATTATGGTGAGATAAGAGGAATAAATAATAATGATTAGTTTGTGCCTTTTAATTGTGCAATTGATGAGATACTTATAGCAGTAATTAATGCCTGTATTATATATTGTTTATGCCGTTGCAATAAAAATATTTTGGAGTGTTTTGAATATGCAAGTTTGAAAAAAAAAATTAAATATATATAGTGACTTAATTATCTCCCAACCTTTGTTTGTTCTTTTTTTGTACTTAATAAGATAAGAGTATATTTATTTAGATTCTTAATCAAGAGTAATAACAGATTATGCGTTCTTTAACAAGAAATAATGGTCTGATCATTGTTTCAAGCTCTTAACAAAATCAATTGGCACTGTTGGACCGGAAAAATTCATCGCAAACAGACCCTTGTACAAGATATGAAGGGGTCTGGATTTTAATTGTGTAATGGCTTATTATAATAAATCCAATTGTATAGTAATTTTTAACAACATTATCTAGATCAAAAGAAAATATAAATTAGGAGTAAAGCTAGCGTGTGTTATGCTTACCGAGAAAACTTGGTGAGCATAATTTTCAAAATTTATTGGATTGGCTTCAACGATGAATCCAAATTATTAAAACCAATCTACTTCACCAGCGATGTGTGTATATGAAAATTTTACATTTATTTATTATAAAGTCAAGGGGTCAAATCCTTTTTTGGCACGCTTGATTTTGTACGAAATATATATTTCAAAATTTTGCCTATACATGCATCACACATGTAGTAGTTTAGTTTCAACGGTTTGGATTTTGGAATTATACTGACCCAACTTTCTTGATGAGCGTAGCACACGCTATTCTTTGCTCAAATTTTAGATATATTCGTCATCTTTTATATAATATGTTCATTAGTTTGGCTCAATTTTGAAGGCATTTGGTTACCCATATGTGATGATTGAATATTTTAATGGTTCAGCACCTTCCGTGCTGTAATAAGATCACCATTTTTGCAGAGACCATCAATGAGAATGCTACAAGTGATCACGTCGGGCCTCACTTCTTGAGCAGCCATCTCTTTAAAGATCTCTACCACCATGTCAATCTCACCCTCTTTGCAAAAGCCGTGGATTAGAGTGTTGTAAGTAATGACGTCAGGCTTGCAACGACCCTCGTCTCTTACCATCTGAAGACACAGCTCAAGCCCAAGTCTGGTTTCACCAGTGCTGCAAAGACCTTCAATAAGCGTGTTGTATATTATTAAATTAGGACTACATCCCATGAGAAGCATTTTAGCAAACACCTTCACTGCAAGCCCAATCTGTTTCAATACACACAGTTCCTTGATCAGGGAGCCGAACATGATGGTATTAACACCACATCCTTCTCTCAAGGACTGACCAAGCACACAGAATGCGAGATCCGGTCGACCCATGCGACGACAGCAATCTATGATGAGGCCGAAGGTGTGGATGGTGGGAGAGACGCCTCTATCTGTGGTACACTTCAAGCTATTAAAGAGGTCTAGTACAGTTGAGTAGCGGCTGGAGGGCTTTCACTAATACAAAAAACCCCTTCACCGACCCTCAACCACCGACTGTTTTAATATGTAACGGTCGGTGTATAGACTGCTAGATAAAATCGTAAATAAGAAGTTCTCAACACTGGCTGTTCAATTACAAATAACCGTCAGTGAACTAATACCGACTGTTTTTTTAAAAAACAGTCGGTGTTGAGAAGCTACCAACACCGACTGTTTTTTATTAACAAAACAGTCGGTGTTGAGCAGTAACCAACACCGAATGTTTTTTAAGAAAAACCGTCGGTGTTGCTCCCTGTTGCGTGTCATAAAATACCTAGGTTAACGCTGGGTTTTCTGGAACCGTCGGTGTTGGTTCATTTACTGACCGTTTGTTTTTGGAACTGTCGGTGATTTTTGTTTCCTTTTTATATTCTAAACAACTTTCCTTTTCGCAGTCTCTTTCTATCAGCCGCTTGTAAAATTCATTTCGCTATTCAAAGAGGTTCGTGGATGGGGAGATCTGAACTATCACCGTGAAAGTTGTTCTATTCAGGTAGCTTCGTGTAACTATTTCTCCCTTCTAACTATTTCATATTTCCCTTCTAACTATTTTTTTTGCCGTGGAAGTACTTCATTTCCCTTCTAACTTTTTATGAATTATTCTATTCATGTAGCTTCGTGCAAATTCTTTCAGGAGAGCTTATGTTAGTTCAGTGATCAGGCACACAATACTGCAATTGATAAGGCCAGCAGGTATGCTGCCTCCTTGGATTGCTGTCTGAAAAAATAAACCTTAAATCAGCATCGTTCTAGCTAGAATTGTTTTGTTAAGAAACTTAAATTGGCGCTTATATAGTGACTTCATCTTAATTGATTTAGTTCTCTGATATCTCTGATCAGTTCCAATTCATGTAAACCATTAAAACCATTTTGTTTAATTCTTTTTTTTTCCTAATAGAAGTTTTTAATTGGACCAACCATTAATTTTTCTTTTAATGGTATTCAATTTAATTTTCAATTATAGTACAAATTCTTTACGAGGAGAAATAGGAATTTCTTGCCACCACTTGCTCATTCAACATCTAAGTTCTGAATTTTTAACCATTCAGGATCAAATATAAATTGAGAAAACAAATTCTCTTTTTTCCTAATATGAATGAGCAATGCGCAATGGCCAAATGCAAAAGAACTCAATAACGAGATTTAGCTATTTGGATATCTATTTTCCCAATATAATGTAAAGGATAATTATACTTTGGATTCATGCATGCATTTATATTATTACCACATATGCGCTCCTTTTTATACTAATGATAATGAATAATAATAGTTGTTGTTTTGTTAATACGATTTTTCTTATGCATTTGGAGATCAATGGGGTATGCTAATTTTTCCATGTCTAAGGGTATTTTGGTGCTTCTGTTGGGTTCTACAAGAATTAAGTCACTTAATTCCTGAAGTTACAATTGCTTGCTTTAGTTTGAATTGTCTTTAAAATTTAAAATTTAGTAATTTGCAAATTGTAGGGCTCCTTATAAGGATTTGGAGATTGTACGCATTGTTTTAAAACTGGATGCTCAAAGGAGATTGTACTACTTCAGAAGAAAAGGTAAATTTAATTAAATTTGTTAATGGGTTAGATTAATGGCTTTATGTTGATTGGTATTTCCTAATTTCAACCCAATTATATATGGAGTAGTTTGTAGCTTAGTATTATTGTATTGTGCGATCTATCCAATTTGCCTTGAACATTTAGTATGCCTTTTAGGTCGATGCCCGTTCAAAATTAATCCAATAGGGATTAATTTTGAATAGTTCCCTGTTGGGACTGCTCTTTGAATGTTTTGTCTCATTTAAGATGTGAACACATGTCAGCGGATTTGGTCCTTAAGAAAAATTCAGTAGCATTTATCCTTGTTCCCACGAGTACGTATTGGATTTCATTTCCAAACGGATGTGATTTTTACGCGTACTTGGGGAACAAAGGGGAAATGCTGCCGAATTTTTCTTAAATACCAAATCCCGCTGACATGTGCTCACTACTGAGACAAAGCATTCAAAGAGTGGGTTAGGATTGTGCACTGGCCCTATGTAAGCCCCAAATTGTAATTTTAAGAGCCATTGACCTCTTACCTAATTATTTTTATAATTACAGATGGATCGAGATTGAATGTATGGAGGTCGTAATACCATTGAGTATTTAGACGGTGTGAAAAGTTTCATAAAATTTGCTGAGCAAGACATGAAGACAAATGGTGATGACACGATTCCGTGTCCTTGTAAAGATTGTTTGAACTTGAAGAGGTTTCGCACTATTGAAACGGTGAAAAACCATTTGATTCGTCGTGGTTTTAACGAGCGATATACACGTTGGATCAAGCATGGAGAGAGTTATGGAGAAACAAGCATCGCTGCTAATACTGAGATTGGCCAGGAGGATGAGGATGTCAGTGTTGATAGTGATCAGGAAATGGATGTGAATTATAATTTTAACCCGAATGACAATTCAGGAGAAATGTTTAGTGATGATGAAATGACATTGATGTACAAGAGTTGTATGCTGAATCTGAAAAACCTTTGTTTCCTGGTTGTGAAAATTTTACAAAAATGCATGCTGTGTTAAAATTGTATAATTTAAAGGCAAGTAACAATTGGAGTGATAAAAGTTTTACCGCCTTATTAAAACTCTTAGGAGATATGCTCCCAGATGAGAACGAGTTACCAAGATCATGTTATCAAGCCAAAAAATTATTGTGTCCTATGGGTCTAGATGTAGAAAAAATACATCCATGTCCGAACGATTGCATATTGTATCAGAACGAGTATGAGAAATGTGAAGTTTGTCCTATATGTGGTGAATCTCGTTATAAAAGAAAAGGTCAAACTGACGGTGATGATGATACATATAGAAAAGGACCTCCAACAAAAGTGATATGGTATTTTCCCGTGATACCGAGATTCAAGCGTTTGTTCAAAAATCCTAAAGATGCGCAGTTGTTGCGTTGGCATGCCGATGTCCGGAAAACGGATGGAAAACTCAGACGCCCTGCTGATTCGCCTCAGTGGAGAAATATTGACAGAAGGTTTAAAAATATTTTGGTGATGAACCAAGAAACCTAAAGCTTGGGTTCAGTTCAGATGTAGTGAATCCGCATGGTAACATGAGAAGTCAGCATAGCACATGATTGGTTTTATTGTGTATTTATAGCCTTTCTCTCTAGTTAACTATGAAACGCAAGTACATTATGATTCGTTACTAATTTCAGGCCCAAAACAACCTGGACATAGATGTGTATTTAGCACCGTTCATTGAGGACCTAAATACAATAAGGAAAATTTCAAATTGCGAGCAATGATATTTTGCACCACAAATAATTTTCTGGCATATGGTAATTTTTCGGGTTATAGTAACAAAGGGAGGAAATCTTGTCTTGTTTGTGAAGATGATACGATTGACATTCAGTTACAAAATTGCAAAAAAAAAAAACAGTGTACATGGGTCACCGTAGATTTCTTCCTCCTAATCACTCATATCGTAATAAGAAGAAAGCTTCAATGGTGATATTGAGACTGGACGAGCTCGTTCTCCACTGACCGGTAAGCAAGTGTATTTGCGAGTTAAATGTATCAAAGTTCAATTCGGAAAATTTATTAAGAAAAAAACAGCCCCGGAAGGTGAAACTTGGAAGAAGAGATCAATTTTCTGGGATTTACCATATTGGGAGGAATTACAAGTGCGACATTGCCTTGATTTGATGCACATTGAAAAAAATGTTTGTGAGAGCTTAGTTGGTTTGTTGTTGGGCATTCCGAAAAAGACCAAAGATGGACTAAATGCTCGCAAAGATATGGTCAGTATGGGCATAAAATGGATAGAGGTTGCACCTGAACTAAGAAAGACCAAAGATGGAAAAAAATACTCGAACTTATCTTCCTCCAGCTTTGTACAATTTGTCGAAAGAAGAAAAGAGAAGGCTTTGTCGATGCCTTCATAGTATTAAAGTTCCTTCTGGATATTCTGCTAACATAAAAAAGCTTGTGTCAATGAAGGATTTAAAATTGACCGGGATGAAGTCTCACGACTGTAATGTTTTGATGACACAAATGCTACCTATTGCAATCCGTGGTATACTGCCGGAAAAAGTACGGTTACCAATTTTAAAGCTTTATTTTTTCTTTAATGCAATTTGTAGCAAGGTTATCGATCCCGAAAGTTTGGATGAATTGCAGCGTGATGTTGTCGTCACTTTGTGCGAGCTTGAAATATACTTTCCGCCGACTTTTTTTGATATCATGGTTCACCTAATTGTTCACCTGGTCTATGAAATTAAGCTTTGTGGTCCTGTGTTCTTGCGGTATATGTATCCATTCGAGAAATACATGGGTTTCTTGAAGGGATATGTAAGAAACCGATATCGGCCCGAGCGGAGTATTGTAGAAGGTTATATTGCAGAGGAGGCTATCGAATTTTATAATAGTTATATAGCAGATGTACAACCTATTGGTATTCCTAAATCACGCCATGAGGGCCGAGTTGAAGGTGTAGGAACCATTGGTTTGGAACCAATCGAGGCTGATAAGTCTTTGCATGAAAAAGCACACCTTTTGGTCTTACAACACATGACATACATCTCTCCATACATTAACGAGCATAAAACCATTTTGAGAGAACTTAATCCGACGAAAGGAGACCGGTGGATTACCAATGAACATAATAGTAAGTTCGCAGAATGGATTCAAAATAGAGTTATTCGACAAAGCGAGGAGGAATTGGCAGATAAATCTATAAAATGGTTAGCAAGGGGTCCAACTATTATTGTGAATACGTACCAAGCATATGACATCAATGGGTACACTTTTTACACGATAAAACAAGACAGAAAAAGCACTAATCAAAGTAGTTGTGTAACGCTAGTAGCTATATCAGAAGAATTCTCCAAATCTAAAGATGCCCGGGCAGTACATGCAAAGAACTCGTACTATGGTCAAATTGAAGAAATATGGGAGCTCGATTACGTGAAGTTTAAGATTCCGTTATTCCGGTGTAAATGGGTTGATAACCGTCGGGGTGTGCAAGTGGATAAGTACGGCTTTACTATCGTCGATTTGGAAAAATTAGGATATAAGAATGATCCATTCATATTTGCCAATCAAGCCACCCAGTCTTCTATGTTGAGGACCCCCTCAATAGTAAGTGCCATATTGTCCTTCACGGTAAAAGACGCATAGTGGGCGTTCAAGATGTGGTTGATGAGGAAGAGTTCAATCAATTTGAAGAAATACCCCCATTCTCTATTGGTGTGCCATCTAATGAAGTGAGAAATGATGATATCGAAGATGCAAGTTATTTACGGCATGATCATCAAGATGGAGAATATGTGAATTAATTAATTATTCAATTGGTGATCTATTAAGGTACATTATTCTAAATTCAATTTAATTTCTAACTTTAAATTTTGCATAAAATTATTCTAATGTTGTATATATATTTATTACAGGAGAAATTTGATTCACTAGTAGCATAAAATTTGACACATGAAGGGAAGACAATCTATTTCTGGATTTAATGTGTAATTTTTGTTAATTTATTGCCAATTTTATGTATAAAATTATGCTGATTTTATTGCCAATTTTACAGAAATTTTTGTTTTTTATTATTCTGCACAGACTGTTTTTTATTTTGAAACCGTCGGTGTAGTTTTCTACACTGACTGTTTTTAACTTATGAAATTCGGAGCCGTCAGTGTTCTCATTTGTCTGAAAATTTCATTCTCCCGGGTTTCTCTTTCGATCAGCCGCCAAACTCGCCAAACTCTAAATTTGAAAGCAGAAGGGAAGTATTATAATCTGCCTCTCGCCACAATTTCATTTCCCTCTCTTCTCCGAAGGGCCTCAATTTCTCAATTTTTCCCCGCTCAGCAATTTCTCTTCCCCGAAGGGCCTCCATTCTGAAATCACTTCTCCGACTTGCCTCCGCTACCCCGCTCGCTACCCCGCCGCGAACCCGTTCACTGCGCCGCCTCTCACTGCGCCGCCTCTCACAGCACCTCTTGTTGTTGAATATATACATATAATACACCTTTGAAGCACTTTTTAGTTTTTACATTCTATGCCAGTAATATCAGTAAATGTTCCCAAACCCATGCTTATCAGTGAATTGTCAGTGCTCAGTAGAGTACATTAATTACATGTCATTAATCACCACATGTTCTCATGAGACACTATTTTTTCGTTTAGAAAAATATTTGGTGCCCCTCTTGTTTTCCCCTCTCTTCATTTTCTATTTTTATCTATTAATTGTGCACAGTACATGCACATAAAAACAACGTAAGGTAGGTACTGATTAATTGTAGATAGTACTGGTACAGTTAAGTTGCATATTACGAGAATATGGAACTATAATTGACCTATAACAATTATTAAGTAAATGATTCCATTGAGATCATGCATTAATTTTTGTATAGTATGTGGTGATTAGGGCTAACCAACTACTTAAAAACTTTGTGTTAGGGTATTATTTTTCATTTTAACTTTTAAGTAGATCTATGTGTTTAAAACAATTAATTACAGAGAGTAGGTTCTCTAAGAAAGAATAAACAGGAAAAGAAAAGCACCTCGTTGCCTTGATTCCTTTACTTTACTTTATATTAGTAGTTTTATTTTTACTTGTACTGTTTTAGTTTTCTGGTATTTTTGGCTGTTTATTCTGTGATATATGCCATCTGGAACAGCACCTTGAAGTCATTTCTTACAATTTTTTCTTAGAATTTTTCAACAGAAGTAATCTGTTTATTCTATGATATATGCCATCTGTTCAAAAGAACAATTTTTCTGTGATATATGCCATCTGGTACAGCACCTCAAAGTCATCTGTTTATAATGTGATATATGCCATCTGGTACTTATCTCAATCAATTCTTACAATTTTTCAACAGAAAGACACACAACAAAAGGTCAGCTCGGGGGACCTCGAAGTCAGTGGCTCGAGTGATGTGCTCACGCTTTCTCTAGGGAACCCTGAACATCCAGGTCGGACGAGGGGTCTTGGGGCGCAAGTGACTTGGAAACAAGGCTTAAATACATATAGGGCTTCGAGAAAGAGGGGATTTAACCAAGCTGATATGACGGCTTTTGCAGAGGAGATACAAAGACGGTGTTGCACGAATATTAGGGAGGAGATGAAGGAGGAGATGAGGCAGGAGATGAAGGAGGAGATGAGGCAGGAGATGAAGGACGAGATGAAGCAGCAAATGAAGGAGCAGTTGAGTGAACAAGTAAGGGATATGCGGGCTGAAATGCTTACTGAGTTCCAAAAGCAACAAGCTGTGCCAGATCAAAATAGTCCGGCATTCCGTCGTAGCAGTCAACATTCCAATGCAGTTACAACGAGCCCTCTGGATTCGATTATGGTATTTATACTTTTATTTACAACTAAATTTGAAAGAGATTGCATTTTCTTCATTTGACAAATGTACTATGTTGTCTAACTTATATTTTTTTTCAAACAAATGTCAAGGTTATCTCACCTTGCTATCTCACTTGAAAAGTTGGAGAGGAGCACATCAAGATAGCGAACGCTAGGGTATGGCCGTGGAAGAAGGACGAATCAGTCCACTGTGTGCCTCTGTTAGAGGACCACATGAAGGTGCAGGTGGATTCGTGTGTTGACGACATGTATCTCAAGTTTCCTCTCCCAACTAAAGTTAATAAGGATTTTGTCAAAATTGAAGACACCTTTGGAAGTTTCATTCAATGGCCGAAAGTTACGATTATTCTGGATGAGGTAAAAAAATATTTTTATTTATTATGTATTTTGATTTGGAAATTACACTAAGTTCATGATGTTTCACCAACCCTTGATTTTGGTCTGTACTATATGCATACTGTACAAATTAAAGAGTTTAAAAACCAGCACCTTAAAAACCTATCTTCCAGCACCTTAAAAACCTGATGAATGCCTCAAGGCAACCAACTCCTCAGCCAATATAACCTCCCAAGTAAAACCATTTCTTATATGTTCAGCTGGGTTGTAATACAGTTGCAAGTTGTTTGATCTTGATCCCAATAAACCTTAGTTCAAACAAGATAAGATTTTAGAGAGTGTGTTTTCCTTGTTTCTTAATCAAAATACAGATTCTTCACAAGCGTGCATATGAATATATTTAAATGAAAACACACTCTTTGATTTAAATTCAGCAAATAGCCTTAAGCAATGTCTATAACATCATGAATTTAGTGTAATCAGCAATATCTTATTACGTCTATCGCAATTATTGTTATTTAACAAGTTATTATAACCTTCTAGTGTATAGACCAAGATGCTTCAATGCCCGAGTCGGCATCTAATGAAGTGGCGAAATCCATGCATCGTAAGGCGCTTATTCCAAAGAAATTGTTAGCGAAGGTGGGACCTGAGTTCATAGCCATAAATGAGAGGGTGATGAGAGAACCGCATGATAAGAATGAGTTCCTCTTGGAAATTAAGGAGGGTGTGTTACTTCCTCAGTCGATGCTAATCAACTTAGGTTTTAATGACTTGACGGATCTAGCGAAGCAGGACATGCTTGATGTTTCAGTAATATCCATCTGGGTTATGTAAGTTTGTTTAACTTTATACGCATAGTGATTAATTTCAAAATTAACTCATTTCAACAAAAATTTTTGCTAAAGTTGGTACCAATTAATATTGCTGCTGCCTTCTTCCACCAAGTATATATACATGCATCTTACTCTTACATGCATCTAATCCAATACAAATTAAAATATCTATATGCATCTTACTCTTGCACCTTTTGATAAAATTGTTTTCGGTTTATCCCATTTTATCTGCGTACAAATTTTCAGTTCATAAAAATGATGATCACTTTGCTGTTTAATTAAATGCCTTCTTATTTACTTTGGTGAGATACTTGCAATAAAAATTTCTCGCAAGAAAATGTACAAATGAAACCTATCAGGTTATCAAATCTGATCCCTCCATTGGACTACAATTCTCTAATTTTTTTTTTTTGCTAATCGGAGGCAATGAAAATTCTATTCTTGAGGCAGAGAAGAGCTATGCAAACAAAGGAGCCGAATTCCATTGCTTGTTCTTTCTTATTCTTGGCTATCTTTTTCTTTTATCCAAAGTTAAAAGGGACAGCCACCTGGGCTGAGCTTGCTTGACTTGGACCATGACCATTCCAGCATGCATTTACAATTTAAACTCTTAATATTATTATCTTCTAATTAAAGTTGAAGGTTATTGCGTGCTTTAGGAATCCAAGCTGCATGCTATCATTTTATTCATATATTTTTAGTTATAATCTCATGCAGAACAATGTTTGAATCTAAAACATATATGTAAATTTCACTTTTTAGACTTCTAGAACTCTTTGGTCGGTTGACATGGTTGTTAATATCTGTCCGTTTAAGCAATCCTTAAATAAGCCATTGGGTAAAAGTTTACAGGACTTTCATGTCAAAAGCCAATCCTGTGCGCAATTGCAAAAATTTATGATGGAACTATGATAATAATAACTAAGCTCAAGAATTTTAGGTATCTGATTCTAGCATTATGCCTTTCAAGTCACTGGCATCATAAACTCATGCTAGTAGTGTATCGACCAGATTTCAAAAAAATTCCCTTGATTTTATTTTCAGCTTGGGTTATATTATGTCTGACTGTGACTGGGCAGTTAAACACATTAATCAAAGCTTACACCAGGTAACAATGCAGCTTATAAAGAAGCCAACAAAAAATGAAAAAGAAAAAGAGTAAATAAGAGTCATTACTTGTAAAAGAGGCCCATCTGTACAATTGCAAAGCAGGCTCAAGTGCTTTAGAGAGCCAATCCAATTCGATTTTCCATTTCCATAAGGTCAATTCATCATCATCTGAATTAGTTGTCTTTGCTTTGATGGATGTCGATATGCTCTCCTCTTCCCTCTCTGATTTGGGGCTTTGAGAGAGGTACGAATTATCATTTCTTATATGATGCAATCTGGAACCTGGGGAAAAAAAAACAAGGAATCCAATAAGAGTTTAAATAAATAAGGAACAAGTCCTTTCATGCATTTTGCATGTAGGTCCTTAAGAGTTAAGGAAATGTCCAAACTAAGGCTTTTTTGATTCCATCATCAAGTGAGTTTGTTTAACTTTTTACGCGTACTTATGTTTTCTACAATTAACTCACTTCAACATTTATGTAATGATTTCCAGATATTTAAAGAGACTTGTCACCGATCTAGGTCGCGAGGTTGACGTCGGTTTTTTGGACCCTAGTAGAATTTCTTCATCACTTTTTAATTCTGCTGATAAGGAGGCCGCTTCAAGCTACTTGCTCGAGTCACTGAAAAATATGCAGGATAAGAAATTTATCCTTGGACCATACTTTCAGAGGTAAATTGTTACTTTTATTTGAGTAATTTACATACTTTTAACGGCATATGTAGATTGATTCTTATCTTTTCTGATTGTAGTAAATACTGGGCGCTTTTCGTTTTTGTCATGCGTGATAATATGGTGTATGTTATTGATTCTCTAGGCTAAAGGAACCAAGTTACGATATCACGTTGCCATTTAAAGAGTGAGCAATACTATTTGTTGGTAATTGCTAATTTCATTTACTTACAATTAACGTACTATTTGTTGGTAATTACTAATTAATTCATTGACATTTAATAAATTTCAGCATATTTGAATCTTATGTGGAGGCCGGAGGAGTGCACAAGGAGGGATCAACGGAATGTGGGTGGAAATACATCAAGGTGTGAATTTGTCTACTTGAGTTTTAATTAGATACTCAAATTCTGTCTAGAAAGCACCTATCTGTGAATTCTGTCTAAATTTTTTAAAGTGAATTGAGAAGTGAGAACCACAGTAGCAGCACAACAATATCAAATATAACCAATTAATGACATAAAACTTAAGTCGAATCGTTTATTATATTTTCTTTTTTGCCCTATTTCAACTCCCAGCCAATATTTATTTCTTCATTATAACTTGACTTATAACTGGCTGTAATCATCCGTTTAACCGATTAATTGACGAAGGATTTAGGTACATGGTTAGCCATACAGAAAAACAAACAAATATACAAGCCGACTGAACTTGTCCGACTTTTCCAATTAAGACCAATTCGTTGATGAGGGCTATACTAGTAGATACCTCTCTGCTCAATTTTGTTCATACCTATAACAAAGAAGGGAACTCATCAGGTACTAGCAACAGCAGTTCACCTTCCCTCTTTGTGCTAAATTGAACTGAAAAGACAGGTCAATTGAACTTGCACCAACTGTCTAGAAAGCACCTATCTGTAAAATCAATAAGTAAATTGTCTTTGGGTTGTAGCTACATAATGTTAATTATTGATTTTACTTAAATGGAACATTTCAGAGCCCTAGGCAACAAGGCAACAAGGTGTGTGGATTTTACGTCATGAAACACATGCAAGATCTAGTCACTACGCAATTTGACGTTTTTCCGAATGTATGTATTTTATAATTGAACTTGATTCATTTTTCATATAGCTTGAATAAAATTAACTTCTCAATTTGTATTCATGCAGTGTGATTTACCGAGCGAAAAATATATGCCGACGCAGCTTCATGCAATAACACGACAATGGTGTGCATTTTTCTTGGACAATTTCTAAACTATTTATAAGAAATTCAATGTTGTTATGTTCATATGCATATTTTGTTAATGTGTTATATATGTAAATTTTGTTATAGTGTATTTTTTGTGAATGAAATATGAGTTATGTTGTTTAAAGAATTTGTGCTGTCTTTTGTTTGTGTTGCTCAAATTATTTGCATGATTACTCTAATTAATGTTAATGAATGCCGAATAGAAATATATTGCTAGCAAAAATATGGAGGCTAGCCCCGATACAAACAGAACCATGCCAAAATTTGGTGCCAACACCGACTGTTTTTAGGATCGATACTGACTGTTTTTAGAATTACCATTAACTATTTTTCAAAACTAAATTAACTGTTTTTTAAAGAAAACAGTCGGTGTAGGGGGCAACACCGACTGTTTCTTATAAAAAACAGTTGGTGCTGGAGGCCAACACCGACTGTTTTTTATTAAAAACAGTCGGTGTAGGGGGTCAACACCGACTGTTTTTAATAAAAAACAGTCGGTCTAGGGTGGAAACACCGACGATTTTATATAAAAAACAGTCGGTGTAGGTGGGAAACACCGACTGTTTTCTATAAAAAACAGTCGGTGTAGGTGGCAACACCGACTGTTTTTTATAGAAAACAGTCGGTGTAGGTGAGAAACACCGACTGTTATTGTAACAGTCAGTGTTAGCTGTCTACACTGACTGTTATTTACCCGTCAGTAAAAATTTATTGATACCGGCGGCGCCATCACTGACGCCTCAATAACAGTCGGTATAGGGATTTTTTAACAGTCGGTGAAAGGGTTTTTTGTACTAGTGTTTGTTTTAGCAATGGAGGCAAGAAGTCGATTGATGGTAAAAATGGATGGCGGGTGATTTTGTGGTGAGAGGAGGCGATGGAAGAGAGACATGGCCTCAGGCAGCTGAAGGGTCTCTCCAGCTTGAATTCTCTGTTGTACCGATCTCTCCAGCTGACGAGCGAAAGATTTGGCTGCGTTGGCCATTAATAAAACCAAGTTTAATGTGATGGGTTAGTGTTGAATTTCATTCACAGGAGTAGAGAAGAGATGAAGAGGCTGGAGGGTAGGGGTACTGTCGGATCTTAGATCCGATATATTCAAACCGCATGGGTGAAATAGATTATTTTGGGTTTAGTTACAGTTAAAAGTTGATAGGGATATTTTTTTTTCAGCTACAGGAGGTGAAATGATTATTCCTCCATATTACTAAAATTCCAGCAATAAACTGGAGATGAAGGCGCTCATAATAATTGTTTATTTTTTTTGTAACAGTAATTCCAGAATATCTTCTTTCTTTTCCGCAATTAACTTTGCATTAATTTTTTATTCTCATTCGTTATGTTTCTTTTGTTGTACATTTATAAAATTTTATATTACTTCTGCAGCTTTGATTGTCCGTCCTTTGTCGCAAAACTCTAATATTAGAAAACATTGGGGTTATTCTTGCACTTTTCTCTTTTCATGTGGTACGGATAGTCTATATTGTAATTAATTTACTGATTTTCATTTGCATAAATATTTTGTTACATTTACCGTACCGGTAAGCATAATTTTAGGATTACACATAGAGTGAGGCTATGGTACTATGCATAGTGCAGGCTGGTCCGTACTGCAAATTAATATTTTCATTTTCAATGTTCAAATAATAAATTTAAACTATTTAATGTGACCTCCATATGAAAATGCACTTGCATACTAAATTTTGCATTTTTCAGATTTTGTTACTATTTTTAAGATATTAGTCAAGAGAGCAATTTTTATAATTGCAAGATGAAAATTCTAGGTAATTGAGTTTAGATCCAATAAATTCCAACCCAATATAATTTAATTTGAATGTTGTTGGAAAATTTCGACCATAATTTAATTTGAATTACTTCAAGTAGTTGGTAGGGGTGTCAATGGCATTTTTTTATCCGTTTATTTGATCCGTATTGTATCCTATATGACATATATTGGTAAGATTTTTTTTTCGTAAACTTATTGAGTACAGGTAAGGATTTTTTTGTTTATCTAAACGGGTAAGTGTACGAGTAAAGCCTATTTCATAGCTGTTACCCGATCGGGTAATTATTAAAAAAAATTATATATATTATATATGGAAGCGTGGGCGTTCCGATGCCCATCGGACCAGGTCTTGTCCGATGGGCATCTATACCGTCTGATCATGCATTGAGATTTTTGCCAAGAATCAATTAATTTCACTAACGGAGCGTTTCAGTTAGTCACCGTCAAGAGCCCGTCTCTCTCTCTATTCTCTCTCTCCTCTCTTTGACGGATGAAAAAACTCTCGAAATTCACCTCCGCCTCTTCTCTCTTGCGGCCTCACCTCTTCTCTTTCGACTCTCTTTCATCCACCATAGAAGATGCCTTTACTCCCTTTCATTCCTTCCATCTCCAACCTGTATGCGTCGCTCTTGTGGCAAGGATTTAAATATTGATCAGATCTTACAACGTACTTTGAACAATTTTATTTTCCATTCATGCTTCCAACTTATAGATTCATCGCTGGGTACTTCTTTAATTTTATTATTAATTGTTGTTTTAATAATTATAATATTCTCTTTTATGCTAGAAATGGAAGAAAAGCACTCACTGGCTGGAAAAGTAGCAGGCGATACTGGTACAATTTCTCGATACAGTTTCACTACACAAGGTGATTGTTGTTTCAGAATTCATAAACTATATATTATCTGTTAATGTTTCGCACTTGTGTAACCAATTCTTTTTATAGTGCTAAATCATTGTTTCAGAAATTAAGTAATTGTTATTACAACACCTCAATTAAATCATTGTTTCAGATTTGTATATTGGTTACTTGTCCAAAGGTAGAGTTTATTTGTTAGTAATTTCAATATATCTGATCCTTTCATTCTTATTTTTGTTTGAAGAGAACGAAGGATGTAACTTCTTTGAAGGATCGACAATAAATTTCAAGGGCAGAAGAATATGACTATTGCTTAAGCTTGGATTGAACAAGCAGTAGATGCATTTTGATTGTTGCTTAAGCTGTTGTATAGAATACAATAGATGAATTTTGTACACTTATTGTTATTTTGTTGTTGTTATTGTAACTGTCATTCAATGTTTACTGAGTATGTTGCTTAAGCTTTAATTTGTTGAAGCTTAATCTTTAATATGTTGCTTGAGAGATTATCGCTCCATGCAGCACAGCCAAAAACCAAACACAAATGGAAAGTGGACAAGTTGGAGCTTTGGGTTGAGATAACGGAGAAGGTCCGATACCTATCGGACCTACTTTTAGGTTCAACGAGTATGATGACCGTCGATCTAATTTAAGATTTGTGCGCACAAAAATTGAAACAGATACGCACGAATTTTAAAGCATTCTGCATGAATTTTAAAGCATTCTGCACGAATCTGAAAGCAAATATTAATTGACGGTGATTAAACCCATCGAACCAAAGTAGGTCCGATGCCCATCGGACCTACTCTCGGACCTACTCTCAAGTGTTGGGATGAAGAGAATGAAGAGGAAAGTGGGCTTCTTCAATTCAATTGCGGATGGGGATTGGGGACTAGGCCTTTGGGTGAGTGTAGAGATGAAAAAGAGTGTGCCTCAGCCTCAAGCATGTATAGATAAAAAATTGTTGTTGGGGACTTTGGGGTCTAGATCCGTAATTGTTATAGAATGCTCAAGTTAATTTTGACAAAAAAAAATTAAATGTAGATGTAGAGAGGTAACAAATTTGTAAATGAAGTAATTGTGCTAATTGGGTATGATTTTTCATCTATAGTGATTTTAGTAATTTTACTTTTGTGTTAATTAAAATATCAGTCAAATATATTTACTCTCCGAAAATTATCATACGTAATTAGTCAAATTATGTGATTAAATTATGCATTTATTTTGTAAAAGTCATCGGTGTAATTGAAAACTCAACTACAATATTGTTTAATTTTACGTCTAGCAATGTAAATTTTAATATTGTTAAATTAAAATAAAATGCCACATGGATAAATTCATATGCAACATATTGAAGTAATTTTGTGAAAATTCAAATAGTCGATCTGAACCACTCAACATGATCTCCTTATTAAAATGTGTTTGAGTGGGCCAAATTTTATATTTTTTTGAATTTTTTTACTATTTTTTTTTTAAATAGATACAAAATCACTTTTTTTATAAGATTCTGGACCATCCAAAAATAAATTGGATAGATGCTGGGGAACAGGTTTGTCAATACAATTTTAAACTATATTCAAAATTAAACTAGCTGCTTGGTGATTGTAAAGGACCAAACGATCAGCAAAGAAAAATTATATGGACCTTAATCATATAATAATTTGAGGCCATTGATCTACTTAAATTTTCTTCATTTCTACGAATAATAGACATTATGTATTCATTTTTTTACCTTTTTTATGATTACAAGACATCTATTTTGTGTGTCATTTTTATTGGAAGGGAGAACAAGGTACATATCGTTTAGTTGTGCTGGATTAATCTGCTGTTATAAAATATTTGCACAATCTTAATTTATTTATTTCAATTTTTCTTTAATATTTTGTCACATTATAAAGCCCATTTTGGACTGGGCCGCCTTTGGGCCGAATACATTTGGGAAAAATCCCAACAAAACCTATGTAATTAAGATCTCTAAGAAATAGCAACTTTTCAAGCTGGATGTGGATAGATATTATAACGGCACAATACAAGCCACTCTCCTCCTACAATTTATGCTCTTCAAATATTTGATCTGAAATACCCCGTGACACTAAAACAGCAGGGCATCGTCATGTGTAGCTCTAACTTTTCAGAAGTATACATAAATTACAATGAGAGAGAGAGAGAGAGAGAGAGAGAGAGGTTTATAAAACTTTGCAGTTACTATATATTATTCAAATAGGAGATCCATATACTGAAATATATCACAAGCTTAATTTATTGAATGCTTCATTCCTTAATTGCTGAGATAACTTGGCCAATGGTGTCAAATTTCTGCCTTCCCTTGAGCAACAATTTTGCAACATTGAGAGCCCTTCTTTCGCAGCTGGCTCGCCTCGACTTATCTTTAATTGATTCAAAATCCTCAACATGTGCTATCCCAAATATTCTCCCGTTCATACAATTTCAATAAGCACGGAATCGTTTAAGATACATTCAAATTGAAGATTGAATAGTACATCCCTACCATACGACATGAGGAAAACATCCTCCATACCTCACTTACCCGGTTTATTTAGAAGAAACCCAAACTGCTCCTCACTGTTTCTCTAAATAAGAAACTTATAAGGGAGAAGTCATTGGTGAGATTTGTATTTCTCATTTTCTAGACTACCAAACAACTGCAAATACAACTTTACCATGTTGTACCTTAAATGACCTCTGTACTTGAGGTATTCATATATCCTTAGGTACACTACTACAGAAATGGTAATTCTACACTGTACATTGTACACAGTTTTGCCAATTTTATATAAAAACCGTGTACCATAAAGGTTTTTCTGAAAGCCCGAAAAAACTGCTGGAATCATACACTGATATTTATTAAAGAATCAGTGTAAAATTGTTTGGAAAAAAGGCCGTGTATGATTTATTAGAGAGCTACACGAATATTTGTTGAATATCCGGGTAGGAATAGCTACACGGACTTTTTATAATAAATCCGTGTAGAATGACAAGAACTGTACACGGCCGTGTATGATTTGTTAGAGAGCTATACACGGATTGTTAAGTATAAATCCATGTAGAAAAGTGTAGGATTTTGGTATAAAATGCATTCTCCTTCCAGCGCCGTATAAAATGCCTTCTCCTTCCAGTGCCGTTTTGATCAAGTAATTAGTACTCGATCTCTCTCTGTTATATTGAAGGTTGATTTGAGATCTTTGAAGTTTGTATTTTTTCCTCTCTATCTTTCTATGGTTAGTATATATATATATATATATATATATTCTGTTTCTTCCTCTAATTTTCGATTACTTATTGTTGCTCAGTTACTCATCATTTTCTTTTTATTTATAGATTTTGATGAACTTTCCGATGGACAGCATGTGATGAATTTCATTTTCTTTTATTTTCACTATATTTTATTTGACACTTTACAAGAACATGTTTTTTCTTGGTTAGGTTCCAAAGAAATGGATAAAACTAACTTTCAATAATAAAACATGTTCTTAAAATTAAATCATGTTTTGATCCATAGTTTTTGGCAGTGTAGAAATGACATGTTGCAGTGCATTATTGTTTAATTTCTTACACAAACCCCCTTTGAATAAGATGTGGTTTGCGAAAGAATTTAAACAACAACGTAAGAACACTGTCACGTGTCCATTTCTACATCGCCAAAAACTTGGGACTAAAATATAATTTAATTTTCAGAAAATGTTTTATTAGTTGAAAGTTAGTCTGACTCATTTCTTTGGAACCTAACCAAGATAAAGCATGTTCTTGAAAGGTGTTAAATAAAATATAGTGAATTTAGTTATTTTTGTGCTGTAATTGTAAATAAGGAGATAAATTTATGAATTTTGTAATGCTAAATATGGATTTGTAATGCTAAATATGAATTTTGTAATGCTAAGTATAATTTTTGTGCTGTAATTGGAAAACTGGATGTCAAATTATCTGAAAAACTGGGGGTAACTCAATACTGAATTTTGTAGCAAAACTGGCTAGCAAAACTGGAGGCTAGCCTAGAAAAAAAAATCTAAAAAAATATATAAAACAATCATACACGAATATTTAACTAAAATCCATGTACAAATAGTAATTGTACACGGATATTTGTTGAATATCCGTGTAGGAATAGCTACACGGATTTTTTTTTATAAATCCGTGTAGAAAGACTAGCATTGTACACGGTTCTTAAGTATAAATAGCCGTGTATGATTTGTTAGAGAGCTACATGGATTCTTAACTAAAATCCGTGTAGAAAAGTCTTTGTAGGGTTTTGGTATAAAAGGCCTTCTCCTTCCAGCGTCTTTTTGATCAATTAATTAATATTGTCTCTCTCTATATTGAATGCTGTGATTTCTGCAAAGGCTAGCAGCTGAGATTATCTGAGATCTTTGAAGTTTGTATTTTCTCCTCTCTATCTTTCTAAGGTTAGTATATATATATATGAGGAGGGTTCAAATGCCTCCATTTTTCATGCCTCCACCATGCCTCCATATTTTAAAACTTTAATAACTCAAAATTTAAAACTTAAAAGTCAAAATAAAACCGTTGGATATGATCTACATCATTTTATCTATGTGCTCATAAAAATTATCACATTTCGATTTTATTTTTTATGTGAATCAATAAATTGAAAAATCAACGTCTAGAAATTATCCACATTAGTATGTTTTTTACAAGCTCTTGATGACAACCAAAACAAAATTGAAATATCATAATTTTTTACACGTGTATAGATAAATGATGTAGACCATATCCAACGGTTTTATTTTGACTTTTAAGTTTTAAATTTTGAGTTATTAAAGTTTTAAAATATGGAGGCATGGTGGAGGCATGAAATATTGAGGCATTTGAACCCTCCTCTATATATATATATATATATATATTTTCCTTTTCTTCCTCTAATTTTATGCTACTTATTATTACTTATTTAGGTCATGTGTAATTAGTGTATTGTTGTCCAATAACCGACCTATTGATGCTTTTAGGTCCATGCCCATTCAAAATTAATCCAATACCCCATGTTTGGTTGTAGCCTAAAGGTGGCTTAAAGGCTTTAGGCCACTGTTATTCCACCAAACATGATTTAAATTGATTGGCCTAACATGGAATAGGCTAAAAGTTAGGCCGGCCCTAAACGGGCCTAAATTAAACCACCTCTTGAGGTGCCTTAAATTTTAGGCTTCAATTTTACGCCACTGGGCCCACTGTCATTCACCTTCAACCATTTCACTCCTCTCCTCATTAATTAGTAATAATATATTATTAGTATATAATTAGTATATTATTATTAGTATATAATTATATAATTAATATCATATATTGTTAATATATTAAATAATTATTATAATAATATTATATAATTAGTATTTTTTATTAATAATATTATTAATATATTAAATAATTATATTATATATATTAGTTATTATTAATATATTAATATTATATAATTAGTATCTTTTTATTACTAATTATTATTAATATATAATTATATAATTAATATGTTATATTGTTAATATATTAAATAATTATTAACCATAATATTATAATATATTATAGTTATTATTAATATATTAATAATTATATAATTAGTATCTTATTATTAATAATTATTATTAATATATAATTATATAATTAATATCATATATTGTAATATATTAAAATAATTATTATAATAATATTATAATATATTATAGTTATTATTAATATATTAATGTTATATAATTAGTACTTATTATTAATATATAATATATAATTAATATTCTTATATTATTAATATATTAATATTATATAATTAGTATCTTATATTAATATATAATTATATAATTAATATCTTATATTGTTAATATATTAAATAATTATTATAAAAATGTTCTAACATATTATAGTTATAATTAATAATTAATATTATATAATTAGTATCTTGTTATTAATAATTAACTAACTTAGGCTTCCAAAACTATAGTCCTCCACCAACTCTAACCAAACAAGGAATACTTTAAGCCGTGGTCTAACTTTAGACCTCAACCAAACATAAATAATTTAGGCTAGCCTAAGTTGGAATAACAACTTAGGCCACCTTAACTTTAGTCCACAACCAAACACCACCATAGGGATTAATTTTGGATAGTCCCCATTTTGGAACTGCTCTTTGAATATTGTGTCTCATTTATGATGTGAACACATATTAACGGTATTTAATTAGTAATTGAGGAAAGTTAGACAGTATTTTCCCTTATTGCTCCTACGAGTATGTGATTTGTACGCATACTTGGAGAGTTAAGGAGAAATGCTGCCAAATTTTTCTCAAATACTAATTAAATCTCGCTAAAATGTGTTCACATATGGGACATAATATTCAAAGAGTGGGTTAGGATTGTAAACCGGCCCTTTGTAAGCCTAGAATTTGATACAATTTATATGTTGACCATGATTAATTGAAATCATTTTTTTAATTTAATTTACAGATGGATCGAAGTTGGATGTATGAATTGCGACATGATAGTGAAGAATATTTGGGTCGCGTTGATTAGTTCATAAAATTCGCTGAGAGTTATAGAGTTGTAGGGCGCAGAAAGTTGCACAGCTGGTATGGAAGGTGTGTGCATGTGTATTTAAATGTCTCATGATTCAATGCTCTCGGTTGTTTGGAGAACATCGAACTTGAAACATTCATTTCTTTCTTTCTGCTGTTCCTTCTGGTTCACCCTCGACAGACCTACTGTTCATAATCAGTCTGTCGAGAGAGTTTAATGATTGTGGGAAAGTTTAACTCCCAGCGGGCGCAAGCCCCCGCTGTTAATTACATCAGATTACCCTTCCAAGTCATACTGAACACCTCGTTCATTCCGGGATTTGTGTCTATTTGTTGTGAATTAAATAAAGGGGCTGAAAGGGGGACTCATGTACTGATTATGGTATTGATTTGGTTTTCTATATGTATTTGGACATATGTGCGTGTGTGGTTTTTCATTAAAATCATGTTTATAGTATTTCAGAAATGGGAATTTGGACATTTGAAAAGTGTATGTACAATATTTGCTTATATTTAATTTATGGCGTGTTTATTTATATTTTTGCTAATAAGATCATTTAATTTTGAAGGAAAAAGGGTATTTTGGTCGTTTCAGGATTTGGCTGATGCTTGGATACGTTCAATTTTGATTTAGAAAAATGGAGAATTTGATTTGGGTTCATTTGGAGGTGGTTTGAGTCAATTTGGACTTAAAACGAAGAAGTTATGGTCGAAAAGGGCTTATTTGTAAATATTTATGTTTTCCCAGGGGCTTATTTACAAAGCTGGAAAGGTGTTGATTTGTGATTTGGGCCTTAGACAAGGTTTTATGTGAAAATTGGGCCTTTAAGGGCTTATTTGAGAAAGTTTTGTGCTGTCAAGGACCTATTTGTAAATTTCCAGGGGCTTCGCTGCAAATATTTAAAAATCAGAGGGACCTTTTATGGAAAGGGTATTGATTCACAATTTTATTCGTTATCCGGGCTTTGAGATGTGGATTTCTGGGTCTTTAGATTGGTGTATTGGGCTTTAAGATATGGGATGGGCTTCAGGATTTGTGCTGGTTGTTTGATTTATATTTTATACTTTGAGATCCGTGTTTCCATTCAAACTCCATTCTGGCGCCAGAATTAAAGGTATCCAGTCGCTTTAAGATCCGTGCAAAGTGAAACATGTTTTGTTTGATTTCTGTTTTGTATTTGACATCTGAATCTTTAAAAATTCATATCTAATTGAAATAGAGTCAGAAAAATATGAAATTTGTGCCCATTTTGTGTATTTTTAAATTCTCTATCTAATCACGATGTTTGTTTTTTTAATTTAATTTTTTTAGTCATATGATACTGCCCATTTCCTAGCAACAGCCCCTTTTTTATTTAAATGCTGAATTTTCTGTTTTTGAATCTGAACTTTGAAAATTCATATAAAATCGAAATACAATCAGAAAAATGTAAAATTTGTGTCGATTTTGTGTGTTTTAATGTCCTCTATCTGATGGTGAAGTCCATTTTTTAGTTTGATCACTGTATCAGTCCAGAAGGTTCTGTTTACCAGAGAAGGTCATTTTGGCACTTTTGAGTGCTTTTTCTTGTGTCATTGATGCATGCTTTGTGATTTGATGTTGGTCCACTGTTCCAGAGGGCATTAGGGACTGGTTTTAAAGCATTTACAACTGATTTCATGAATTAAACACTATTTTAATGAACTTTCATAGCCTTTTTACTATGTCTTTGGTACCAATAAACAAAAGGAAAAAGGAGGAAAATCCAAAATTCCAAAATAATATTTCTTTAGATGTCAAAAATCAGCCAAAATGTGGTTTTATGCAGGGAAGCCCCTGATTTTGTTTAAAATCATGTTTTTGATAGTTGGAGGGACATGTCATTGAGATTTCCTTGGATTTAAATATACAAAAATCATGAACAAGCATAACTTGTTATTTATTTGCATTTTAAACCCTCCATCTCTCACCATTCATATATTTGAGATATTTAATTTCTATTAGCATATTTGCTTAAGAAAATCAATTATTCTTTCATACACAAATGGGTCCAAAATGGGCAAATCATTGAAATATCATAGGTTTAAAGCATAAGTGACATATCATAGCAAATGCTAATGTCTTTTATACTTTAGACCTCAATTTCTCACTATTTGCACATAGTTTTTTAATTTTGCCAATATTCATGCATATAAAATGCACTAATTATTGACTAAATCAATCCTTTTGTGCAAATAGGCCCTTTGATCATTTAGGTTGAGAGAATAATAGGGGAAACCTCATGGCTCAACCCTACTACCTCTTGTGTTTAATTTTTTTTATTGTCACTTTATTATTCTTTTAACATCCTCACAAAATAATTAATATAGTTTTCATATGAAGGGAGACCTCATGGCTCAACCCTCATACTTCTACTACTTAATTATTTTTAGAAGAAGCCAAAAGAGTTAAAGAAAGAGAGAAGTATCAAAGATTAAAGCTTCATCATTTTTATTTCATAAGCTCCAAGCAAAAGAAGTAATAAAATATTAGCATGTGTATATATATATTAATACTTATGTATATATATTTTTTTAGAAGGTGAGGTAGAAAAGGTAAGAGGAAAATCATATTTTTAATATTTTTCATTATTATTTCATGAAAGATGCAAGAAAAGGAAGTAAAAATATTTTTATTTGATCATCAAGCTACACATTTCATTTTGTTCATCCTATGATGAACTAGAAATCATATAGCCTTCACATTTATCATTTTTGAAGGTTTAGAATGAGAAGAAGGTAAGAAATCAATGCTAAAGAAAATGAAGAAAAGAGAAGAGATTCACCAAAAAAGAAACTTCTTTATTTCGATTAAAACTGAAATATATACACATCATTGCTCATCCAGAGCCTTACATCTTTTCAGGTATGAATTACCTTTCTAAACTTGCTTAAGAAAGCTTCAAGCTTTGAGCTTTTAACCTAACTTTTGTATGAAAATGGGGTATTCTAGATTGTTTCTTGCACAAGGCTTTCTGGAGAAGAAGAAGTATATCAGGAGTCTGCATTTGGGGTGCCTTATATTGGGCAATATTAGGGTTTTCGGGTTTTGAGCTGCTGATGTGTCTTCTGCTGTGCACACCAGGTGCTTGATCAAGGGTCTAGATGTATTTGTTTCATTTCTAGATGCTTCATTGGCAGGAGGTCACCCAATAACAATTTAGCACATCATTGATCTTCATTTAGGTCATTTACAGCCCTTGGATTGATCTCATGTGCAGGGGATGTCATCAAGGCCCTTAATTAATCGGCCTCTGAATGGGAGCTTCTAATCACGTGCTCCAGCACCCTGGGAGAGGAATTTCCATCTTTGTCATCTTTCATAGGCTACATGGCACGTGTCCTGGGGACCATTTGACGTATTAACAGCTGTTAAAATTTTGGTATGCTATACCGAGCCCAATTACGGCTTAACTTGTCACCATCTTGATAAATACACATCAGGTCATAAGATACTGACAGAGAGCACCCTTAACGTATCCCTATCATGTACTCGAGCTCAATTTACCGCATAGGCAGCTGGACATGCAGTACCACCATTACTCGGTTCTAATGTGGCACTAGTTCATGGTACCAATAAAATTGCTCTCTCTTAAACCGAATTGGCACCTCTTAGACCATCGTGTAGGCCTTTAGAGTGTCTCTCGAGTTTCAAGGCTTGAATTGCTTTTAAACTCTCATTTCCATTTTTAAACTTGGTTTCTTTCTCGGCCTATACTCAGATTTCACCGAGAACATCCAAGCTTAGAGTTTCGGTCAAAGAGGAGGGAGTAATCACCTCTAACGACCCCAGGTAATGGTTTGCCCGAGGTTTCAGTATTTCGCTTGAATTTTCACTTCTTTTTCTCAGTTGAAAACACGGGGAAACAAAGAAGAAAGGGAAGAGAAGGAGCTGACAAGGGCGGGCCCACTGTCAGCTTCTCTTAGGCGTGGCCAATCACATTTTGACTTATATTTTTATTTTGGCTACTCCCAGACTTCGTAGACCATGTAAGGGGCACTGCACGGTGCATGGGGTACCGCGTGTACGCCAATTAAAGGGGTTGGGGTGCTTAGATTTTAAATCCAGCGACCCTTGCTCTAGTGTGTTTGCTCTCGGTGCACCGTAAACCGCACAGCTGCTAGCTCGGTCTATGCAGCCATCTTCCCGTGTTCCGAGTGTATTCAAATCAGGAGTCCAGCAAAAAGGCTTTGTGCCATTGACAGGTGGGCCCAGGGTGTTATTGGATGTGTTTGGTGTCTCCAAATTGTACCCAGAGCAGTTTTACAGCTTGGTTTGCCTAAGTGCCACCATATTTTGCACCCAGAACATCGTTCAGCTATTGTTTTGATTGTGGGAAATTATTTCCTTTGTGATCTTGAGTGTGAGATACATCAAAATTCATGGTTTCATGTGTAGAATATCACCAAGAATCTTAATATGCTGCACTCAATTTCTTTTAGGGATCCAGGTGTGATTTCGGTATTTTTTTCCAAACAAAAGATAGCCACTTGTGCTGAATTTTGAGTAGCAACTTTTTAGGGTCAAACAAATGCCCCCCACCTGGGTGAGGTGTGAAGACCTTAGGATTGAACAGCTTAGCCAGGTGCCCCCAGTGTTCTTCTTGAACTTTATGAAATTCTTTCTGAGTTGTTTTTCTTGTTTGAATCTCAGGTATTTGAATTCCACATTGGGCATTGAGCTCGGAAGTAGGTCTGATCATCTTCTTCGATCACATCTACTTCGAAAAGGTATGTTATCTTTATCTCATCTTGCTAATATTTGCATGGTTGGGTGAGGGTTGAATGTGCGTTCTTCGGGGTTTGTCTGAGCAATTGATCCCTTGCTCATACATTGGGGCTTCAGACAGTGACTATACTCTAAACTCACATCCATGGGGAAAACCTGTCTAACCGAGGAGGGATTACAGACAGGGGAACTTTATCTCTGATCTAGTATGGGAACCATGCGGGTAACTTGCAAAATTGAGGGTTTAGATAAAATGGCCTTCTGGTTGTAGGTATAATCTCAGGTTTTGATCCAGTTTTTTTTTTCGTGTGCTTCTCGGTGGGGTCTTTGGCTAACCAGGGTTGGTTTTGGCTGTATCTCGAGGCCTTCTATGGTCACGTCAGGTTGGGACTTGGTTTTGGTTATAGTTTAGAGTCTATGCAGACTATGCTCTAGTTTAAAGGTCATTGCAGACCGTGCTTTAGTTTAAAGTCTTTTCAAACCATGCTTTAGTTTTAAGTCTTTTCGAACTATGCTTTAGTTTAAAGTCCTTTCGGACTATGTTTTAGTTTAAAGTCTTTTCGGACCACTCCCTCTTTATGGGTTTTAGTTTAGGGTCTTTTCGGACCAGATGATCATGTCGGCCCGAGGACTGTACCTCCCCTCGAGAGGGTTCCTGGCATGTGCAGCCGGGACAGTCGTTTCTCTACTCCCAGAGTCACGAGCAGGGCTCCCCCCAGAGTTGGTATGTTTTCTTCATTGAGATTTCCTTTCTGCATATTTTGCTCAATTGCACTAACCTTTATTTGTTTATTTGTTAGCACTGCGCGTGCCGGAGGGTGAGGTGCTGACTTCCTTTGGGATCCCTAGTAGGACTCTTCAGCGTTCTGACCCTCCTCTGGAGAAGGTTTCTCGCAAGAGAAAAAGGCGCAAGACTAGCACTTCTATTCCCACCACTGGGGCAGTTGTTCAGCCAGGTATTACTAGCTTTATCTCTTCTTACTTCATCGTTTTTGGTTTCTTTTTCGTGACCCGTATTTGTCTTTGCAGGGTCAGGTTCAGGTGCTACAGGTTCATCTGATGCTAGGGCAGGAGAGGTTGTTGACTGCCCCCAGTGTCACACCCCAAACCAGGATTTCCGGATTAAGGTGTGATTAATCCCCGCCCCGTGTCTAATAATCGGAAAGACACGCAAGGCTAAACAAATACAATAATCAAGCAACAGCGGAAGCGAATAATACAAACAAGCAATAGTCATAAATATCAAATAAACATAAATATACACATATCATCCATACAAATTCCCACCGGGATCAAATATACATAATCTAGTCAAAGGAGTACATAATCTATCGAGTCCAATGTGTATAACAAAAACATCGGACTCGCAAAACCCTAAACAAAATATCCTAAACACTACATCAAACGGCGTGGCCCTCGGGAACAGCTCCTGACGTCTTCTGCTGCGGGCCGTCGGATCCTGTACCTGGCCATCAGGGACAGCTCCTGACATCTCATGCTGCGGACCGTCAGGCTCGGTACCTGCCCATATCCATAAAAAGGAGGGGATGAGCGAATGATCGCCCAGTATGTGACCCAGTATATCCCTTCAGGGATCCTCTTAAGTCAAAGCACATTTTTAATTTGAAATCTACGTAAAGTCGGTAAGTATTCACTTTTAATGCACATGCTGCGGAATTTAAAACCTATCATAATAACTACAAAAGAAAATATACATATAAAGATGACATGATGTGATTATTCTATTATGCCAAAATGATGAAATTTCCCAAAATAAAATATGAGGATGAATATTATACTCAACCGGAGTCCAGTACAATAGGTACCGTGTGTACAAATTGATATAGTAATAATACAGATAATTTTGTCACCCCGTGCCGTGCCAAATTCAGCAAAATTGAATTTGTATATCAATGCGACATAACACAAGGACTGCGATCAGAGAGGCAAAGATACCCGATGCCTAATGGCATCGAGCTTTGCCCACACAAGACTTCAACCCGTAGGCAAGTGCACGCTAGCCGATGATTATATCCAAAATTCGTGTATTTTCCTTACTCTAGACGATTCTTCATCCAAACATATCCAATAGGAGAAAACTACAAGCAGGTCGTAAGAATTGAGTTAATCCGTCCCCTCATGAGCAGACGACGAAACTCCACCATCCGGCCGGATCAATGGGACAAGGGCTCGTGAGCGGCCCGGGCTCGTGATCGGCCCATTACGACAAAAATAAAATCTGCCACCGCAACCTCAGCAGCCGTACTAGGCAAGTAGCTCCTAATGTAGGGGGATAACTCCCGAATCGTCTCCGGACTCGAGATCGGTCCGCACAAAATGTAAAATGATTGAAAATGATATAATACCAATTCCATGCATATAATAATAATAATCCTAATAAGACCTCTAAGAGATCAAGTGATCCCTCAGTCCAATGACCCACGAGCCGCCTCGCATCCCATACTACGAGAACGGAAAGCAGTCATTCGGTCTTCTATCTCACACTCACCAATGCACATGCTTAACTACGATAATATGTTGTCCTCTTCGAGATATCCTAATATATTATTAATTAAGTTACGCTACTCCTAAGAAAGCATTAAATTTTCAATTTAGAAGGGGTTATGCAAATCCTAAATTACAGTTCAGAAAATAATTTAAACATGCTCTAATGCAACTACAAAATTTAAAGTACGGATGACAGGTCAAGTGGTCGACTGGTAAGAGTACGCCACGAAAAGATAATTCAGATATCCCACACCTGTAGGGCAGTAGTGGTTGTACGCACTAATAGCCTCCGGGATCCACGTAATCCTCGCCTGCTCCTGTACAAGCGTCAGCGAGATCGTACCACGGGTCGGAATCAACGTAGGTCGGCTGACCTGTAATTTAGACGTAACTTAATTAAATTATAAACTGAGTATTCGTAACCCTTATTACCCCGTTTGATTGTTTTTACTAAGTGTTTGCATTTCACTAATTAACTATGGTTCGAAATCTGCTCAATCGGTTCGGTCAGTTTGACACGGTTCCGATTGAGCATAAAATTAAGTCTATTGTAATTTAAATATTTGTTATATTTTAATTTGAAGATAAACTGCTTTAAGTAATTTATTATAATATTTGAATAAAGTTATTTCGTATGTTTTACGATAAAAATACGTAGGGTATAAATTACGTAATTTAAATGCTATTATTTAACCCTAATTAAATACTTGTAATTTAATGTGCGTTCCTAATTAATTTAGCTACGATCAATTTATTTTATTCCTAAGTGCGAAATTAACTATAATACGTTAATTACTTAATTATTTTATTTAAATAATACTATTATAAGTTAAATATTCACATAGTTTATTAATAAACTACATTACGTTATAAAAGAAATATTCAATTGAGTTTATACACATATATTCTTAAGTACATAACATATACATATACATATACATAATTTAATCGTACGTAGTTCTATCATCACCTAATGTTTTTATTTGTCCTTAGAATATATATATATTACATACTTTAATTAATAAAATTACTTTTAAATAATGGTATCTTTTATAGTTAATTAATTTGTCACTTTTAAATAAATTTTACTTAAATTTCGGTTTGGGCCTAAGCCCCATTTTTAATTTCAACAGCCACGGTCCAGCAAAAGGTCAAAGGCCCCAAAACTCAAATTTTCAACATTAATATACATATAGGGCCGGCACTTTTCAAAATCACATTTTCAATTAAGCCTCCATATTAAAATAAATTACGCAAAGGGCCTACAATTTACACGATCGCCCCTTAACTTTTAAAACGTCACAACAAGGTCCCTGTCATTTCAAATTCGGTACCAGCAGTCACACTGGGCCAGTACCGGCTGGTACCAGCGTCACCCAACAGTCGGGCTAACGAAAGGCAACAACGCAAAGCCCATAGCCGATAATCCCAAAATCCCCAACAGAAAAACACACAAGGCACGATGGCCGCAAGTCACAGAAAAGGCTCAAGGCCGCAGGTCAAGGCAACAGCCACCAGCAATAAAAGGCCTAGGGCCACAGGTCAGACAAGAAGGCACAGAGGCCACAGATCAACAAAAAGGCTCACACAGCCAACAAGAGCAAAACAAACCCGAAGGCCACAGGTCAAGCAAAATGGCACGAAGGCCACAGATCAAGGCATCAGCCGCAAGCCACAAGGCAAAAAGACCAAAATAGGGAGTTAAGGGTTACCCGGGAAGAGCAAATCGCAAGAGGGGCAAATTAGGCCGGTTCCAAAGGTGTTCCTTCGCCTCACGGTCGTCAAAGTCAAACCAGCAAGCAAGCACAGCGTAGGCTCTGCTAGGCACCAGATTCGCCCGGCAAGGCACCAAGACAACGGATCGCAACACCGGCACCGAGACCCGAAACCCTAGGGTTCGGTTATCGCAAGCAACAAAGCACAGAAACGAGAGAGAGAGAGATGGTCTTTCTCAACACAGTGGCAAGCAAGGAGAAAGAGGGAAATGGCGGAGAAGAGAGAATGGGGAGCGGAGAGAAGAGAGACAGAGAGGAAGTGGGATCGGAGAAAAAGAGTGAAAGGGGGCAGAGGAGAGAAATGAAAAAGGAAGGGGGGGCAGTATAGAGTTTGGGTTCGGACCCCAACTCAAATCAAAAATTTTGGTTTTTAGTTTTTCAAATCCGATCTGAGTACTCCATCCTGTAACGAGTCACTCGTTCAACATATTAAATTTCTGATTTCGTTCAACCACGTTTAAAATAATTATTATTTTCCTCGACCAATTAATATCGAAACTTGTTCAATCCATCAAAGTCAAAATTTTGTTCATATCCTTAATTAAATTTCGTTAATCAATTTTGCAATTATTTTGAATTTGAAATTTATCTATTTTTAACAAATTCGGTTTGTACTATTTAATTTAACTAAATAAATTTTATTAATCTACTTGGCTAATTATTTATTTATCCTTTATTTGACTAGTTAAAATTATCTTAAAAATTTTAATTAGGTCTAAATCCAATTAATTAGTCTAATTAATTACACCTAATTTTACGGGTTATAACACCCAGGATGTATCTGCGACTGTGGAGCCTTGCTTGACTATGGTGCCTTATGGCACTTTCCCTTAGGTCTCATTTTGTGGATTTGTTGTGAGAGTGCGCGCCTTTGAGCCCACTCTTTGTATGTGTATTTTGGCTTTGGTTGATCATGTTTGGATATACGTATTTGTGGTTGATGTTTGTTTTTGTGATTTTCTCTTTCTCCTTCTTTCTCTTTCTCTTTTTGGTGATTTATTCGAATCTTCTCTAACCGGGTTCTAAGCGATTAAATAAATTCGTCTAGATCGGTTTTCTTTCTTATTCTCCTTCTTTCTCTTTTGTCTACGAATTCTTTAAGTCTTCTCCAATCGGGTTCTAAGTGATCGGATAAACTTGCTTAATTCGGTTTTTCTCCTAAACCTTTCAAGTTTTCTCCAATCGGGTTCTAAGCGACCAGATATATCTGTCAGAGTCAGGGTTTAATCCTGAATCTTCTGAATCTCCCCCATCGGGTTCTAAGCGACAAGGCATCTTCATTGGACTCAAGCTGCACCTCGAGCCTTCTGTATTTATTCAATCGGGTTCTAAGCGATCAAACGTCTTCAGCTGGCTTGGGTTTGGTCATGTACCGTCCCACTTAAGGGTTACACCGGCCATACGAAAACCCGTTAAGGTTGAATATTCACGCACGCTGCCCCCCACAAAAGAGGCTACACCAGCATGCATGACTACGTAAAAACCGTCCCACTTAAGGGTTACACCGGCCATACGGAACCCGTTAAGGTTGATATTCACGCACGCTGCCCCCACAAAAAAAAGGCTACACCAGCATGTATGACTACGTAGAAACCGTCCCACTTAAGAGTTACACCGGTCATACGGAACCCGTTAAGGTTGATATTCACGCACGCTGCCCCCACAAAAAAGGCTACACCAGCATGTATGACTACGTAAAAACCGTCCCACTTAAGGGTTACACCGGTCGTACGGAACCCGTTAAGGTTGATATTCACGCACGCTGCCCCCACAAAAAAGGCTACACCAGCATGTTTGACTACGTAAAAACCGTCCCACTTAAGGGTTACACCGGTCATACGGAACCCGTTAAGGCTGATATTCACGCACGCTGCCCCCACAAAAAAGGCTACACAGCATGTATGACTGCGTAAGACCGTCCCACTTAAGGGTTACATCGGTCATACGGAACTCGTTAAGGTTGGATATTCACGCACGCTGTCCTGCATAAAGGCTACATCAGCATGTATGACTGCGCAAGACCGTCCCACTTAAGGGTTACATCGGTCATACGGAACCCGTTAAGGTTGGATATTCACGCACGCTGTCCCGCATAAAGGCTACATCAGCATGTATGACTGTGTAAGACCGTCCCGCTTAAGGTTACATCGGTCATACGGAACCCGTTAAGGTTGGATATTCATGCACGCTGTCCCGCATAAATGCTACATCAGCATGTACGACTGCGTAAGACCGTCCCGCTTAAGGTTACATTGGTCATACGGAACCCGTTAAGGTTGGATATTCACGCACGCTGTCCCGCATAAAGGCTACATCAGCATGTATGACTGCGTAAGACCGTCCCGCTTAAGGTAACATCGGTCATACGGAACTCGTTAAGGTTGGATATTCATGCACGCTGTCCCGCATAAAGGCTACATCAGCATGTACGACTGCGTAAGACCATCCTGCTTAAGGTTACATTGGTCATACGGAACCCGTTAAGGTTGGATATTCACGCACGCTGTCCCGCATAAAGGCTACATCAGCATGTATGACTGCGCAAGACCGTCCCACTTAAGGGTTACATCGGTCATACGGAACCCGTTAGATTGGATATTCACGCACGCTGTCCCGCATAAAGGCTACATCAGCATGTATGACTGCGTAAGACCGTCCCGCTTAAGGTTACATCGGTCATACGGAACCCGTTAAGGTTGGATGTTTTCACGCATCTCCATGAGATTGATGCGGCTTAGTGAAACAATGTTTCTCTTATGAGTGGAGCTTGGTTTGCTTGTTGTAGGTTTCATTCTAGTGCTCGGAAAGTATTATCTGGTTTTGGGTTTAGATGTCACCCGTGGGACATGTATAGGAATTTTAGTTATTGGTAGGGTTAGTGTTCAAAGGGCGCGCCAAATGGGGCTACAGCCTGAGGGTTCTGCTTGTCACCCGCGGGACATACATTGAAGAGCTTGCCAACTTGTGGGCTTGGGCTTTTATGGAGTTAGGGAATTCGACTATTTGACCCCAGTCTTGGTATCATCAAAAGGTAGATTTAGAGTCATGCCAAATTGTAGGTTTTCGCTTTGGGTGGGATTTCTAGTGTATTTAGAGATGAAGATTTTTGGTATTAGGCTCTAGCTTTGGGGTTTTGCTTGTCATCTTTCACGGTTTCAATTCACTTCTCGGTAACTGACTAGCTCATATGCTGTACTTTCGTCGCACCTTGGATGTAAAAGGGGTAAAGGGTTGTGGGACTTTGGTGAAGGATCGGCCTTATATGCTCTTGTGATCTTCCACAGGCTCGTTTCGCTTTTCAGCAACTGACTAGCCTATATGCTACATATACGTCGCGCCAAACGCGAGAACTGTTTGAGGGTTTGCCCGTGGGGCTTGTTTGTGATCTTCCATAGTTTCGATTCACTTCTCGGTAACTGACTAGCCCATATGCTGTATATATGTCGCACCGACTGTGAAAAATGTTTAAGGATTCGCCTGTGGGACTTGTGTGAAGGAACATTTGCAGTGTTGGGCGGTCCCTCACGGTCTTGTTGTGCATCTCGATAACCGACCCGCCTATGCGCTGTTTGGGTTTGAGGTTGGTGGGACACAGGTTTGAGTAAAGTATTATTACAAGTTTCATTCATGGTTGCAATCTGACCGTAGGCCTATTTGTGTACTGGGCCTTGGTGGGGACATGGTTTTAATTAAGAGTCTATCATGGACTCTGGCCTACATAGGGCTTAAACAGGGTTCTTTGGTCTTTGCATGATGGTTTCGAAGCCACGAGAATTTATTATACGACTTGGGTTTAGACGTCGCCTGTGGGACGCATCTGAAGGGTATGCCAAATTATGCTTGGGCTTTAGGGTATTCGCTTGTCACCCGTGGGACTTGTACTTAACGGCTGGTTGATTTTTAACTCCAGTTTGAGAAGTCCCTGGTTGTTATCGGTGGGACTGTTGTAGAGGTGCGCCAAATTGTGGGCTTTAGTCTTATGTAGGACTTTAATGTTTAGAGCCAAGGGTTCTTGTTCTCGAGCTCTGGTTTGATTATGGTCCGGGGGACGGCTGTTAAAGGCGCATCGAGTCTTGGGTTTTGCCTTTGGTGGGACTTCAGTGTGTTTTGGATTGTGGCCTATGGGGCATTAATCTATAAGTCCATTATTCATGGGTGTTGATCTGGCTCAAGGCTGGTTTTCGCAGAGATTGGTTTGGTGAGAACCCGATTAGGGTTATTACTTTTGGGCTCTCAGCTTCTTTTATTTTGGGCCATGATAATTGTTTTAGTGCTCACTTGGCCTAGGCACAACATCAAAGCCTTATTTTGTTCGGCACAAATATATAAAGCCTGCTCGTCATTTTAGATGACTGGTTAGACGAGCGTACCAGTGACAATTGTTTTAAGGGCACAATCTTGACAAAGCTCATTTTATGCGTGAGGCTTTCTTTGGCCTTACATCTCTCCACTCTTTTTATATTATGGTGGGATTTAGGTGCATGCATGCACTTGTTTGAGGGTGGCATCTTATTCACTCCTCTCGTGCCTTCTTGAATAGCCTATATGGCCTCGATCCTTAGGCGAGGGTATCGCGGGAAATGCGAACACTGTTGTTTTGAAAATTTTGTTTTAAAAGGGATTTGTGCCTTCAGAATTTAAATAGTCTAACGACCACTTTCTTTAATCTTTTGATTTTATTTGAGATATCATCATTCGGCACTCCATTGTTTAAAGGACAATGAAGAAACCTTGTCTCTCTTTTTTTCGAACTGGGAGGAAAGACAAAACCAGTGATAGTTGTTTCAAATGGGCACAACACCAAAGCCCATATTTTGTTTAAAGTACAAAATATAAAACTTGTTTGTCCATATTCAGAACTGGCTGGACAAACTTTGCCAGTGTTAATTGTTTAAGGGTACAAACTTAACAAAACCCATTTTGTGGCGAGAGGCCTTTATGGATTTTGTGGGTAGTTGGGGGACCTCACTTTTCGCTCGAGACAATTTCGCTCATGCTGCGATTTGGTCCTTTTATTCGTAGAGGTTTTCATTTATGCATATTCATTGGGACATTTTATTTATGGATATTGAAATTTAGGCTTTATTGGACTTTTGGATATTTGTGGAGTTTTGTTTGGAACATTTTATTCGTGGATATTAGACTTTAGGTTTTATTGGAATTTTGAATATTTTGTGGAGTTTTTGATCTCGAAATTTTGGAGATCGTGGAGTAGAGTTTGAGGAGGAGGTCTCGTGGGATTCTCATTTCATGCAAACATCCACACAAGCATTTAGACATAAACACACCATCATCAAGTAAACATAAACATTGTCCATGAGAAAGGGAAATCAACTCCTAAGAGCATTTAACATAAACGGCTTGTTGCCCCCCGTCAGTAAGGAGCGGCCTTGGGCCCCACATGTTTGGCGGGCCTCCTGTCTTTGCCCGATGTGGTTGGTTCAGAGGGCAGTGACAGATTGGGTGACTCAGAGGATTTTGGATTCTCAGGTGCTGGTGGTGGAGGATGAGGCTTGCTGACGGAGCTTTCTGCATCATCAGGCGGAGGCATGTCTCCATCATTTTCATCCCATCCTTCGACTTCCACATCCACAATCTTGTGGATGGGATCAACGGTCAGCCACAACTGATGCGGGATGGTATTGGGTGGTCCGCAAGCGATCAAGAGCCTGAGTGTGTCATAGTTGTTGTTGGAGAAGTATGGGGCAACCTTAAGAGGATACCCGAATCCTGCCACCAAAGTATGAATATCAGCAGAATTCCATAAGTGTAGGGGTACCTTGCGGAGTCTTATGCACGCACGGTAATTGAGGGGGTTGTCATAGCCTCCTTGGCCAGAAGTCCACCCTATCATTCGGATATCGGTGGGAATAACACTAGGGACGTCGGCTTCTAAGGTGAGCGAGCCCAATGAAAGGATGCCCCTTTTTATGTCATCGCTTGGGCATATGAGTATGTAGTCGGCCTCGATTTCGTCGACTTCCTCAATGATTAGGCTTGAGAACTCACAGTTGAGTTGGTTTGAGAAGTAGTGACCGAGGCGGTATTTGGTGTACCCGGTTTTCCTTCCTCCAGTGACATAGATAAAGATGGATCGCCATAACCATCGACTCTCTTGCGGCAGTGCGTCCTTGTTGGGGAAGTCGACGGCGAGAGATCCCGGGCCTGGATATCGGCCATATCCCATTCTTACCGTCGGCGTGAGCGCCATGGTCTCCCAGTTGTGGGGAATTGCCCTTTGAGCAGCCATTAGCGCAGGGTCTGATTGAGATTGAGGAAGTTCGTGACTTAGAGATGTCGACTTCCTTCAAGGGTGGGGTATATATATCATTCCTCTTTCGGGTGCATCGATACCCGTCATACCCCTCCATGCGCATTATTGCCTCCATCATGGCCGCAGTGGGAGTGGTTTTGCAAGTGACGGTTTACGAGTCACTTTCGTATTCTTGGCAGAAGTCGCTTGGTGTGTCACCCTCCTGATGGAGCTTTAGATAACGACCGCTGATTGATTTAACGGGCTCTCCGTTTTCGTTATCTATCAGCCTGTATCGGTACCCTTCCAAGACTTGATCCACTAAATATGGGCCCCAGAATCTGATAGATTGCGACCTTGATGTTTCTTTGACAACCCACACAAGCTGCCCTTTCTTATATTCATCAAATGGGCCAAGCATGTGAACCGTTTCTTGTCTTGCTTCGACATTGGTTCTCGCCTCTTGTGGCACATGGGCTTCGTCCCATTCCTGCTTTGAAGCGCTTTCAATATCCTTTGCAACCCGATTGGGCTTTATGGCTTGATCCTTGAATTCCTTTATCGCCCTTATCTCCTTTTGCACTTGTTGATAAATGCAATTCGGGCACTCGTAGATATCGAATCGATGATCATTGTGGTTGGCAATGGCTGCCTTTGGGCTCGCGCATGAAGGGTGGTGATTACTGCCACACTCTTTGCATTCAAACATGTCCCATGAATTTCCTTTTTTATCACAGATGTCGCAATGGGTTATATGTCCAAAATCGAATTCTTCTTGTTCGGATTCAACTTCTACCATATAACATGCAGCATCTGTGCTAGAGTCGCTTGAATTGTCATCTTTAAGCTTCTTTGATGATCCATGTTTTGAGCGAGATTTGGAACTTTCACCCTTCTTCTTCTTGGAAGTTTGTTTGGCATTTTCTTTCTTCTTTCACCTTTCATCCTCTATGATACACTTGCAGGTCATGCAGAACCAGTTGAAGAACCTTTTGTCATAGCTAGAACTTATCCTTCTTCCAGTGGCGCATTCAGTACATGAGTATCTATGGCATCGGTCACAATTGAACATGACGTGATAATCATCCACTTCATCACAATTCATGCATTTGCCTTTCTTTGTGTGGCTACCGCTACTATGATCCTCTTCTTCTTGAGGTGAGTCATATTCTGAGTCAGTGGACCTTTGAGACACCATATAGCATTCAGCTTCTTGCTCTTCTTCTGAATTCTCTGAGTCGTCGCCTCGAGTTCTCGAATCTCGGACTTGACTTTGCATCCCAGGTGCTTGGTATTCTCGAAGATACTTCCCTTTAATAGGTGGTGCGAACTTGCTTCCATTGCTTTCTCGCAACCTATAGGTGTCTCGCCCTAAGGTTTGCTCAACGATGTATGGTCCCCTCCACTCAATTTTAGTGTGACCGTCTTTGGATGGTTGAGACTAGCTGAGCATGGATACCATGTCCCCTTCTTCGAATTGTGAAGTTACTCCGTCTTCAGGAATAGATTTTACCTTTTGCTTCCCCTTATCTTTGCTGGGAATTGGTGCACGAGTCCCTTCTAGATAGGATACCACAGTGGGTGGTAGGGTCCCCTCTTGCCTCTTCTTTTCTAGAAAGTCCTTGAAGACCCAGCAGTCATCGATGGTGTGACCAAGGATACGGTGGTATGGGCAATAATTATGTTCATTGACCTTATTCGCTTGCTCTGGGCGTTTGCATACTGGCAGGTTGAGACCTTTTTGCATCATTAGGTCGAATGCCTTAGCAACTTTATCTCGCCAAAATGAATATGTTTTGTTCTTAAGTTCTGCCAGAGTATTCTTTTCCTTTGGCATCACTAGGACAGGTTTCTTCGATTCAGAGATCGTGTTTGTTGAATCTGTATAGGCTTGTCTCTTTGTGGACTGAAATTTCAAATAATCCTTTAGGAGTTGAGCCAGCATGCCTTCAAGTGGAAAAGACTCAGGTGCTGGTGCTGGAAGTAGTGATTCTACTTTTCCTTCACCTTTCTTCGGTTCTGGTACCCATTTACCTTTGAAGCAACGCAAGCAGCTCCATCTTGGGGTTTCATCACTACTTTGGGGATGTTCCCTAAACCTCGTGCAAGGGGGATGGCATATGGCCCCACATTCGACACATGAAGTCATTTCTGTGACCTCTCCTGGTCTATCACATACACTGCATGCGACAAACGACGATCGATCGTCTTCAGCTTCTATTACATGACATGAAGCTTTGGAGGTTCTTCGGTTGTCATTTTGGTTGTCGTTGTCTATGCTCGGAATGCACATCCAGGCCTTTCATTTGTTTCAACAGGTCTTGGAAGGAGCGAGTTTTGGTTTGATTTGGTTTGGGTTGCTTCGGCAAGGCATTAGCGAAGGAATTTCTTCCTTGACCTCTTCCACGGCCTCTGCCACGACCGCCTCTTAAAGCCATTTCTAAATTGGCATGGGCAGCTTTCCCTTGGACCCTTCTTAGATCACAAGTCGGTGGCTCGTCATCACTGCCACTGTTGCTGAGGTATTGCATAGGACGACATTTGGAGTCATCGTATTCATCATCAGATTCTTCATACCCGAGCCCTCGAGTATTTCTTGGTTTTCCATCTGGTCCTATGATTGTAGGATTACGATGAGCCAATATCCTATCGAATCGCTTTGTCATAGCGTAGGTTGGAGACATGGGACTCATGTTTGCAAGAATCCTGGTTAGGCTTTTGGGGCAATATGGCAGAAGAGATACATCCACTTTGTTGGACATGGTTTCGTCTTCTAAAGGCCATTCGTCGTCGTTCAGCACCAAAGACCGATCTTTACCATCGAACGCTCTATAGAATACAATAGGCTTGTGCCTAAAGATCCCTTCTTCAGTAACCTCCTCCTTGGGCGGTATTATGAATAATATCATTTCTTGGATTTGGTTCACTTCCCTTGGTGTGAGCTCTTTATGATGGTTTTCAGGTATCCTCTCAATCATCAACGAGGATTGACCTGCTTCTTCCTCGTCTTCTGAGGGTATTATGTATGACGAGAGTATCCTAGCTTCATCGGCTTCCTCCCCTGATGACGAGTCAGTATCGGCTCCATATAGCCTTATTTTCTCACCTCGTTGTTTCTTCGAACATTCTCCTTTTAGAGCAGGTTTATCGAAGAAGTATTTGGCATCTTTCAGCCCTATTTCGTGCACTTCAAACGGCTTAATTTCTCCTTTGATTTGTTTGACTTCACCATCCTTTATGTACTTTACACATTGATGCAAAGTTGATGGGACGGCATTGTTATTATGTAGCCATGGTCGACCTATCAATGCGTTGTATGTGGTTTTCGCATCGATGATGTAGAATTTCATCCATTCTTGAATACCACCAATATCAAAAGGCAAGCTAACGGCCCCCATGGATTGCTCCGTTTTGTGGTTGAACCCATGTATAGTGATCTTATCCTTTGTGTGGAACTTAGCGCTCAACGTGAGACGGTCCAATGTTCGCTTAGGCATTAGATTAATGGAAGAGCCCGGATCGATTAGCATGCGGGTTACCTTTTGGCCATCACACTCACCAGTGAGAAAGAGTGGTCTATTGTGATCAGGCGTGCCTATGAGCAAATCATCGTCGTTGAAGGTGATGGTTGGATTTTTGTTGTCCACTAGAGCTATTTCTTGCATCTTCTTTTCGGCGAAGTGCGCTTCAAACTCTTCAGGGTTTTGGAGTGCATATATAAGCACTTCTCTCACTTCAGCGGACATCATCAATATGTCAAACACGCTTACTGCCGCTGGTATTTTTCTAAGTTGTGCGAGGATATTGTAATCTTGCACCATATATTTCTTAGGTGTTGGTTCATCTTGTACTGCGGGTTCTTTCCCTTTTGCCTTGGCCTTCGACCTCCCAATTTCATCTTCTTGTGGTGGTTGGCGCTCAGGGATATTCGTACCCGAGCGGAGCACCGCATGGCAATCAGGTTTCTTGGTTTTGACAAAGATGACTTCACCATCATCTGAATCACTTGAGGAACTTCCTCCATAGACAACCACGTTACACATCTCATGGTCATCATCATTGTTTTCTCCTTCTTGAGGGGCCTTACTCGTCTCCCCTTTCTCAGCTTTGAGGCCCAACATTAAGGCCAATACATCTTCTGTTAGGAAGTCTAAGAGGGTCAACGGTAGCGGAGTACCTTGCTTATGATTCTCTAAGGTTTGTATGTGTTTTTGGATTTCAGAAGGTGTGGGCAACTCTGTTGGTTTGGGCGATTTCTTGCCCTTCTGGCTGCCATTCTTGTTTGGTTTACGATGGATGACCCGTTTTGGGGGTCTTGGCACAGTGGGGTTTAAATTGCTATCCCATTTGACTCGAGGCTCCTTCAGAAGCTGTTTCAGCAACCTTTTAGTTTTCTTGGAAAGGTGGAATTCCCATGCTTCATTTACGGGACTTTCAGACCCCTTTTCTTCAATCATCTCGACATGAGAGACAACATTAACTTGTTCGTGAGGTGCGGGTTGTTGCACGGCACTTGGCGCTAATTGCAAGCGACCTTCTCGAATTCTTCTTTCTATTAGGTCTTTAAAGACCCAACAGTCTTCTATTTTATGACCTATTACCCTATGATATGGGCAATACTTGGGGTGATCAACCTTATCTGCCTGATCGGGGCGCTTGCTTGGAGGCAATTCTATACCATCCTCCAAGGCTTATTTAAATATTTTTGCTGTTTTCTCCCTTTTAAAGGAGTATTTTTGCCTTTTTGTTCTTCCAACGATTTGAAGTAACGATTATTTTGGTTATCGCGAGGAACTGGTTGAGTGGGTTGGCTATCAACTTGTCCCGCCTCCTCGTCAGAAGAGTCAGAATCTCTGTTTTCTGTTTTGTTGGCTTTATTGGTTTTGACGGCGTATACCGTCTTTGATTCCTTTTTCTTTGGAAAATCTCTTCTAGGTTTGAAAGAGGTTGATGACTTCTCTTCTATATCCGTTTGCCCCAACCTGGATACAGTGTCTACCAGATCTTGATAACTGTTAGGGTTGGCAACGATTAACATTTCTCTCATTTTGCCGGATGTACTTCTTATGAGCAAATCAACTGCCTCCCTTTCGGGTATAGAATGGCTCGACTTGTTGCTCATATTTCTCCAGCGGTTGATGTATGCCAGAAGAGTTTCGTTTGGCCCTTGTTTGGCCCATGCTAAATCGGCCAGTCTTATTGGACTGCTCGCAGTGGCAAACCTGTCTATGAAGGCACGCGCCATTTGGTCCCAGGATTTTATACTTCCTGGTTTTAGAGAGCAATACCACTGAAACGCTGGTCCTGAAAGGCTTCTAGCGAATTGGCGACAAAGGAACGCTTCTTCTCTTGAAGAGTCACCACATTGAATCATGAAGTGGCTGACGTGTTGTTCAGGTCCCCGTCTCATCTGTCCCGTTTCCTGAGAACTTGGAAAATAAGGGAACAGTGTATGTTGGGGGGTATTTTGGTATATCGAATTCGGGAGGGTATGGCTTTCCTATTCGCAGTGCTGTTTGTCTTGGGGCGATCCCCATTTCTTGTAACTGACGGCTGATCATTTCTTGAACAGTCAACCGCAGTAAAGATTGGGGAGGTTTCCCGCCTTTCATCTTCCCAATGTACCCTGCGTCTTTCTTGAAGGGTTTGGTCTTTCTGATCTTCGAGCCTGTTTACGGGGCTGGATCGATTTGATGTTTCTCCTCTTTCGAGTTCGAAGTTAACGAGGCCTTTCTCTCGGATTTAGCTATCAACCTTTGTTCCCTTTCATGGGCTTGATGTACTTCAGCCCTAAGATTTTGTATCTCGGCTTGCATTTGATTGAAGGCGGATAATATTTGTTCTTGCGTTTGTGCACCGGTTTGACTTTCACCAGCACATGGAGAAGTTGCTAAGACGGTATGGAAGTTACCTAATGCGGGTCCATCCATATGACCTACATCTGAGCTACTCACGGTTTTAGGTTTGGCATTTATGGGAGGAAGGCATGCTGCATCAGACTCCTCCTCATCGTCACTCGGATTTTCGACGATGGGGTCCTTCCCTTTTCTCACCATGCATACGGTAGGGTTGGAGGGTTTATGGTCATCTTCCTCTTCGAGGTCTTCATTAATGGTTATTATGAAGACCGTCGCTTCTTCTTCTTGCTTAGGGTGTGTTTTAGTGACCCTTCGCTTCTTGTGAGTGGCATTTGGAGCCACTATTGTTAAGCTTCCGGTGTTGGAGGAATGCGGATCGATTCGTGCCCCCAACCTATCATGTACACTGGTTGGTCTTCTCAGAATTCGAGGGGTTTGATTTGATCCCTCTTTGCTTGAGCTTCGAGAGGTGCTTGCACACATCTCTCGACGGAGTTTTGGTTTTAGCGGGGCAACATCAGGTGCCCCCAGCCTTGAGGCTGAAAAATTTGGTTTTAGTCTTGAGGCTGGGAATGTCAGCCTCGATTTGATTGAGGGTTGGGCGTCATTGGATGCCCCCAGCTTTTGGGCTGGAAACGTCAATCTTGATTTGACGGAGAGGGTGTAGAGGTTTCTTGCGCATGATGTACATAGTATCGGTTCCTGCGCTGCTTCAACATGCGAAGCTGTTTGTGGGCCCTATGAATGGCCATAGCAGTGTCATCAACCATTTTGTGGTTGGTGTTCATCCTTTTCGGTTTATGGATGAACGAGACGGTTTGAGGGATTTCTCCCGCTGTACGTATGTGTGCAGTAGAAGAATTTCTCCTCACTATCCTGAGAGGGGAGAATGAGTTGCTGACGGAAAGGGCTGGTTGAGCCACCAGCTCATCCTGGTAAGCTTGGAGATTTCTTTTCCTGGTGACCGACAGAGGGGTCACTGGAGTTAGGTTAATTTTCTTAGACGCGCGTCTTCTTGCGCGCCTAGTTTTAGAGAGAGGAATGAACGTCTTGCCGTCCATCCCTTTAGGGGTGAGAAAGTAACATACTTCATCATCATCTGTAACTTCCTCGTCGATGACAGACCCGAGGGACAGTTGTTCATTCATTAGAGCGGGAACGGGGGCTTCGAATGCCCTAACTTCATCAACAGGGACTGCGAAAGTCCCAAAATAAACCACCTCTTCGCCAGCTGGGAGGCTGGCAACTTGGGCAAAAGAGCGTGCGTTGATTGCGGTGTAAGCCATTCCTGCAAACAAGCAAAACTCAAAATTTCATTAGTCAATTTTCATATGTAAATTTATACATGAGTGTTAGCCCGATTATTCAATCCATAGGCGTCGATATCGAATACAAAAGGAAATGACATAACTCAAGCGGTCTAATGACTTGTTGTTTGAATGTCTTGAAGTCATTGGCTACTCGAGTATGTTCCTTTTGTCTTCGTATCGGATCCCGAACCTGTGAGGAGGAGAATGTCCCACCGAGCGTGCCAAAACCTGTAGGGCGCAGAAAGTTGCACAGCTGGTATGGAAGGTGTGTGCATGTGTATTTAAATGTCTCATGGTTCAATGCTCTCGGTTGTTTGGAGAACATCGAACTTGAAACATTCATTTCTTTCTTTCTGCTGTTCCTTCTGGTTCACCCTCGACAGACCTACTGTTCATAATCAGTCTGTCGAGAGAGTTTAATGATTGTGGGGACGTTTAACTCCCAGCGGGCGCAAGCCCCCGCTGTTAATTACATCAGATGACCCTTCCAAGTCATACTGAACACCTCGTTCATTCCGGGATTTGTGCCTATTTGTTGTGAATTAAATAAAGGGGCTAAAAGGGGGACTAATGTACTGATTCTGGTATTGATTTGGTTTCTATATGTATTTGGACATATGTGCATGTGTGGTTTTTCATTAAAATCATGTTTATAGTATTTCAGAAATGGGAATTTGGACATTTGAAAAGTGTATGTACAATATTTGCTTATATTTAATTTATGGCGTGTTTATTTATATTTTTGTTAATAAGATCATTTAATTTTGAAGGAAAAGGGGTATTTTGGTCGTTTCAGGATTTGGCTGATGCTTGGATACGTTCAATTTTGATTTAGAAAAATGGAGAATTTGATTTGGGTTCATTTGGAGGTGGTTTGAGTCAATTTGGACTTAAAACGAAGAAGTTATGGTCAAAAAGGACTTATTTGTAAATATTTATGTTTTTCCAGGGGCTTATTTACAAAGCTGGAAAGGTGTGGATTTGTGATTTGGGTCTTAGACAAGGTTTTATGTGAAAATTGGGCCTTTAAGGGCTTATTTGAGAAAGTTTTGTGCTGTCAGGGACCTATTTGTAAATTTACAGGGGCTTCGCTGCAAATATAGGGGCCTTTTATGAAAAGGGTATTGATTTACAATTTTATTTATTATCTGGGCTTTGAGATGTGGATTTTTGGGTCTTTAGATTGGTGTATTGGGCTTTAAGATATGGGCTGGGCTTCAGGATTTGTGCTGGTTGTTTGATTTATATTTTAGACTTTGAGATCCGTGTTTCCATTCAAACTCCATTCTGGCGCCAGAATTAAAGGTCTCCAGTTGCTTTAAGATCCGTGCAGATGAAATATGTTTTGTTTGATTTCCATTTGTATTTAACATCTGAATCTTTAAAAATTCATATCTAATTGAAATAAAATCAGAAAAATATGAAATTTGTGTCCATTTTGTGTATTTTTAAATTCTCTATCTGATCATGATGTTTGTTTTTTTAATTTGATTTTTTTAGTCATCTGATACTGCCCATTTACCAGCAGCAGCCCCTTTTTTATTTAAATGCTGAATTTTCTGTTTTTGAACCTGAACTTTGGAAATTCATATAAAATCGAAATAAAATCAGAAAAATGTAAAATTTGTGTCAATTTCGTGTGTTTTAATGTCCTCTATCTGATGGTGAAGTCCATTTTTCAGTTTGGTCACTGTATCAGTCCAGAAGGTTCTGTTTACCAGAGAAGGTCATTTTGGCACTTTGGAGTGCTTTTTCTTGTGTCATTGATGTATGCTTTGTGATTTGATGTTGGTCCACTGTTCCAGAGGGCATTAGGGACTGGTTTAAAGTATTTACAACTGATTCCATGAATTAAACACTATTTTAATGAACTTTCATTGCCTTTTTGCTATGTCTTTGGTACCAATAAACAAAAGGAAAAAGGAGAAAATCCAAAATTCCAAAATGATATTTCTTTAGATGTCAAAATTCAGCCAAAATGTGGTTTTATGCAGGGAAGCCCCTGATTTTGTTTAAAATCATATTTTTTGATATTTGGGGGGACATGTCATTGAGGTTTCCTTAGATTTAAAGATGCAAAAATCATGAACAAGCATAACTTGTTTTTTATTTGCATTTTAAACCTTCCATCTCTCACCATTCATATATTTGAGATATTTAATTTCCTTTTAACATATTTGCTTAAGAAAATTAAATATTCTTTCATACACAAATGGGTCCAAAATGGGCAAATCATTGAAATATCATAGGTTTAAAGCATAAGTGACATATCATAGCAAATGCTAATGTCTTTTATACTTTAGACCTCAATTTCTCACTATTTGCACATAGTTTTTTAATTTTGCCAATATTGATGCATATAAAATGCACTAATTATTGACTAAATCAATCCTTTTGTGCAAATAGGCCCTTTGATCATTTAGGTTGAGAGAATAATAGGGGAAACCTCATGGCTCAACCCTACTACCTCTTGTGTTTAATTTTTTTTATTGTCACTTTATTATTCTTTTAACATCCTCACAAAATAATTAATATAGTTTTCATATGAAGGGAGACCTCATAGCTCAACCCTCATACTTCTACTACTTAATTATTTTTAGAAGAAGCCAAAAGAGTTAAAGAAAGAGAGAAGTATCAAAGATTAAAGCTTCATCATTTTTATTTCATAAGCTCCAAGCAAAAGAAGTAATAAAATATTAGCATGTGTATATATATATTAATACTTATGTATATATATTTTTTTTAGAAGGTGAGGTAGAAAAGGTAAGAGGAAAATCATATTTTTAATATTTTTCATTATTATTTCATGAAAGATGCAAGAAAAGGAAGTAAAAATATTTTTATTTGATCATCAAGCTACACATTTCATTTTGTTCATCCTATGATGAACTAGAAATCATATAGCCTTCACATTTATCATTTTTGAAGGTTTAGAATGAGAAGAAGGTAAGAAATCAATGCTCAAGAAAATGAAGAAAAGAGAAGAGATTCACCAAAAAGAGACTTCTTTATTTCGATTTAAAACTGAAATATATACATATCATTGCTCATCCAGAGCCTTACATCTTTTCAGGTATGAATTACCTTTCTAAACTTGCTTAAGAAAGCTTCAAGCTTTGAGCTTTTAACCTAACTTTTATATGAAAATGGGTTTTTCTAGATTGTTTCTTTCACAGGGCTCTCTGGAGAAGAAGAAGTATATCTGGAGTTTGCATTTGGGGTGCCTTATATAAGGCAATATTAGGGTTTTCGGATTTGGAGCTGCTGATGTGTCTTTTGTTGTGCACACCAAGTGTTTGATCAAGGGTCTAGATGTATTTGTTTCATTTCTAGATGCTTCATTGGCAGGAGGTCACCCAATAACAATTTAGCACATCATTGATCTTCATTTAGGTCATTTACAGCCCTTGGATTGATCTCATGTGCAGGGGGTGTCATCAAGGCCCTTAATTAACCGGCCTCTGAATGGGAGCTTCTAATCACGTGCTCCAGCACCCTTGGAGAGGAATTTTCATCTTTGTCATCTTTCATAGGCTACATGGCACGTGTCCTGGGGACCATTTGACGTATTAACAGCTGTTAAAATTTTGGTATGCTATACCGAGCCCAATTACGGCTTAACTTGTCACCATCTTGATAAATACACATCAGGTCATAAGATACTGACAGAGAGCACCCTTAACGTATCCCTATCATGTACTCGAGCTCAATTTACCGCATAGGCAGCTGGACATGCAGTACCACCATTACTCGGTTCTAATGTGGCACTAGTTCATGGTACCAATAAAATTGCTCTCTCTTAAACCGAATTGGCACCTCTTAGACCATCGTGTAGGCCTTTAGAGTGTTTCTCTCGAGTTTCAAGGCTTGAATTGCTTTTAAACTCTCATTTCCATTTTTAAACTTGGTTTCTTTCTCGACCTATACTCAGATTTCACCGAGAACATCCAAGCTTAGAGTTTCGGTCAAAGAGGAGGGAGTAATCACCTCTAACGACCCCAGGTAATGGTTTGCCCGAGGTTTCAGTATTTCGCTTGAATTTTCACTTCTTTTTCTCAGTTGAAAACACGGGGAAACAAAGAAGAAAGGGAAGAGAAGGAGCTGACAAGGGCGGGCCCACTGTCAGCTTCTCTTAGGCGTGGCCAATCACATTTTGACTTATATTTTTATTTTGGCTACTCCCAGACTTCGTAGACCATGTAAGGGGCACTGCACGGTGCATGGGGTACCGCGTGTATGCCAATTAAAGGGGTCGGGGTGCTTAGATTTTAAATCCAGCGACCCTTGCTCTAGTGTGTTTGCTCTCGGTGCACCGTAAACCGCCCAGCTGCTAGCTCGGTCTATGCAGCCATCTTCCCGTGTTCCGGGTGTATTCAAATCAGGAGTCCAGCGAAAAGGCTTTGTGCCATTGACAGGTGGGCCCAGGGTGTTATTGGATGTGTTTGGTGTCTCCAAATTGTACCCAGAGCAGTTTTACAGCTTGGTTTGCCTAAGTGCCACCATATTTTGCACCCAGAACATCGTTCAGCTATTGTTTTGATTGTGGGAAATTATTTCCTTTGTGATCTTGAGTGTGAGATACATCAAAATTCATGGTTTCATGTGTAGAATATCACCAAGAATCTTAATATGCTGCACTCAATTTCTTTTAGGGATCCAGGTGTGATTTCGGTATTTTTTCCAAACAAAAGATAGCTACTTGTGCTGAATTTTGAGTAGCAACTTTTTAGGGTCAAACAAGAGTGAAGAAAAATAAAACTGACATTTTGTGTCCTTGTAGAGATTGTAATTGTTTTTTAAGATTTGGGGACTCCGAAGAAATTAGAGCTCATTTGATTTGTCGGGGATTTAAGAAAAGATATACATGTTGGTTCATGCATGGTGAGAAATTTGGAGAAAGTAGTTGTACCAATAAGAATTCTAACCGTTGTGAAGAGAGCGATGAGAATGTAGAAATTTTTTATAATTTTGAACTAGATTTCAGCGATGATGATGAGAATGTCAAAATTTTTGATAATGTGGAACTTGATTGCAACGACGATGATGAACTGGAGATGAATATTGATGAAAATGTAGAACACGAATATACTGAAAATCTGGAGGACATGTTGCATAATGTGGAAGATGAAATTAGTGATAAAAATTATGATAAATTTCAGTATTTGTCTAATGAATCCAAAAAGCCGTTGTATCCCAGGTGTACCAAATTTACAAAACTGTCAGTTGTGTTGAAATTATTTAACTTAAAAGCAGACAATGGTTGGAGCGATAAGAGTTTCACGTCCTTATTAAAGCTTTTAGGAGAAATGCTCCCAGATAACAACGAGTTACCCCGAACAATATATCAGGCGAAGAAGTTGATATGTCCAGTGGGTTTGAAGATTGAAAGAATACATGCATGTCCGAATGACTGTGTATTATATCGTAATGAGTACGAGGCCATGCATGTTTGTCCTAAGTGTGGTGTTTCCCGGTATAAATGTAAGGACTAGGACACTACTGATTATGACGACGACAAAAAGGGCCGGCCTCCGGCTAAGGTGTTGTGGTATTTGCCGATAATACCGAGATTCAAACGGTTATTTGCAAATCCCAAATATGCGAAATTATTGTGTTGGCATGAAGAAGGGAGCAAAAAGGACGGTAAACTAAGACACCCGGCTGATGGAATGAGTCCGTTTGGAAAAATTTGGTTCCGAGATCAGAAACCTCAAGATTGTGGTGAGCACAGATGGAATGAGTCCGTTTGAAAGCATGAGCAGTCGACACAGTACTTGGCCAGTTCTTTTAGCCATCTACAATCTTCCTCCTTGGTTGTGCATGAAACGCAGGTATATAATGATGTCATTACTAATCCAAGGACCAAGACATCCCGGAAATGACATATATGTATATCTCGCATCATTAATTGAGGACCTCCAAAAATTGTGGCGTGATGGCGTCCCGGTGTGGGATGCGTACAGCAAAGAGGTCTTTAACTTGTAGGTCATGGCGTTTTGCACCGTAAATGATTTCCTTGCGTACGGAAATTTATCGGGTTACACTTGTAATGGAGCAAAAGCGTGCCCTATCTGTGAAGATGATACGTTGGTGCTGAGGTTGAAGAATTGTCAAAAGAATGTATTTATGGGGCATCGTAGATTTCTTCCTATTAATCACCCATATCGTAAGAAGAAGAAGGCATTCAATGGGAAATGAACATTCCGGGAAAGACTAAAGATGGTATCAAAGTTCGAAAAGACATGGTAGAAATGGGAATACGACCCGAGCTTGCACCGCAGGAGAAAGGGAAGCGCACATACCTACCCCCCGCAATGTGCACAATGTCGAAGAAAGAGAAAACAATCTTTTGTGAATGCCTTTGTAGTATTAAGGTCCCATCAGGGTATTCTTCCAATATTAAGAAGCTGGTGTCGATGAAGGACCTGAAATTGGTCGGTCTGAAATCTCACGACTGTCATGTTTTATTAACACATATGATTCCTGTTGCAATTCGGGAGGTTTTACCAAAGCCCGTTCGTCAAACCATTATGAAGCTTTGTTTTTTCTTCAATGTAATAAATTCCAAAGTGATAGACCATCTAATACTAGACTCTTTGCAAAAGGAAGTCGTCGTTACTCTTTGCCAACTTGAGATGTATTTTCCGCCATCTTTTTTCGATGTTATGGTTCACCTTGTTGTTCATCTTGTGAGAGAAATTAAGATTTGTGGTCCCGTGTTCCTGCGGTATATGTATCCATTCAAGAGATACATGGGCATTTTGAAAAAATACGTAAGGAACCGACATCGACCCGAAGGTAGCATTGTAGAAGGATATTCTACGGAAGAGGTGATTGATTTTTGCACCAACTACATGACCGATGTCTGTCCTATTGGTATTCCAAAGTCTCGATACGAGGGAAGGCTCCAAGGAGTCGGGACAATTGGGTTGAAAGCCATAGTTGCTGATAGAGATGAACTACATAAGGCACATTTTTTGGTACTACAGCACATGACAGATGTTGCTCCCTATATAGATGAGCACATGACAATCCTCCAACAATAGTACTACACGAGAAGTCAGAAGTGGCTTACTAACGAGCATAATCGTTCATTTATAGGATGGCTGAAAGAAAAAGTGAAGTCACACCCCAATAGGAGGCCCGTAAATGAAATTGTTCGACTGCTGGGAGAAGGACCCCAAATTGTTGTTAGAACATTCCAAGGATACGAAATTAACGGATATACATTTTACACTAAATCCTAAAGTGATAAGAGCACGATGCAAAAGAGCGACGTCTCAAGAATTCAGTAGATCCAGAGATTCCCAGCCCGTAACAGCATGAAAGTCGTATTATAGCGTTATTAAAGAAATTTGGGAGCTCGTTTACAGTCCTCACCTTAGCATTCCCTTGTTTCGGTGTCAATGGGTCGAAGACCGGGGTGTTAAAGTTGATAACGCCGGGTTCACACTCGTTGATTTTAAGAAAGTTGGGTATGTTGATGATCCGTTTATACTCGCCAAGTAAGCAACCCAAGTCTTTTATGCCACTGACCCGAGTGATGATAGGTGGAGCGTCGTCCTATCTGGGAAAAGAAGGATTGTTGAGGTAGAAAATGTCGTCGACGAAGAAGAGTATGACCAGTTCGACGAAATACCTTCATTTTGTACCGACGTGCAAACTGAGATAGCAACAATTAAAGAACAAGACGAAGCAAACTACATGCGATCCGACCACAATGAAGGAATATGGGCCGAATGTAATGTGAAATTGGTGAAAAAAAAAGAGAAAAAGAAAAAAAAAAAGCCAATGTATAATATTTATTTTGTTTAGAAATAACTTTTTAATTATCTTGTTTAGAAACAACTTTTAAATAATATTTCTAGTTAAAATATTTCCATTTCAAAAATTAGTATTAGTTTTTACATATTAGTTGAAATATTAAATATTAGTAAAATAATATTTCTAGTTAAATATTTCTATTAGGATTTAAATATTAGTTCAAATATTAAATATTAGTAAAATAATATTTCTAGTTAAAATATTTCTTTTAGGATTTAAATATTAGTTCAAATATTAAATTTCAGTAAAAAATATTTCTATTTCAAACATTTCGAGTTCAAATATCAAATATTAGTTCAAATAATACGTATAAACATTTATTATCAGTTTAACTATTACATATAGTAATTTATTATCAGTTTAAATAATATAAAAAATAACAAGTTAAACCACTTAATATTTATAATTATTTCACACACGGCCTTTTTGTTAATAATACGTGTTGGAATAGTATCGTACACGGATTATTAACTAAAATCCGTGTAGAAAGGAAGGCGAGCTACACGGTCTTTTAACTAAAAGTCCGTGTAGAAAGGGTAATCACACACGGATATTAACGTAAAAGTCCGTGTATAAAGGGTTTAGGGTTTAGGGAAGGAGAGCTACACGGATTGTTAAGTAAAAATCTGTGTAGAAAAGTTTAGAGTTTTGGTATAAAAGGCATTCTCCTTCCGGTGCCATTTTGATCAAGTAATTCGATCTGATCAAAAGAAAGAATAGAAAAGAAAAATAATTTAGTAAACCTGATATGGAAAATCCTAATCCTGCGGGAAATCCCAATCCTCCCAAAAATCCTAATTTAGTAAAATCATGTGTGGTCGAGGACTTACATGTCCTATACAAGGGACGATGCCCGAAGTTAGGACTCCCATAATTGAGTGGGAGCATGTACCCCCGCCACCTGTGATTGAAGTCTCTTCAACAGATGATAAATCTGATTCGGATTCTGATTCTGATGAATTTGATACTGATTCGGATTTTAATGAACCTTACGGTCCACAAGGTCTTATTGATGATCTGAAAGTTTGGTTAAGGTTGAGAAGAAGCAAGAGAGTATGGGAAAATGTAAACAAGAATGGAGGCAAGCGAGCAAGATACTTCTCTTAAAAGAGAAAAAGGCGAGGCAATTAGTTGGTCCATGAATAGTTTTTTAATTAGGGATGGAGACTTATGTTTGTTATCTATTTTATGTTTTTGTTACTATATTAAGTGATGTATCCAGTAACTGTGCCTATGTTATTAATATATGAAGTATTTTTATTTTTTATTCTCTTGAACTCTATTTTATTTAATTTCTTTTGTACTATTCACATTACACTTTCCAAATTTGATTTTATGATGAAGAACATGTAAATAAGTGAAACAAAGATAGGTCTTAAAATTTATCGAACTTGGAAATCAATCGAGGACAGACAAGTATTAGTATTTGGTTTTAAATATTAGTTAAAATATTAAATATTAATAAAAAATATTTCTATTTCAAACATTTCTAGGTCAAAATCTCAAATATTAGTTCAAATAATACATATAATAATTTATTATCACTTTAAATAATATAAACAATAACAAGTAAAACCACTTAATATTTTTAATTACTTTCTACACGGCCTTCTAGTTAATAATACGTGTAAAAAGGGTAATCACACACGGATATTAAAGTAAAAGTCCATGTATAAAGGGTTTAGGGTTTCGGGTTTAGGGAAGGAGAGCTACACAGATTGTTAACTAAAAGTCCGTGTATAAAGGGTCTTTCTACACGGACTTTTAACTAAAAGGCTGTGTAGCTCTCCTTCCTTTCTACACTGATGTTAAGTGAATATCCGTGTAGAAAGAGGGTTACAATACATTTTACCCGCCTTCTCTTCCAATTTTTTCATAACTTAGTTTGCACCGCTTCGAGTACTCTTTGAGGGTATTCACCTCTCTATTTCTCTCTCTATTTGAAAAAAAAGACAATGCAGGACTGAGAAGGCCGAGTACCCTCGTTGCGATTTCCCTCCAAATGCTCGACCTTCCTCTCCAACTCAGATTTTTCCTTCTCCCAGGATGCTGCATGTGCCTATTCTGCCTTCAGAGGAGGGAGAAATCTGAGTTGGGAGAGGAAGGTCGAGCATTTGGAGGAAGTTCTTACTGTGGAGTTGTATTTCCAAAAAGAAAATAAACGCTATGAAGGTTTGCTACAGGAACTCAATGCTCAATTGCAGATTTTCAAAGCTTAGATGCAAGTTGCAAAGGCAGAGAGGGAACAAAGTTGAAGGGGAAAAAGTACAAGGTAATCACACACGGATATTAAAGTAAAAGTCTGTGTATAAAGGGTTTAGGGTTTAGGATTTGGAGGGAGAGCCACACGGTCTTTTAACTAAAAGTCCGTGTAGAAAGGGTAATCACACACGGATGTTAAAGTGAAAGTCCGTGTAGAAAGTGTCTTTCTACACGGATTTTAAATTAAAAGTCTGTGTATAAAGGGCTTTCCACACGGATGTTAAGTGAATATCCGTGTAGAAAGATGGTTACAATACATTTTACCTGCCTTCTCTTCCAAATTTTTCATAACTTAGCTCGCGCCGCTTCGAGTCCTTCTTCCCCACCTCACCTCGATTTTAAAGGGTTTTCCCCACCTCACCTCAATCACATCTCTGGAGTTGCATTGTTTATGTCTTTCAAGCTTGGTATTTCATCGCCTCTCCTGTCCAACCACCTCTCCGGTCCGACAACCTTCCTCTTCTTTCTCGGGTAAACACTCAACACCTCCATTTTCTTGCAAATTTTGGTATTCATTTTCTCCAGTCCGCCACCTCCTTACAATTTTTTATGTTTCTGTTTTGGTATTTACTGTATTTACTGTTTCTATAAGGACGTAGATATGATGGCAGAACCATGTCATTTGAGAGAATTTACTAAAAAATTTACTGAAAAATCTTCATTTGAGGGTATGATGGCAGAACCATGTCATTTGAGGGTATTTACTTAAAAATTTACTAAATTGTCATTTGAGGGTATTTACAGAACCATGTCATTTGAGGGTATTTACTGAAAAATTTACTAAATTGTCATTTGAGGGTATTTACAGAACATGTATTTACTTTGGTATTTACTGAAAAAATTTTGTTTTTGGGTTTTTATAAAACCATGTCGATTGAGGGTGAGCACGTAGATATGATGGTAGAAGACGAGCACCAAGCTGCTGCCCAATCAGGTTCGGCAAGAAGGAAAAGAGGTTCGACAATGTGCACGTCCACGCCCGAGAAGCAGCAACTGGAAATCAAGTTCACTAAAGACGGGCGTGCGAAGGGTAAAAACCGGATGCCGTACTCAAATTGGGTGAGCAATTTGGCAAAGCAAAAGGCCTTCATCTTGGCACCCCGATGGGATAAGATATCGAAAGACGATAAGGACGACTGGTGGAACATTGTGAAGGTGAAGTACCTCACTAATTGGTTTTTTTTTTTAATTGTACATGAACTTAAATGCGGTAATGGTGTCAATTAGGCTCAGTGGAACATCACGGATGACATCCCAAATAATAAGACTTTGAGGATAATGAATGAAGGTTGGAAGCAATTCAAAAGCACGTTGAATACGGAGTACATGGATAAAGGGAGAAGCCCGATAGGATACTATCCTTGGCTGAGCCAAGAGGTGTGCACTAGTGGAAAAAGTACAAATAGTATCGGCCTATCAGTGTCGAATTTTACATTAAACCGATACTGATATATATCAGGAACGGGCATATTAAACAGCCGACCTTGATTGTGCTTATCAGGAACAGTTGTATTTTAAAGACCGTTCTTGATAGTGCTGGCCGAATCAGGAACGGCTCTTTACAAAGAACCGTTCCTGATTGTGTGTTATTAGTATCAGCTCTTTAAAACAACCGTTCCTAATAGTTTTAAAAACGGCCTTTTATTCAACCGACCCTGATATTAGTACTGGCCTCGAAAAAACCCCAACTCGAAATCAAATCCCCACCCCACAATCTCCGACTCTCCAACTCTCCAACCTAACCAGTTCGCAAAATTTGAAAACCCTAATCCCTATTCGAGTTCTTCGCCTTCTTCGCCATCTCTCTTCCTCTCATGTAATCTAGGCTTCCACCAATGACGAACGCCATGAAGTCCTCGATCAAGTTTCGCGACGACCAAAAGCCTTTGCTCCGTGCAAAGGTCCCGATCAGTATCCTCGGTCTCCCCTTCCTCTCTGGCGTCTCCACCGGAGAAACAAAGGAGCTCTGCCTCGACCTAGGCACAGCCTTCGAATCGGGTCCCTCGTTTCGTGTTTCATACCGGCCCAATGATCCGGTAACGCCGTTCTCTCTTGTTGTCAAAACTGGGGTCGGATCCTTTGGGTCGCCGTTCCAAGCCCCATTTTACAACTACGATCCGTGAGGCGAGCACCTCGACCTCGACCTGAGCACCACGATCCGTGAGGTGAGGCGACTCGTCCGGTACTGGCCGTGAGGCGAGGCAACTAGTCGGTGCTTGCCGTGAGGTTTGTGCTTTTTTTCTTTGATTTCTTTTTCATTTTCTCCTGGCATGTAGAAACCGACTTTGTGCAATGTCGATGTGGTGCATCCAACTAGATTAATGCAGGTCGCTCAGGGGGGTTTGATCTCCGATTTGGGAGATTGATTTCTTTCTTTTTTCTTTAATCTTTTTGTGAGCTGGTTTTAAGTATTGTATGTTCTATTATTCATTGATTTGCAAATTGATCAGTACAGTTAATAGTTGTTTCGCTCCAATATGAATTTCATATTTTCAATTGCATTTTTTGTTTCAAAGGCATATGAGTTAATTTTTTTTTCTGGAAGTTCACTGAGCCTAATATGGGTGTAATTGAACCTGATATGCTTGGTCTGATACTAGCTTCAGGGTGACTACTTCGAGAGCTTGAATTAATTCACCGCTAATAGAAGATTACTTCGAGAGCTTGAATTAATGGGATTTCCAATCAACCGTGCAACAAGAGCGCTTTATTGCACTGGTATCTTTTACGCTTTTTGCTAATTCGAATTTCTTCTTATCTACACTAATTTTTGTTCAGCTCCCCGCAAACGGGGTCTGTATTTTGAAGTGTTATTCTTAAAGTTATGACTTTATTTCTCATGAAATAAATGTTTTTTAGGAAATTGTAGCTTTGAAGCGGCCCGGGTCATAGAGCATGAGAATGATTCTGATATCGATCAAATACCACTGGTACAACTTTTTGTCAGAATTACCCTCTTAAAAAGGATTTCTAAAGGAATATTGCTACTACCAAGTGCTTCATTAAGTGCTTTTATATTCATTTTGTGGCTTTTTGTCATTTCAATTCTATGAAATTAGTGTGGCCCAGTTGTGGTGTTTAACATGTCAAGCACAGTACTAATGCATCAGACCTCTTAGAAATATACATTGTTACTTTTTGTGAGGGGTACATGCAGTAATTTAATTTATTAGGTACCAATCAATATCAAAATTGAAGGTGGGAATAAATTTTCCTTGCCAGAGGAAGTGAACTTGGCAGCAAAGAAAATGTGGTATGTTTCAAATCTCTTTTTTCGCTGTGCTGTATTAAATATAAAAAATAAGTAGGAATTTGGGGATGTGATCAGTTACAAAGAGTAGAAATGAAGTGTATATTTTCCGGCAACACAGCAATCATGTGGCACAAATTATTGTCTTGTTTGATGATTTCTTTTTATTTGTTCCAAACTTCCAATTGTTGATAGCTGGTATGGATACTGGTGTGCACCATAACCCTCTCATGGAAGTGTTCTCTACCTTTTTTTCATTTTTTGTTTCTATCTGTTCTTGCAATGAATTTTCAGGAAAAATGCTATTTCTTATGCCAAGAATTTCGAAGATCTGAAAACATCGCAAACAGAAGTAGAAAAGGTACTTCAGTTCTGAAGTTTCAGTTTTCAATGTTATTATAACACCTAAGTAAAATCACACTGAGCACAACGTAGATGCAAATATCCAAGAAGTTCATATCACTTAAATTCAAGATGTTCATGAGGTATGGATAATGGTAGGGATTGAACATGGATAATGGTAGGGATAATGGTAGGGATTGCCCAGGTGATTCTGACTATAATTAAATGTTTACCTACTATTTATTTTGCTTCGGTCCAGAGCTTGTACAATGTACAATCTTGTTTGTTGCTATGTTGGTTGAGAATAAGATTTTATTCCTCACATCAGACATCACTATATATGCTCTTTCTACTGGCATTTGATTTTATACCTCTAGTGCTTTAAATTATAAACAAAGGCGACGGATCAGGAAAACCAACAAATTTTATACCTCTGCTCCTTAAATCTAAGATGTTCACTGTTTATTGAGCAGATTGATCTCAAAGACAAGTGGCGAAACATGACGAGAAGCTAGATTCGATCTCCTCTTTCTTTTGTTCTTTTTTAATGTGTCATATATTTTGTCCAACATCTCTAAATACCTTTTGAAACTACACTTGGAAGTCAAAAGGTAACAATTCTGACATCCCATAATATGATTCATGTGTGCATGGGCTTTTCTATAAGAAAGGTATAGGAAAAGCATAAAACAAAAGAACAAAAGTAAACTGCAATTTAGCTTCTTGTATTGTACAGCTACAATGCCCTTTTGTATGATATTTTTACTCTTAACCTGATTTGTATTAATTGCTGCCAATAAATAAATTTTAAAGCCACAATTCTTTACATAATAGTCCATTGTGCCCTGTAATGTATTAATAATATTTTTACTCTGAAACTGATATTTTAATATTGCTGTCAATAAATAAACTTTAAAGTCTATTTGCAAATCAGTACAGGGATTCACTTCTGCTGTTGATATTGACTTCGAAGTAGAAGCTGCAAATAGATTGTCCAGAATGAATTTTACTTCTCGGGTGGTACTATCCTTCATATTAGTTATAGGTTGTAAGAAAGAGAAGCATTTTTAATTTAAGTCAAGTAAATAGATTTTTTATGACAATTAACTTGGATAATTTTGTGTCTTTTGTGTGTTTTGTGGATATATGGAATTAAATTTGGATTTTTTTTTATGGCAATTAACTTGTTTGATGTCTTTTGTTTGTGATTGTGGCATATTAATTATTGATTTAAATGTGATATTTGAATTAGCTCATGCGAATACCTACATTTTGCAAAAAAAAAAAAATATATATATATATATATATATATATATGAACAGTAACGGTTGTTTATTAAAAGGCCGTTCCTGATTGTTAAAATCAGTATCGGTTGTTCTTAAAGGCCATTCCTGATTATCAACATCAGTATCGGCTAATAACAAACAACCGTTCCTGATTGTCCATATCAGTATCGGCTATATCAAACAACCGTTCCTGATTATGGGATTTAGTGTCGGTTATTTAACCGTTCCTGATTAGTTCTACTATCTGTAACAGCTGGGTCAGTGTCGCCTCTAGGTCCGTTCCTGATGCGTGTTTTTAACCGTTCCTGATGTGTGTTTTTCCACTAGTGGTGGGAGGAGTATCTAGTGATAAAGAGCACGGAGGAGTTCAACGTATGTAAATTTAGCAAAATTACTTTTTTTTTCTTCCTCGATTTGAATTATGTTCCTAAAGCTAATTGACTTACTTTGATGTGTGAAGAAAAAAAGGAACGAGGGCAGGAGGATCGTTGCCATGAACAAGTATCCGCACAAGTTGGGGTCAGGTGGTTATGAGGGTAAGTCGAAAGAATGGGCGAAAATACTGGAGATGAACAAAGATTCTGACTCACCCGTGGTTAGGATCAAAAATCCTAGGGCCCAAGATTGGACGATGGCAAGGTCCGAGTTAACCGCTGACGGGAAGATAGTACTACATCAAAAAGCCCGCCCCGTGGCTCAGAGAATGGTAAGAGTCTTTCGTTAAAACTTTGTGTAATTCAAGCGTGTTAAAAACTTTGTGTACATCACTAATTCTTTTGCTATAACTAATTTTTCTATTAACAGTTGGAGGTGGAGGAGGAGGTCAATTCCGGTGCCCGGACGGTCGAAAGGCAAGATGATTCCTTGGCCATAGCGCTCGGGAATCCAGAACACCCTGGTCGAGTAAGGGGTGTAGGGGCCTACAGGGGCTGGAAGGACGTATTTGATGGACCAAAACCTCGAAGGAAATCTCGTGCGAAAGTGAACAAAGACGAGATAGTTGCGCATATACGCAAGGAGGTGAGCATGGAGTACGATGCAAAGCTGGCTGAGATGGAATCAAGATTGCATGCCCAAATTACATCTCTTACGCAGCCATCCGAGCAAGCACCTCCCATTTCTCTGGGAATTTGTCGAAGTAGTTAAGCATCCGGGACGTTCGTAGACGATTTGGATAGTCTAAAGGTAATCACTACTTGTTTGTAATCTAAAGGCAATTACTACTTGTTCATAGCCTTGTTGGACAATATTTCATTTTGAAAATAACTACTTGCACGAAATTGCAGGACGCCACAGCATGCGACCTCGTCATGTGGCATGGTACTATTCCTGTGACCGTTGCTAAGGGCATTGTACATCCAGGAGCCGCAAGTGTACACAATGCTCAGCTAAGGCCCGACCATGTCCATGTACAGGTTGACTCAGTCTTGGAGGAATGGCGCTCCTACCTCTTCCTGTCCCAATTGAGGGGGAAATGCTGGTGCTCGATGAAGCCCGGAAGTCATTTGTCCAATGGCCCAAGAGTCAGATTATTTTGGATCAGGTAATCTCTAAATAATCAAGTTCTTTTGTTACATTCAAAGCATCCTTTTGAAATACTTGAAAAAGGTAGAAACTTTGATACAGACACGAGGAGATGATGGTAGTTGCACGGAGGAGATGATGTCATCGGTATGGAGAGACAAAGAAAAAGGACCTGACCGTCTGATAGGTGTGAATTATATACACCGTCGGTCTAGTTTTTATCATAAAATAACACCAATATCTTGTATTTTGAATATAAAATGAATAGAATACACCTAGAATCAAGTTACTGCATTCGCTCGGCTTTACAATGCAGGAAACGATGCAAAATAAAGAAAAAGTCTCCCAGTGCGGACGCACTCACAGCCAGTGCGGACGCACTCAGTACTTAGTCAAATTTCCAGCATCGCAGAACTTCACAGACAAAAAGTTCGAGCGCAATGCGTCCGTAGTCACCTCCAGTGCGAGTGGGGTCATACGCACTCACTACTTAGCCGATTTTTGCAACTTTCAGATTCTTCAGGAGAACAGAAAATTCCAAGGCTAGTGCGGACGCACTCAGAGAAAAACGCAGAAAATCCAGAAAAGGAAACTTGGAACCAAAGGAAGGTTGGAGCCAGTGCGACTCAGACCACCCGCACTCACCATCAGTACGGAGGCACTGGACCCGCAGACAGCCAGAAATTCGTGTTTTCAAGAGGTTTTCTATTTTTGGCACATCAGGGACACGTTTTAGAAGGCCAAAAATAGGCAATGCAGTCTGAGGAGTGCACCCACTAACTCCACTTCTAGCCTCTAAATTGAGCAAGATCTTTGGCTATAAAAGAGGAAGAATTTCATCTCTCTCATCATCCACTATTACATATCCATTTTCCACAAATTGAGAGAGAGAGATCTGCAGAAATTCTCGAAGTTCCGAAGGCTTTTCAAGGAAGGAGAAGAAGAAGATTCGAGCAAGGAGTCGGCAAGATCGAGGTTTTGGATCTAAGAAATGGTGTAATCATTTCTTTATTTCATTTATTATTGTTTTTGCCAAACTTTGTTATGGATCTCTCCAAGAGAGAGTAGTTCTCTTTCTAGGGGTTTAGGTCAATGCATGAACTTGTTTAATTCTATCTTATTCGGATATTTGTTTTTATTATGATTGTTTTATCGGATTTGATTGTTAATTTCTGTGATTTATCATTTGTGCTAATTACATAGTTTAGTGCTTGAATTGGACAAGTCCCGCTTTGGATTCGAAAGAACCAAAGTAGTTAGGATGGGATAGGAGAGTACCAAATTATGAGTACAAATACCTTAGGATTTGGATTAGAAGCGACCGTACTTTGATATCCAACCCCGAACTACAGAAATTAGGGTTAGGGTTTGGTGAAGAACGACCGTGAAGTCAAACCCATAATCAGGACACCTTAGAACAAATATTGATATATACTTTGGAGCATGTGACTTAAATATCCCTCTAGGTTAGTGACAGCCCTAGAATTTGAGGAACATTAATCCATCCACCCAAAGTATTTGTATCAATATTTGTTCCAAAGGCTAACAAGAGCTTAATGGGTCTAGATAGCTAGGGTGAAGAACGACCGTGAAGTCCGAAACTATCTAGGCACGTTATTAATTCACGACAGTGATCCTTTTTAACACTTTAGGTTAGAAACCTCATCAAATCAAACATGAATTCAAACAAAACCGAATAAATAGAATTAGCAAGGAATTGTAGACCGAATGCCCCTAGATCTCCTCAAACTTGAAAACAAACCAATCTTTTCTTTCTTTATTTTATTTACATCTATTGTTTAAAACTCCTCTCTTCCGGGTATTGAACCCAAACTTAGAATTTAGAACAAAACCCCCCTTTACTTTTATTATTCAGTTTTAGAAGTAATTTTCTTTAATTAAAAATTGATATTTTCCTATCTCCCTGCGGATCGACACCTAAATACTACAATCGATAGGTTGTGCGCTTGCAACTAACCTATTTATTGAGTACGAAGATTTATAAATATTAAAAGAAAATAGTACAAAATTCCTATATCTAAAATACTCAACACCGTCCTGCCCAACCAGAAGGACCTGACCCTCGTCTGCTCACTGACGAAGAATACAAGCTCCTCCCTGGTGATTTACGGGAATCTCCATGACCGCTTGGCGGTGGTACCTGAGGGCATGATGGATATCCTTATCACTGTCCCTCTGGGGATGTTTCTACAAGATGGCTCGACTGTGGTGCTGTTGTTCGAAGACTTCAAGGACTTTCTACATGCCTCGGAGTCTGATAAATGGCTCGATGTGGCGCACATCACCATTTTCCTCATGTTAGTGACCAAAAATTGTTTATATCATGTGTATAGCACTGAAGTATATATTCTAATGTAATATGATAATTTTTCAGGAAGCTAGTCCGAAACTGTGGTGAGAGGGGCAGAAAGAAGAACTTGTGTGCTTTTGTGGACCCCGGCAGACTTAATGCGACGAATCTGAAACATGCTCCGGAGGAGTCTATCCAGTACCTGTGTGGCGCGATGCACCGTGCTAATAAGGAGAAGAACAGATTTATTCTCGTGCTATACCACCAGAGGTTACTTCTAGACCTTAAGTGAAATATAAACAATTGAAATCACACCATCAAGTCACGCAAACACTTGTGTCACTATTATATATGCCAAAATATCTGGGTATTGTATGCTAAGATCCTATAATTCTTCTCCTCCCATAGTGGACACATGTGTTTGCTCATCATTGTGCCTTACATGAATGTGGTTTACATCGTGGATTCTGCAAAGCCCAAAGAAAAGGTCCCAATTGACAAGTGCAAAGAAATCATCCCTTATGTAACAAAGTAAGCAATAATAATTCACTTGGTTTGATTTTTTCCCCAATTATAACAAATTGTGGAATTGCTAATTAGAGTCAGTCCATTTTGTAAGGGCTTTTGTGCAATACATTAGAGATGGAGGATTACAAAGCACGGAGAAGCAAGCCAAAAATAAGTTGAGTTGGAAGTGGTGGCTGGTGAGCACAACGCAATTCTATAATTTCATATTTTGTTCAAAAAATTATTGTCATTCTAACATAGGCCACTAAATGTAAATTATAGTGCCCGCAACAGTTAGAGTCTTGGGAATGCGGATATTACATGATGATTTTCATGTTTGACTTTGTCGAAAGAGTGCAATTCGAATTTCCAAATGTGGTATGTAATTCATATTAATTGTGCCTATATAATAGCAATTGATATTTTCATATTATGCTTACTTATAATTCTCATTTCATTAATAGCAATTGATATTTGTGACTGTCTTGCATCTACCTTTTCTTGTTACTAACTAATACCAAATTATAATTGTAGCAAGGATCAAAGCAAGATCATTACACCAAGGAGCAAATCGACGATCTAAGATGTATGTGGGCAAGGTGGTTTCTATTAGAATTTTGTAATGCTCAACATGGATTTGTATAATTTTGTACAATTTAGTATATATGAATTTAGCAAGCATAATTTAATGTCAAATTACCTAGAAAATTGGCTAACAAAACAGAATCTGGTGTATATGAATTTTGTAGGAAAACTGGCTAGCAAATTAAACTAGAGGCTAGCCCAGAAACGAAAAAAACCAAAAAAAAAAAGGACAATTCTACACGGATATTTAACAAAAGCCCGTGTAGAACGACTTAAGAGAGCTACACAGATTATTTTATATTTGTCCGTATATGATAGTTACGAGAGCTACACGGATATGAAATTAGAAGTCCGTGTAGAAAGAGTAATTCTACACGGATGTTTAACCAAAGTCCGTGTAGAACGAGTTCAGAGAGCTACATGGATTATTTTATATTTGTCCGTGTATGATAGTTAAGAGAGCTACACGGATATGAAATTAAACGTCCGTGTAGAAAGAGTAATTCTACACAGATGATTAACCAAAGTCCGTGTAGAATGAGTTAAGAGAGCTACACGGATTATTTTATATTTGTGCGTGTATGATAGTTAAGAGAGCTACACGGATATGAAATTAAAAGTCCGTGTAGAAAGAGTAAGCTACAAAGATATTAAATTAAATGTCCGTGTAGAAATAGTAGTCGTACACGGACGTTTACGTAATATCCGTGTAGCTCGGTAACATGGAGAGCGCCACAGGCAGGTGTTTGTACATGGTTGTTTATAAAGTAATCAGTGTAGAAGCATTATAATTGCACACGGGTAAATATCCGTGTGTAATTATTTACCTATTCATACACCCTCATCACCTACACGGCAGGAAATCTGTGTAGCTCCTCCAGTTATGTCCATGTGCAATCTCTTTTTCTGTAGTAGTGCTTTTCTATTCTTTCTTTTGATCAGAATTACTTGATCAAAACGGCTCCGGAAGGAGAATGCCTTTTATACCAAAACCCTACGCTTTTCTACACGGATTTTTACTTAACAATCCGTGTAGCTCTCCTTCCCTAAACCCTAAACCCTAAACCCTAAACCCTTTATACACGGACTTTTACTTTAATATCCGTGTGTGATTACCCTTTCTACACGGACTTTTAGTTAAAAGACCGTGTAGCTCGCCTTCCTTTTACGATACTATTCCAACACGTATTATTAACTAAAAGGCCATGTGTGAAATAATTAAAAATATGAAGTGGTTTAACTTGTTATTTTTGATATTATTTAAACTAATAATAAATTATTATACGTATTATTTGAACTAATATTTGATATTTGAACTCGAAATGTTTGAAATAGAAATATTTTTTTTACTGAAATTTAATATTTGAACTAATATTTAAATCCTAATAGAAATATTTTAACTAGAAATATTATTTTACTAATTTTTAATATTTGAACTAATATGTAAAAACTAATACTAATTTTTGAAATAGAAATATTTTAACTAGAAATATTATTTAAAAGTTGTTTCTAAACAAGATAACTAAAAAGTTATTTCTAAACAAAATAAATATTATACATTGTCTTTTTTTTTTTCCTTTTTCTCTTTCTTTTCACTAATTTCACATTACATTCGGCCCATATTCCTTCATTGTGGTCGGATCGCATATAGTTTGCTTCACCTTGTTCTTCAATTGTTGCTACCTTAGTTTGCACGTCGGTACAAAATGGAGGTATTTCGTCGAACTGGTCATACTCTTCTTCGTGGACGATGTTTTCTACCCCAACAATCCTTCTTTTTCCAGATAGGACGACGCTCCACCTATCATCACTCGTGTAGTGGCATAAAAGACTTGGGTTGCTTGCTTGGCGAGTATAAACGGATCATCAACATACCTAACTTTCTTAAAATCAACGAGTGTGAACCCGTCATTATCAACTTTAACACCCCGGTCTTCGACCCATTGACATCGAAACAAGGGAATGCTAAGGTGAAAACGAGCTCCTAAATTTCTTCAATAATGCCATAATATGACTTTGATGCTATTACGGGCCGGGATTCTCCGGATCTACTGAATTCTTGAGACGTCGCCACCAACGTCACCCCACTATTTTGCATGGTGCTCTTATCACTTTGTAATTTAGTGTAAAATGTATATCCGTTAATCTCGTATCCTTGGAATGTTCTAACAACCATTTGGGGTCCTTCGCCCAGCAATCTAACATTTTCACTTACGGGCGACCTTTCGGGGTGTGACTTCACTCTTTCTTTCAGCCACCCTGTAAAAGAACGGTTATGCTCGTCAGTAAGCCACTTCTGACTTCTCGTGTAGTTCTGTTGTCGAAGGATTGTCATGTGCTCATCTATATATGGAGTAACATCTGCCATGTGCTGTAGTACAATAAAATGTGCCTTTAGCAGTTCATCTCTATCAGCAACTATGGCTTTCAACCCAATAGTCCCTACTCCTTGGAGCCTTCCCTCGTATCGAGATTTTGGAATGCCAATAGGATCCACACCGGTCATGTAGTTGGTGCAAAACTCAATAACCTCTTCCGTGGAATATCCTTCTACAATGCTACATTCGGTTCGATGTCGGTTCCTTACGTATTTTTTCAAAATGCCCATGTATCTCTCGAATGGATACATATACCGCAGGAACACGGGACAACAAATCTTAATTTCTCTCACAAGATGAACAACAAGGTGAACCATAACATCGAAAAAAGATGGCGGAAAATACATCTCAGGTTGGCAAAGAGTAACGACGACTTCCTTTTGCAAAGAGTCCAGTATTAGATGGTCTATCACTTTGGAATTTATTGCATTGAAGAAAAAACAAAGCTTCATAATGGTTTGACGAACGGGCTTTGGTAAAACCCCCGAATTGCAACCGGAATCATATGTGTCAATAAAACATGACAGTCGTGAGATTTCAGACCGACCAATTTCAGGTCCTTCATCGACACCAGCTTCTTAATATTTGAAGAATACCCTGATGGGAACTTAATACTACAAAGCCATTCACAAAAGCTTGTTTTCTCTTTCTTCGACATTGTGCACATTGCGGGGGGTAGGTATGTGCGCTTCCCTTTCTCCTGTGGTGCAAGCTCGGGTCGTATTCCCATTTCTACCATGTCTTTTCGAACTTTGATACCATCTTTAGTCTTTCCTGGAATGTTCAATAATAAACCAGTCAAATTGTCGCAAACATTTTTTTCAACATGCATGACTGTAGGTCGCAGAAAGTTGCACAAAGGGAGAAGGTGTGTGCACATGTGTTAAATGTCTCAGGGTTCAATGCTCTCTATTTTTTTAAGACATGGAGAGAACATCGAATTTGAAACATTTATCTCTTTCTACAATTCCTTCTGGTTCACCCCCGACAGACCTACCGTTCATTATCAGTCTATCGAGGGAGTTTATGGATTGTGGGGACGTTTAACTCCCAGCAGGCGCAAGCCTCCGCTGTTAATTACATCAGATGACCCTTCCAATCCATGCTGAATACCTCGTTCATTCCAGGATTTATGCATATTTTTATGTGAATTGAATAAAGGGGGCTCATGTATTGACTTTGGATTTGATTTGGTTGGTTCTATATGTTTGGATATGTGAGTGTGTGTGATTTTATACATTAAAATAATATTTAGTACTTTTTTAAATAGAATTTGGATGTTTAAGAAGTGTATATGTGTTCTTTGTTTGTATTTAATTCATAACATGTTTTATTTGTGTCTTTATTTATAGATAAATCATTTAAGTTTGAGAAAAGGAGTATTTTGGTCATTTCAGGACTTGGATGATGCTTGAACATATTCAGTTTTGGTTTAGAAGCATAGGGAATTTAATTTGGGTTCATTTGGAGGTGGTTTGAGTCGATTTGGACTTAAGATGAAAAAATTATGCTTGAAAAGGACTGAGAAGGGCTTATTTGTAAACATTAAAAGTCAGAAGGACCTCTTTGTAAAAAGGTTTTGTTTTAACGATTTTATTTATTATCTGGACTTTGAGATTTGGATTTTGGGCCTTGAGATGTGTGGTTTGGGTTTTAAGATTTGTACTGAACATTGGATCTTGATATTGGACTTTAAGATTTGGGCTTTGGACTTTAAAATTGGTGCTGGGCCTTAGATCCAACTTTGAGATTTGCTCATAAGAGTTTTAATTAGACCCGACATGTGGGCCTCAAATGTCAGTGGGCCGTTGTTTGCCAAGTTTAAATCGGGACCCTCGGATCACTCATTGCTTTGAGATTTGGATTTTATTTGAATTTTCATTTCGGCGCCGATATCTGACAGATCATGTTGCTTTAATCTTTGTTCTAGTCGCGATATGCACTGGGTTTATCCAAGAGCTTAGGGTTTGATATTCGGCCAAGCTCCGGTCACGGTGAGGTAAGACAGACACATGGTCGGCATCGCCCGAGAGTCGAGAGTGCATTGCACTTGATGTCGGTCACCTCCGGCCATTAGAGGTGGTGATTCATCGTAGAGCTCCGCCGAGGCACCTCGGTTTCAATTTTGATTTTGTTTCTTTCAAATCAAGTTGTGATTTTCTTCAATTAAGTGATCAAACAACATCACAGCATCATTTGAAAGATGATGGAGACATTAATTTTGAGTTTATTTGAATATTAGTTATGTTTGAAACTCGGGTTTCTCAGTTTGGTACCGATTCAGTACCGGTTTGAGTAATGAACTTCTCCAGGTCATGGTTGGAAGATAAGAGATGTAAATTTGAGCTCTTTGAACTTATCAAGGCAGCCTGAACTTGTTTTAACTTGATTTTTAGAATGTTAAAAGGGGTTAATTTCATGAAGTTTTTATTTTCTACAAAACCAAATTGATTTGAAATCTCTAGTTTTATTAAAGATCATTTGATTTCTTATCATTAACTCAAAGAAGGGTATTTGCACTATGTTCAGGGTGAATTTTATGATTTTTACAATTTTATTTCTATTTTTAAAGTATTTATTTATGCAGAGGGGTATGAAGGGTATTTTGTCATTTTTAAATGCTGATTTTTCTGTTTTTAAAGCTGAACTTCAAAAATTCATATAAAATCGAAATAAAATCAGAAAAGTGTGAAACTTGTGTCCATTTTAAGTGTTTTGAAGTCATTTACATGACTGTGATGTTCATTTTTATTTTAGTCCTTGTATCATTCTGGCCTGTTCAATTTACCAGCAGAGGTCATTTGGGCACTTTTGAGTGCTTTTCTTGTACCAGTGGTACATGCTTTAGGGTTTGGTACTGGTACTGTGCATTGGCTTGTACCAGTAGCTAGTAGAAGACCTTTATCATGACTAGTTGCTAGTTATAACAATTTTAAGTAGCTTTTAGGCTACAAATTGGTACCAGCAAAGGGAAAAAGGGAAATCCAAAGCTCCAAAACTCATTGCTTTGTTATTTTAAACATCAAGAAGCTGTCAAAATTGGTTTTATGCAGGGAGGTCCCTGACTTCATTAAAATCATGTTTTTTTGCATATTTTCACTTGATCAAGGGACAAATCATCAAGAAATCATTGGTTTAAATATGTAAATGGCTAACTTCAACATAATGAATGCCTATTTACAATTTTAACCTCTTTCTTTCACTATTTGCACAAAGGTCCTTTTAGTTTCTTTATATTGTGTATCTTTTTACATAGCATGCATTTATGCATAAAGAAACTAATTAGGATCACTTATGCAACATAGGCCTCATATCAAGGAGATTATAATAGGAACTATACAACCATTATAACTCATTCATTTATTACTTTTAATTCTTTCTAATAAAATAATTAAATAGATTGGATGTACATGGAACTATACAGCTCAAAAATTCAAATCAAAAGAAGGATTTTTATTCATCAAGAGATCTTGTACACACAACCTCAGCCACTAAGGCTTACATCTTCATATGTGTTAACTACCTAATCAATTTTCTATTACAAGAGAAGAGGGAGAGATTTGGGAATTTTTCCTTTTCTTTTTCTTTCACTAACTATTTCGAAATATATGTATATTCTTCTATTTTTCTCTCTAATTCATCTGTGTATATCCTGAGCATCATATGCCCTTTTATAGGCAAGCATGGTCTAGGGTTTAGGGTTTTGGTGATGTGGCATTCATCATGACCATCAAGTGTTTGATCAATGGTCTGTGCTTGATCACTTCCTTCTAGGAGCTTTGCTGGCAAAGAGCTGTCCAATAGGGGCTTTACATATCATGAACCTCTATCTGGATTAATATTAACTCTTGGATCGGCTTTAAACATCGTGCCTTGTCTCATAGCCATTGATTAACCGGCCAAATAAGGAAAACTTAATTAACATGATCCTGAGTCCTTGGAGAGGAATCTTCCATTCTTGTCTTCATCCAGGGATGGCTTGACACGTGTCCTTGGTACCATTTAACTTATTAACAGCTATAGAGGCCAATGTATGATATGCCGGCGGTACACCGATTTTTGAATGCTCATTTCTTGATATTTACAATCGGGTCATCAGAGGCAAGGCACCTAGCATCAAAATGCACTTGTTAAAGTGCTCTAGGTCACATTTCACCTTCTCGTGAGCCAATTTGATGTGTCCAGGTTGTACCCGAACTGACTTGTATCGTGCTCATGCACAAGGCCAATTTAATGCCCATTTGCCTAAATTGGGATTCTAGGCAGTATCTTCTCGCACCGAAAAAGGTTCTTGCGAGTTCTGGAGCCTTAATTTCAATCAATTCAACCAATTCATTCTCCACTTTCCTTCTACTTCTCGGGTTCGGTTTAGCTCAACCATATCTCCTTTCACCAGAGAGCAACAAAGAAGGATAAATGGGAAGGAAGTTTGTGTAAGGTCAGGTAACGCTTTACCTGAACTCTACTTCATGCCGTTGAATTCAAGATTTGAGCTTGTACTCGGAACAAAGGGAGAAGGAAGAACTGACGAGGTGGGGCCCGAATGTCAGTCCCTTTGCCTACCGCTATCCGTGTCTTTTTTTTGTTTTGTCTTGGCTGCACTTGGTGCTTGATAGACCATATATTAAGCTTTACACGGTGTATAAAGCACCGGGAACATATCGAACGAAGGGGTCATTTGCGCCCCGCGCCGAATTTTAATCTCAGGTGTATATTTGGCTGAGCTTGGTGTATAATGCACCACACGACTGATCATTTGGTCTATGAAGTTGTATCTGCGTAGACCATGTTCATTTGTCTCAGCCAACTAGCGAAAGTGGCACTGTGTCACTGATTTGTGGGCCCCTAATGTCAGGGAATTATTAAACATCTCCCAATTTGCACCTAGAGTGACTTGGGGCGGTTTTACTAGGAGTACCCCACTGTTCCCAATATATTATCCAGCAATTGTTTTATTTGTAGGAAATTAATTCCTTGGTGATTTTGATCATGTTATACATCAAAATTCATGGTTTTGTATATAGAATACTACCAGGAATTTTAACATGTTGTACCCAATTTTATTTTGAAGGGCTTACGCATGACCTGTGCATTTTAATTGCTCTAAAATTGCCATTCATTATGCGAAATTTAAATAGCAACTTTTTAGGGTCAAACAATGACATCTATGCAATGTCTCACTTCTAAATATTCCCAGTAAGGTAGGTTCCAAAATATGGACCTCTTTTTTCAAATATTCTTCGGTGGTTCTGTGGCACATTTTCCAAACACAACATCAAGATTTTTAACACGCTTGAAGACACCATTTCCATCTAATGGATGACGGGCCACTCCAAGCTCAATTTTCCCGTTGAATGCCTTCTTCTTCTTACAATATGGGTGATTAATAGGAAGAAACCTACGATGCCCCATAAATACATTCTTTTGACAATTCTTCAACCTCAGCACTTGCATATCATCTTCATAGATATGGCACGCTTTTGCTCCTTGACAAGTGTAACCCGATAAATTTCCGTACGCGGAGAAATCATTTACGGTGCAAAACACCATGGCCCGCATGTTAAAGACCTCTTTGTTGTACGCATCCCACACCGGGACGCCATCACGCCACAATTTTTGGAGGTCCTCAATTAATGCATACCCTAATATACATCTATGTCATTTTCGAGTTGTCTGGGTCCTTGGATTAGTAATGACATCATTATATACCTGCGTTTCATGCACAACCAAGGAGGAAGATTGTAGATGGCTAAAAGAACTGACCAAGTGTTTGACCCTAAAATGTTGACATTTAGAAATAAATAAAAGGGCTAAAATATATATATATATATATATATATATATATATATATATATATATATATATACATATATATAAAATAAATGGAGGCATCCATTAAGGATTATAATGGACAGGATTGGTTAAATCCATTTAAAACACAAAAATTGAGAAAGGATACTCACGGTTTTAAATTGAGATCAATTTGGGTTGCTACCATCCAAACCAAAGTGAAGAAATAAAATGAAATTGATTGGCTCGGGTTAAGTCAAAGTGAATAAAGAAATGAATTAATGAATTAAGGGCCCAAGTTGAATTGAAGAAAGGAATTGGGCCGAACCAAATCATGATTGAAGAATTTCGGTAGTATCCAAATTAGAAACAAAAAGAGATGTGGCTATACTTGGTTCATGAAGGACCATATTGAAATTCCTTTCATGGTTCACAATGCCAAGTCTATGTGGTTTAAAGAGATCTTCTCCCCAACGGCTCAAGAGGAAAACAACAAAATAGGGCACAGCTGGTCTGCCAAAAAGATGCTAGGTGCCTCCTCCCTTGCGCCTCAGCTCCAAACCGTCCGATTAAAAAGAAGAGATGAACGCCTTGGATCACGCCAACTCATGAATCCACACCCATTTCTGCCCTAATTCGTGGCTATTTAAAGTCCCTTGCAGATGAAAAGAAAAGGAGAGACAAGAGCCGAAACCCACAACTTCATACCTTTGCAAAAAGAAAACAACCCGAAAATAGTAGCAGAAATACTATAAAACCTCTCCTCTGCCTCAAAATTCAAGATAGAAATAGATAGAGATAGAGATTAAGATTTTTGCAATTTAGATGCTAAAGAGGCTATGTTTTCCATGTAATATCATGATGGATTAATAAAAACATGCTCCCTTTGAGCTTTTACTTTGAATTTCGTTTAAGTATTGCTTGCTGTCTTTTTTTCTTCTTTCTTTCTTTCCCTTATTCTTTGCTGTACCTTCTTTCTTTCTTTTCGTTCTTTGTTGCAATAAGAAAAGGTTAAAGCTTTGGCTTTGATAAAATGAGTCATAAGCATAAAACCGATCAATGCATTAAAGGCTTTATGTAACAATTAAATGCTACAGTAAAGTCTAAATGAAACATATATGGATGAGGCAATGCAACTACCATAGTTGATTAAAGCCTATGATTCGATGAATAAAAATACAATAAGTATGCATCTTTGTCTTTCAACAAATAAAAAGAAAACATATATATAAATATTTCCCCTTCCTGATCCGTTGTCTTGGCTTTTATTTTATTTTATTGAATTTTAAAAGTATAGTATACATTCAAATTAAAGAGAATAGGATAAAGGAAAGACGTGGCCGTGGTTGATGTGTTCTCATGAGTCATATCATTCTTTTATTATATTTTAAATAGTTTGAATATATATATAAAAAAAATGTAAAAACATGATCTCTCTTCTTCTTTGCCTTCTTCTCCTCTTTTTCAGATTTTTTTAAACATAAACTCTTTAATTCCTTTATAAAACAATTAAATGGTGGAGGGTATACATGTTGAGCTGGATAGCTCCATTTATACCTAAGCTATTTAATTGTTTTATTTAAAAAAATTAAAGAATGACAAAATAAAAAATGATGAAAGGATTGATAAAGGTTGAGATGGACAACTCCCTTATCAAACCCTACTAAATGAAGGCCTATGTTGCACATTAAAGAATATTTAGCTTCCTTATATGAAAATTCATCAATGTGTACTAGTTTACACCATATAAGGAAATTAAATTGATTATTATGCAAATAGTGAGAGATAGAAGGTTCAAAGTGTAAATAGACAACAATTTAAGATTGTTCCATGTCATTTACATCTTTAATCTAATGAAATCTCAATAATATGCCTATTAAAATAATGTAAAAGATCTCAAAACATGATTTTAACAAAACCAGGGGCCTCCCTGCATATTTCTAAATCTCAGACAGATCTTTGATGTTCAATAATGAGTTTTGGAGCTTTTCTTGCTTGCTGGTACCAAAAGAATAGCTTAAAAGCTATAAAAACTTGTTTAAACAATGACCAGCCCATGTACTCAGTTGTGGTCATCCTAAACCAGTCCTTGATGTGCTCAGGAACAATGACTCAGCAATATAGTATAAGTTAAATACCACTGGTACATGAAAGGTGCTCAAAAGTGCCAAAATGACCTCTGCTGGTAAATTGAACAACTCAGGCTGACACAGGGACCAAAATGAAAAATGGACATCACAGTCATGTACAGTACTTCAAAACACATAAAGTTGACACAAATTTCATATTATTTGGATTTTATTTCGATTTAATATGAATTTTTGAAGTTCAGCTCCGTAAAATGAAAAATCAGCATTTAAAATGACAAATTACCTTCACTGCCCCTCTGCATGAATAAATACTTTAAAAATAGAAATAAAACTGCAAAAATCATAAAATTCATTCTGAGACTAGTGCAAATCTTCCTTCAAGGGTTGATGACAAGAAATCACATTCCCCTTTAATAAAAATTCAATCTTGAAAAGATGAAAGGATTCATGAAACCTATGTTCATTAATACCCCAAACCCGAAATCTATGTCAAAGAATATGCTTGGACTATTTAAAAAAGCTCAGAAAGTCTGAATCACCATATCCTATACTCCAATCATGACTCAAAGAGGTGTATCACCCAAATCGGTACAGAACCGGTATCAAACCGAAGAGTTCAAACCTCAAACATGATCGATGCTTGAACAAATTCAAAATTAAAGCTTCTGTTAGCTTCTAAGTGAAGATACGATAATAATTCGTCAATCAATCAAGGAAAATCACCGTTTAATTCAAAAGAATCGAATTGAAATCCCAAAATTGACTGTAGCGGCTGAGCTCTACAACGATGTGCCACTTCCGATGACCGGAAGCAACCGATAATAGGCAAAATACATTCCTGACACTCAGGCGATGCTAACCGTGACCTCCTTTTGCCTTGCCGTGACCGGAGCATGGCCGGAGCTCAAGAAACCTAGTCTCGGCAAAACCCTTGTTCATATCGGGGTTCGCACAAATATCAAAGCACAGTGATCCATTCGATCTTGGCGCTGAAATGGAAGTTCAAAGTTCAAATACGAATCTCAAAGCAATGGGTCAATCCGAAGGCCGAGGTTTAACTCGAAAGACCAACGGGCCTCTGCCATATGGGGCCCATATGTCATTAAACTGAGAGAAGTTAGGATCCCACGGGACAAATCTCAAAGTCTGATTATCAATCTCCAAGCCCAAAGCCCAAATCTCAAAGCCCAATACTTGAATTCAATGCTCAGCACAAATCCTAAAACCCAAAACACTCATCTTAAAGCCCAAGATCCAAATCTTAAAGCCCAGATAATAAATAAAATCATTAAATCAAAGTCCTTTTACAAATAATTCCCTCTGACTTTTAATATTCACAGCGAAATCCTTTCAAACTTACAAAAAGGTCCCTGGCTGCTCAAAATCTCTTCAAAATGGCCCTTGAAAGCCCAAATCGCATTCCAAACCCTATCTAAAGCCCAAATCATAAATCACATCCATTCAGCTTTATAAATAGCCCCCTGAGAAAACATAAAAATTACAAATAAGCCCTTCTCAGTCCTTTTCAAGCATAACTTCTTCATTTCAAGTCCAAATTGACTCAAATCAGTCCCAAATGAACCCAAATTAAATTTCCTACATTTCCAAATCAGAACTGAACATGTTCAAACATTAGCCAAATCCTGAAATGACTAAAATACCCCTCTTCACAAACTTAGATGATTTTCTTTATAAATAAAGAATAAAACAAAATATGTTATGAATTAAATACGAACAAAGAACACATGTATACTTATTAAAACATCCAAATTCCATTTCAAAATGTAATAAATATTATTTTAATATAAAGTCACACACACACATATATGTCCAAACAGAGGATCAACCAAACCAAATTCAAAGTCAATACGTGAGTCCTCTTTTAGCCCCGTTATTCAATTCACATAAAAGTAGGCACAAATCCTGGAATGAACGAGGTATTCAGTATGGCTTGGAAGGGTCATCTGATGTAATTAACAGCTGGGGCTTGCGCCCGCTAGGAGTTAAACTTCCCCACAATCAATAAACTATCTCGATAGATTGATCATGAACAGTAGGTCTGTCGGGGGTCAACCAGAAGGAATTGTAGAAAGAAATAGATGTTTCAAGTTCGATGTTCTCGCCATCACTCAAGAAAAAAAAGAGCATTAAATCCTGAGACATTTAACACGTATGCACACACCTTCCCTCTTGTGCAACTTTCTGCGCCCTATAGGTTTTGGCACGCCCGGTGGGACATTCTCCTCCTCACAAGTTCGGAATCCGATACAAAGATAAAAGGAACATACTCAAGTAGCCAATGACTTCCAAAACACTCAAACAACAAGTCATTGGACCGCTTGAGTTATGTCATTTCCTTTTATATTCGATATCGACACCTATGAATTAAATAATCGGGCTAACACTCATGTACAAGATTAATTCTCATATGAAAATTGACTAATGAAATTGCAAGTTTGCTTGTTTGCAGGAATGAATTACGTTGCTGCAGCCACTCGCTCATTCACTCAAGTGACCAACCTCCCAGCTGGAGAAGAGGTGCTATACTTCGGGGCATTTGCAGTCCCCATCACTGAAATCAAGGCTTTCGAAGCCCCTACTCCTATGACCGAGCAGGTTTCCCTCGGGTCTATTACCGAGGAAGAACCTGAAGATGATGAAGAGGTATGCTACTACCTCACTCCAAAAGGGATGGATGGCAAACATTCCTTCCACTCTCTAAATCCAGGCGGGCAAGAAGACGTGCATCCAGGAAAGTGACACGAGTCACCCAAACCCCTGTGACCTCTCAATTGGTCAACAAGAAAAGAGCTCACCAAACTTACCAGGATGAGCTGGTAGCTGAACCAGCCCTCCCTGTCCGTAATTCTTTCGCTCCTCTAAGGGTAGTGAGGAGGAATTCTTCTACTGCACACATACGTGCAGCGGGAGAAATCCCACAAACCGTCGTTCATCCACAAATCGAAGAGGATGACCACCAACCGCCACATGGTTGATGACACCGCAATGGCCATTCACAAGGCCCATAAACAGCTTCGAATGATGAAGCAACGCAGGAACCGGTGCTATGTAACCCCTGCTTCAAAAACCTCCACATCAACCTCTATCAAATCAAGGTTGACATTTCTAGCCCAAAAGCTGGGGGCATCCAATGACGTCCAACCCTCCATCAGATCAAGGCTGACTTTTCCAGCCCAAGACCTAATGCACACAATAGTGCCTTCTTCCCAACACCAAAACTAATGTTTCCAACCCCAAAGCTGGGGGCATCTGAAGGTACTTCATTAAAACCAAAACTCCACCGGGAGATGCGCGCAAGTACCTCTCAAAGCTCAAGCAGCGGGGGATCAAATCAAACCCCTAGAATTCTGAGAAGACCAACCAGCGTACATGATAAGCTGGCACGAATCAATCTGCGCCCATCCAACACTGGAAGTTTAACAATAGTGGCGCCAAATGCCACTCAAAAAAAGCGAAGGGTCACCAAAACACACCCTGAGCAAGAAGAAGAAGCGACGGTCTTCATGATAACAGTTAATGAAGACCTCGAAAAAGAAGATGACCATCCTGTGGAACCCACCGATCCCACCATATACATGGTAAGGAAAGAGAAAGATGTCATCGTCGAAAGCCCAAGTGACGAAGAAGAGGGATCAGATGCAGCAGGCCCTCCTCCCATAAATGCCAAACCTAAAACCGTGACTAGTTCTGAGGTAGGTCATATGGATGGACCTGCCCTAGTCAAACTTAATGCCGCCATGGAAGAGCAAATGTTGCCCTAGTCTCCGTGTGCGGGTGAAAGTCAAATTGGCCCACAAATGCAAGAGAAAATGACGGTCGTTTACAACCAAATGCAAGCTGAAATACAAAGCCTAAGGGTTGAATTACACAAACCCAAGAAAGGGAACGAAGGTGGGTGGCTGACATCCGCGGGAAAGGCCCGGCTGGCTCTGAATTCGAAAGAGGAGAGACATCAAATCGGTCTAGTCCCACAAATGGGCCTACAAATGGGCCTAAGACCAAAAACCCAAGAAACACGCAGAGTGCATTGGGAGGATGAGAAACGGGAAGCCTCCCTAATCTTCAGTGCGACTGACGTGCAGGAAATGATTAGCTGACAGCTACGAGAAATGGGAATTACTCCAAAACAACCAACATACCTAGTAGGGAAACCATATCCCCCTGAGTTTGATATAACCAAGATATCCTCCAACATACTCTGTTCCCTTGTTCTCTAAATTCTCAGGCAACGGGACAGATGAGACGGGACCAAAACAACATATTAATCACTTCATGATTCAATGTGCGGATCATCAAGAGAAGAAGCATTCATTTGCCATCAATTCGCTTGAAGTCTCTCAGGACCAGCGTTCGACTGGTATTGCTCTCTAGAACCTGGAAGTATAAGATTCTGGGATCAAATAGTGCACTCTTTTACAAGTAGGTTTGCCACCACAAGCACCCAAGTAAGGCTCGCTAACTTAGCATGGGCCAAGCAAGAACCAAACGAAACTCTCCTAGCGTATATCAATCGATGGAGAAACCTAAGCATTAAGTCAAGCCACTTCATACCTGAAAAGGAGGCAGTAGATTTGCTGATAAAAAGCACATCTGACAAAATGAGACAAATGTTGACTCTTGCCAACCCCAGTAGCTATCAAGAACTGGTGGACACCGTGTTTAGGTTAGGGCAAGCGGAGATAGAAGAAAATCCGTCAACATCTTTCAAGCCAAGAAGAGACTTCCCAAAGAAGAAGGAATCAAAGACAGTGTACGCTGTCAAAACCAACAGAAACAGAAACAAGGATTCCAATTCTTCAGATGAGGATGCAAGACAAGTTGACAGCCAACCAGTTCAGCCAGCTCCTCGCGATAATCAAAACAACCATTATCCCAAAACCTAAGAGGATCAAAAGAATAAGAAGTATTCCTTCAAAAAGGAGAAAACATCCAAAATATTTAAGCAAGCCTTGGAGGATGGTTTGGAATTACCTCCATGTAAGCGCCCAGAACAAGCGGATAAAGTCGATCACCCCATCTACTGCCCATATCACAGGATGGTGAGTGATAGGTCTAAATTATATACATGTTCGGTCTGGTTTTTATCACATAATAGCACCAAATATCTTGTATTTTAGTAGAGAATATAATGAAATATATCCAAGAATCAAGTTACTGCCGAAGTCTATTTAAGTTACAGGAAATGGAGCAAATTGTAGATCTTCTCGCAAGCTTTCCGAAAAGTGGTAGAACACTAAAAACGGAGTTACGGATCAGAAGTTATGCCCGTTTGAATTTCAGAGCAAAACAGGAGAAACCGAGCCCAGTGCGAACGCACTGACCCAGAGTGCGGACGCACTCAGCCATCAGACACAGAAAACAGAAAAGTCCGAGCGCAGTGCGGACGCACTGACCCGAGTGCGGACGCACTCAGCCGACACACAGTTCGTATTTTGGTCATACGAACTCTGATTTGGGTGATTCAAAGCTTGACGGAACCAAGACAAAGAGATCTACAACTTTCATGAAGAAAACAAATCCAAATTCGGAATATATAATTCTGTACATCCACATCAATGGCCGCTCCAGCCTGAAAAACTGCTAAATATGGAAAGTTAGTGGGCTTAGTGGGTGCCAAAATTAGAATAGCTTGGTCTCCAAGTTATTAATCACAGAATTAGAAATATAGAAGTTAGTGGGCTTAGTGGGCGCCGAAAATAAAACGACTTGATCTCCAAGTTCAGAAAATGTTATATAAGGTTAAGGAGACCACATCTCTCATCATCCATCATATTACATATCCATTATTACATATCCATTTTTCCACAAAATTGAGAGAGAGAGATCCTACAGAAATTCTCGAAGTTCTAAAGCTTTTCAAGGAAGGAGAAGAAGAAGATTCAAGCAAGGAGTCGGCAAGATCGAGGTTTTAAATCTAAGAAAGGGTGTAATCATTTCTTTATCTCATTTCTTATTGTTTTTGCCAATCTTTGTTATGGATCTCTCCAAGAGAGAGTAGTTCTCTTTCTAGGGGTTTAGGTCAATGCATGAACTTGTTTAATTCTATCTTATTCGGATATTTGTTTTTATTATGATTGTGTTATCGGATTTGATTGTTAATTTCTGTGATTTATTCTTTATGAATTTCATTAGTACTCGTTCCTTTGAGTTCACCTGGTTAGGGTTTATTGAATTGAAGTAGTTTTGAAATCGCGTTGATCGTGTTTTTCCGCTTTAAGTTTATTAAATTCCGGCATTGGTCATGAGGAGACTACTAATTGAAACCATAAAGACACACCTTAGGATTGGGTTAGAAGCGACCGTACTTTGATATCCAATCCGGAACTATAGAAATTATGGTTAGGATTTTGGTGATGGACCGAAAGGCGAAGGCAAATCCTAATTAGGACACCTTAGAACAAATATCGATATATGCTTTGAAGCATGTGATTAAATATCCCTCTAGGTTAGTGATAGCCCTAGAATTCGAGGCACATTAATCCATCCACCCAAAGTAGTTGTATTAATATTTGTTCCAAAGGCTAACATAGGTTAGAAACCTCATCAAATCAAACATGAATTTAAACAAACCGAATAAATAGAATTAGCAAGGAATTGTAGACCGAATACCCCTAGATCTCCTTAAACTTGAAAACAACCCAATCTTTCTTCTCTTTATTTTATTTACATTTATTGTTTGAAACTCCTCTCTTTCGGGTATTGAACCCAACATTAGGATTTTAGAACAAAACCCCCCCCCACTTTACTTTTATTGTTTAGTTTTAAAAGTAGTTTTCTTTATTAAAAATTAGTGTTTCCCTCTCTCCCTGCGGATCGACACCTAAATACTACAATCGATAGGTTGTGCGCTTGCAACTAACCTATTCTTTGAGTACGAAGGTTTATAAATTTTAAAGGCAAAAAGAGTACCAAACATTATATCTAAAATACTCAACAGTGAGCCATAAAATAGAAGACTGTTGGGTCTTTAAAGACCTAATAGAAAGAAGAATTCAAGAGGGTCGCTTGCAATTGGCGCCAAGTGCCATGCAAAACCCTGCACCCCATGAACAAGTCAATGTCATCTCCCATATTGAGGTGGTTGAAGAAAGGGAAGTAGAAAATTCCACAAATGGGACATGGGAATTCCACCTCTCCAAGAAAACAAAAAGGTTATTGAGGCAGCTTCTGAAAGAGCCCCGAGTCAAATGGGACAGCAACCTAAATCCCACTGTGCCAAGGCCCCCACAACGGGTCATCCATCGCAAACCAAACAAGAACGACAGCCAAAAAGGCAAGAAGCCATGCAAGCCTGTAGAGCTACCTAAGCCCTCTGAAATCCAAAAGCACATACGAGCCTTAGAGGAGCATAAGCAAGGTACTCCGCTACCACTAACACTTCTGGACTTCTTAACAGAAGATGTTTTGGCCGTGATGTTAGGCCTCAAAACTGAGAAAGGGGAAACAAGTCAAACCCCTCAAAAAGAAGAAACCAGTGACGATGACCACGAAATGTGTAATGTGGTCGTCTATGGAGGAAGTTCCTCAAGCGACTCAGATGACGAAGAAGTCGTCTTTGTCAAAACCAAGAAGCCTGAATGCCAAGCTGTGCTTCGGTCGAGTACAAATATCCCTGAGCGTCAACCACCACAAGAAGACGAGGTTGGAAAGTCAAAAGCCAAGGCAAAGGGAAAAGAACCCGCCGTACAAGATGAACCAGCGCCTAGAAAATATATGGTGCAAGATTACAATATCCTCGCCCAGCTTAGGAAAATACTAGCCGCTGTTAGCGTGTTTGACATTTTGATGATGTCCGCTGAGGTGAGAGAAGTGCTCATTTACGCACTTCAACACCCTGAAGAATTTCAAGTGCACTTCGCTGAAAAGAAGATGCAAGAAATAACGCTAGTGGACGACAAAAACCCAACTATCACATTCAATGACGATGATTTGCTCATAGGCACGTCTGATCACAATAGACCACTCTTTATTACTGGTGAGTGTGAAGGCCAAAGTGTAACCCGTATGTTAATTGACCCGGGTTCATCCATCAACCTTATGCCTAAGCGAACATTGGACCATCTCACGCTGAGCGACAAACATCACACAAAGATAAGATCACTATACATGGGTTCAACCACAAAATGGAATAGTCCATGGGGGCAGTCAGCCTGCCCTTTGATATTGGCGGTATCCAAGAATGGATGAAATTCTACATCATCGATGCGAAAACCACATACAACGCATTGATAGGTCGACCATAGTTACACAATAACAATGCCGTCCCGTCAACCTTGCATCAATGCCTGAAGTATATAAAAGATGGCGAAGTCAAACAAATCAATGAGGAAGTCAAACCGTTTGAAGTACATAAAATTAGATTGAAAGATGCCAAGTACTTTTTAGGTAAGCCCGTTCAAAATGGAGAATGTTCGAAGAGTCAGTAGGATGCGAAGCCAAGGCTGTATAGAGCTAATACTGACTCATCTTCGGGAGAGGATGCAGATGAAAGCAGAATCCTCCCATCCTATATAACCCTTTCAGAAGACGAGGAAGAATCAGGTCAATCCTCATTAATGATTGAGTGAATACCTGAAAACCATCACAAAGAGCTCACACCAAGGGAAGTGAACCAAATCCAAGAAATGGTAGTGTTCGTAGTACCACCTAAGGAAGAAATCACTGAAGAAGGAATCTTCAGACACGAGCCCATCATATTCTACAGAGCCTCTGATGGTAAAAACTGACCCTCTGTGCCAAATAACGACGAATGGCCCTCTGAAGATGAAACTCTGTGCTACAAAATGGGTGTACCCCTTTTACCATATTGTTCTAAAAGCCTAACCAGAATCCTCACGAATATGAGACCCATGTTCATAATCGACGCTGTGGCAAAACAGTTCGAGAAAATGCTAACCCATCGCAGTACCAAAGTCATAGGTCCAAATGGAAGGCCAAGAAATACTCGAGGTCTCGGGTATGACAAGTCTGACGATGAATATGATGACTTCAAGCGTCGTCCTGTACAATGTTTTGATGATAGTAACAGTGACAGCGATAGTAAGTTACCCACTTGTGACCTAAGGAAGGTCCAAAGGAGAGCTGCCCACGCCAACCTAGAAATGGCCTTGAGAAGTGGTCGTGGCAAAGGCCGCGGGAGAGGCCGAGGAAGAAATTCCTTTGCTAACGCCTTGCCAAAACAACCAAAACCAAGTCAAGTTGAAACCCACTCATTTCAAAACCTATTGGAACGAATGAAGGGTCTAGATGTACATTTCGGGCATAATCAAAACCAGCTAAACAATAACCAAAGAACATCCAAAGCTTTATGCCATGTGATAGAGGTCGAAGACCACCAGTCGTCACTTATCGCATGCAGTGTATGCGATAGTGACGCAAGGTGGTCCCGATACTATCTTGCCTGATAAGCTCAAGTACTCGGTTTATTAGTAAAGAGGAGAATAAAATGGAATTTCAGTCACAATAGAACTCAACTAAACTCAACTCAATTTCATATATCAATTCACTCATTTTACAACAACAGTACCCATACCCTTTTATAACTAAACATTACTTAACCCTTAAGATTAAATATTAAATGCTATTTGACTAAAAACTCAAAACCCAAAATAATTAAATACTAACTTTAGTAACCCAATGAGACTGTTTGACTTCCGTCCAAAATTAAAGGTTCTCCTTAGAAGACCACCCCTGTACTCCTTGATTACCACCCAGTCAACAATAGTTTTAACTCTTAATTAAAAGTTCATGCAGTCAAATGACGTTGGTTCATTTTTCAAGCTAAATATACAACTCATTGATTGCCTTGAATCTGGTGTCTCCATTATCCGAATCTGAATCGGTTGTTTCAATAGTGCGCACCGCGTCAGGCTCCCCGGGTTGGTTGAAGCTTGACCTCAAGCTTGTATCTTCGGCGTAGTACTTGTGGAGATGGCTAACATTGAGTGTGTTGGAAATATGCAAATCATCGGGTAACTTCACGCGGTAAGCATTCGCTCCAAACTTCTCCAAAATCTCGCACGGTCCCACTTTTTGTTTCTTAAGTTTGTGATATTCTCCTCGGGGAAACCGTTCCTTCGGCAAATAGACCCAAACTAGTTCTCTGACTTCAAATTGTACATCTCTGCGCTTTTCGTCTACTTTAGCCTTGTACTTGGAGTGAGTTTGTTCTAAATTTTTCCGAACTGTTTTATGCAGTTCCCACAAATCTTCAAGCCTATCATCCACATTCTTAACTTTAGACTTCGGTCATTCAATAGAAAGAATATCAAGAGGACCTCGGGGAATAAATCCATAAACAATTTTGAAGGGTGCGAATCCTGTGGAGCGGTTTACCGAACAATTGTACTCGAACTCAATTTTCGGTAGCAAAGTGTCCCACATGCTGAAAGTTGTAACTTGGGCACGAAGCATGTTTCTGAGACTTCTATTTACAGCTTCGGTCTGACCATCTGTTTAAGGGTGGAAAGTTGAACTAAACTTCAGTTCGGTCTTTAACTTCTTCCAAAGATCTATCCAGAATTTGCTCAAAAATTTCGTATCTCGGTCAGAGACAATGTTACTCGGCAAACCATGATGTCGGACAACTTCATGAAAATATAGTTCGGCAACCTTGGGAGCATCCACAATGGTTTTGCATGCAATGAAAACTGTCATTTTGCTAAAGTGATCAACTACTACCATGATGCTATCGTTCTTCCTTCTTGTCATGGGTAACCCGGTCACGAAGTCCATTGAAATGTCATGCCAAATTTCAAATGGAAGAGGCAACGGATTGTAGAGACCTTGATTTGTATTGGTGCCTTTAGAAGTTTGACATACTTGGCATGCTCGGACAAAGTGTTTAACATCCCGCCATAGACTTGGCCAAAAGAATCATTCTCGCACCAAATGCAAAGTCTTTTCCAACCCGAAATGGCCTTGATTATGCATTTTCTTGATGATGAGGTAGCGCAGAGAAGTTGCTGGGATACAAAGTACGAGACTCTGAAACAAGTACCCGTTATGTAACGAGTAGTCATCTCGCAACTTTTTCTTCACATCCTCCAGGATCTGTCCAAAGTCGGGATCCTCCTTAATGGTCTCAGGCACGTGTTCAAACCCTAGAGTGTAAATTGACATTGCTAAGAGCAGTCCATGTCGGTGGCTTAGAGCGTCAGCGACTTTGTTGCTTGATCCCGCTTTGTGCACAATGGAGAAAGTGTATTCTTGGAGCGAAGTAACCCACTTGGCATGTCGGGTGCTCAACTTATTCTGTTCTTGCACAAATTTCAACGCTTGATGGTCTGTGTATAGCATAAATTCGCGAGATAAAAGGTAATGCCGCCAATGTTGGAAGGCTTTTACTATGGCGTACAACTCGAGGTCATACACTGGGTAGTTGGTTTTAGCTCCACCCAATTTCTCGCTAAAAAATGCCACAGGTTTCTTCCCTTGTGAAAGTACAGCACCAATACCAACCTTTGAAGCATCGCATTCTACCTCGAAAGCTTTGTCAAAATCCGGTAGAGCTAGCACGGGTGCGTGAGTTAAGCAATACTTGAGTGTCTCGAAAGCTTGTTGTGCACTTTCACACCATTCGAAATTCTTTTGCTTTAGTAACTCGGTAATGGGTGCCGAGATACTACTGAAGCCTTTGATAAAACGTCAATAGAGTCCCGCTAACCCGAGAATGATAGTATCTCGGTAAACAAAGAAGGTTTTGGCCAATCTCGAATTGCTAGAATTTTGTCCTCTTCGGGTAAGATACCACTTGCGGAGATCTTAAATCCCAGGAATATTAACGTCGGAATCATCCAAACGCACTTTTTTTAGTTTGCAAAAAAGTTATTATCGCGTAGCACTTCAAGAGTATCTCGCAAGTGTTGGAGATGTTCATTCCGGTTATGGCTATATATAAGAATGTCGTCAAAATAGACAACGATAAATTTGTTAAGAAAAGATCGCAAAACTTGGTTCATCACCCGCATGAAGGTGCTAGGAGCATTGGAAAGGACAAATGCATGACAACCCACTCGAACATGCCTTCTTTAGTTTTGAAAGTTGTTTTCCATTCATCTCCCGGTTTGATACGAATTTGGTGATACCCACTTTTTAAATCAATTTTAGAAAATACATCGGCTCCACTGAGTTGATCAAGCATGTCCTTGTTGGGTAACGGTGTACCCTTGTTAAGGCTTGCTGTCACACCCCAGATTTTGACCATCCAGAGCATGATTATAACATCGTCATTGCACCTTTCCTTGGTCCGTCAACCTACGTCGCCAACATAAAGAAAAACAAATACAAAACGGAGTCAGCTACAAAGCTCAGTAACTGGTTATTTAACGACGCGCTTCTCTATAATTGACTTAATTTAACAACCATTCAAACAGGCCGGATTAATCCACACAAATACACATAAAATTATGCATGCATATTTAACCGGCAATAGCACGTCGTCCAGGTTATCCGTAAAACAGGTCACATCATATTCACATAGTTGGAATCCCATCACACAGGCGATTCCCAACTTCCACAACACACATTTCCTTAAAACGCCAATCCAATGGGAAATCCATCCAACATTGGAAGGCCGCCAACCCACTGGGAAATCCAACCAACAGTGGGAGGCTACAATCACAAATCAAATTCCAACCTCAGACCAGCGCAATACCAATATTCAAATCAACCATACAAAACGAAAACACATATTATAGAGAAGTCCGGTTACCTGATAGCGAGAAATTCAGAATTTCAAGTCAGATTGCAACGATAGTTCATAGTCATGGCGACGTAGTCGAAATTCAACTCAAACATACATATTTTTCTTGATTGGCTGTGCAAGGAAAAGAGGAGCGGGAGGTATAGTGCAACAGAGAATTCCTCTTTGATTTTTAGCAATGTCCCAATGCTAATTCTATTCTTTAATTAATATATAGAGAGATCATGGGCGGTTTTCAGACTAGAAACAAATCAATTATTGCTTTGTATAAGATGGTATCTTTAATGGGTTTTGCATTGGAGACAAATCAGAGAGTGGGTTAGCGGTTTCAGAAAGAACTGAAGGGGTTCGGTAATTAAATAAAAGATGGAAGGCTACGGTTATCATTTATGCAGATGCCACGAATGGCCGCATGGTAAGGGATGTCATCTTAATTCCTTTTTTTTTTTATTTAAATGGATATGAATAAAAATAGAATATGTTATAATAAATTCTTGCCGGTTATCATTTGTTACCTTGAAACGTTAAAATAGAAAAACTAACATATAATATATTAATATATATTTCTTCACTTAATTAATTTTTTTTAATAGAGATATATATAGTATATTTAATATTATAAAATTTATCTTTAAGCATAAATATTAATAACTCAAAATTTTCAGAATGTTACATTCTTCCCTCCTTCAAAAAGAATTTTGTCCCCAAAATTCAAATATTAAATTATAAATAAGTGCACCACGCTTCCGTTGCGCAACCTTTAATTAAATTAAAATTTATTTTCAAAAAATATAAATTAAATGATATACTGTCAACATATTTAATGAGATTAATAGTAAATAAACATTTAACCGAAATTAGACAAGATCAAATTAGATATAAATTTATTTGATCGGAAATCAACCACTTCAAAGTAATTGATAGATTCAACAAAAAATTCAATCTGGACAGCGGTTTTAAAACGGGATAATAGATAATTGAATATAATGAAATTATCTTTGTATTAGAATATCAATTTGAATTGATAGAGACAATCTCATTCATTCGGGAATGACTCACATAGATGTTGAATCATATCAAAATGGTCCAAATCGGATTAAGATAGATTGAAATTACAAAAAAGATTTTTTTTTTTTTTAAGGAAACAACATTCAAACGGATGATACTCAAATCGAGTGAGATAAAATAAATAGACAATAATCAAAATAAATTTATCAGACACGGATATCGAAGGAGATAATCAACTTGATTCAAATTAATTAGAAATGAACTAAAATTCAAATATGACATTGATAACAAACGAAACAAGGACCCAAACACAGTCCGAGGAACGAATGCTCTGATACCATATGTCACACCCCAGATTTTGACCATCCGGAGCATGATTATAACATCATCATTGCACCTTTCCTTGGTCCGTCAACCTACGTCGCCAACATAAAGAAAAACAAATACAAAACGGAGTCAGCTACAAAGCTCAGTAACTGGTTATTTAACGACGCGCTTCTCTATAATTGGCTTAATTTAACAATCATTCAAACAGGCCGGATTAATCCACACAAATACACATAAAATTATGCATGCATATTTAACTGGCAATAGCACGTCGGTCCAGGTTATCCGTAAAACAGGTCACATCATATTCACATAGTTGGAATCCCATTACACAGGCGATTCCCAACATCTACAACACACATTTCCTTAAAACGCCAATCCAATGGGAAATCCATCCAACATTGGAAGGCCGCCAACCCACTAGGAAATCCAACCAACAGTGGGAGGCTACAATCACAAATCAAATTCCAACCTCAGACCAGCTATCCCGTTAAATATGCCTTCATAATCTAATATGCAATGCCAATATTCAAATCAACTATACAAAACGAAAACACATATTATAGAGAAGTCCGGTTACCTGATAGCGAGAAATTCAGAATTTCAAGTCAGATTGCAACGATAGTTCATAGTCATGGCGACGTAGTCGAATTTCAACTCAAACATACATATTTTTCGTGACTGTGCAAGGAAAAGAGGAGCGGGAGGTATAGTGCAACAGAGAATTCCTCTTTGATTTTTAGCAATGTCCCAATGCTAATTCTATTCTTTAATTAATATATAGAGAGATCATGGGCGGTTTTCAGACTAGAAACAAATCAATTATTGCTTTGTATAAGATGGTATCTTTAATGGGTTTTGCATTGGAGACAAATCAGAGAGTGGGTTAGCGGTTTCAGAAAGAACTGAAGGGGTTCGGTAATTAAATAAAAGATGGAAGGTTACGGTTATCATTTATGCAGATGCCACGAATGGCCGCATGGTAAGGGATGTCATCTTAATTTTTTTTTTTTTTTTAAATGGATATGAATAAAAATAGAATATGTTATAATAAATTCTTGCCGGTTATCATTTGTTACCTTGAAACGTTAAAATAGAAAGACTAATATAGAGATGGGCTATGGTGCATTGCAATGCATAGGCACCCTTGTGCATTGGACCATAAATCACCGATTCAAAGTCCAAATGACCGATCCAAACCGTTCATCTTGTTCTCCATATTAATATGTACTTGGAGACCAAATTTTATATTTTTGAAATGTTTTTACTATTTATTAAGCCACTTTGAAAATTGCTGATCACATGGTCCAGAATTTAGTTGCACTGTTTTTACTGTTCACCCGGATCAGCAATTTTCAAAGTAGCTTAATAAATAGCAAAAAAATTCCAAAAAATGTAAAATTTGGTCTCCAAGCACATATTAATATGGAGACCAAGATGAACGGTTTGGATCGGTCATTTGGACTTTGAATCGGTGATTTATGGTCCAATGCACAAGGGTGCCTATGCATTGCAATGCACCATAGCCCATCTCGACTAATATATAATATATTAATATATATTTCTTCACTTAGTTAAATTTTTTTTTATAGAGATATATATAGTATATTTAATATTATAAAATTTATCTTTAAGCATAAATATTAATAACTCAAAAATTTCAGAATGTTACACTTACGGTGCGGAAAAAACGTAAAATTCAAAATTTTACTTCTACCGTAAGATTAGGATCTACTCCCCGATTGATTTCTAAAATAATATTTATTTAACATTTAAATAAAAATAAATAATATTTATACCTTTTTCCAAATTCAAATTGGAATGCTGTATGGATCAGTTGTTTAGCACCAGAAGTCTGATGCCTCTATTAGTCGTCCACCAGGAACAACCAGAGAGTCGGTATTTCTTTTGCCAGAAATACTGTACTGACTTTTTATGCTAAAACACTATTCATGAAAATCGTAAAAATTGTTTTCCAGAACTTTGCAAAAACAGATTCACGAAAATTTGTGGGAACACTATTCACCGTAAACACTAGTCACGGCAAATACACTACTCACAATTCACAAGATATACGTCGATTACGTATTCTTTCTTTTCTTTCGCAAACACTATTTGGGTGAGAAAATAAGAAAGAGAACGATAACCGAACCGATTCGAATCGAACTCAGATTTTTTAAACTTATGAATTCTCTTACCCCTACCCCTCTATTTATAGGGTTAGGGAGGTACTTGTAAGCTGCTTGCAGTGAGGTGCTTGTTGCGATAAATTTATACAACGTGTCGTACACGCTTATAAATTTAATGTGTTTAAGCTTGTCATCTCTATGACATTTATTTATTAATTATAACATTTATAATTAATCAAATAAATTAATTCTCTGATTACTTTCCTATTGGTGTGACCCGATAGGATCTGTGTTATGTTGGCAATAGAATTAAAACTCATTTTAATTCTATAAATCATAAGCGGCACCTGGCAGAATGCATTATGACTACCCAATTGACACAGATGATCTTGTACAATACAATATCACGATCCAGTAAACAATTTACTCATGTTAATTCTTATGTCTCATAGTATCAGATCAGTTTCAAGGTAGGTACGTGTCATCCTTGCAAACTTAATCTTTTCTCGATCTTAAGTAGATTATCAAATATGATTAACTCTTTAATCATACCGCGCGCTGATAATCCTACTTTATCAAAAGGCCTAGTAATATTTATTACTCGTATTAAATACGAGGGACAATAATATTCTTGGTGAACATCTCTCCTCTGCAAAAGTCTTGTATACTGAAATGTCATCGTTATAGCTACTTTTTATGGATAGCGTTAAACAACACTCATGAATATACATTTATTATATAGGAAACGACGAACCACCTCATACTTTAGAACTTAACACTAAATGGAAACATTAATGACACGAACACATTTCCGTATAATGTTTCATTGAGGGTCTGTCAAATATCATGTTCTCTAACATATATCTATGTGATTAAAATGACAACTCTTTGTTTATAGTTTGTAAAACTTAACCATCATTTAATCCACATACTAACCTTTAATTGGTTAATTAGTGTTCTTTGCTAATTACCTCGGTCAGTGACTATTAAGAGTATTTATCATTCATTATGTAGTTTTACAATTTCAAGTCATGAACTTGAAATGATTCATAATTCGATAAAACTCAAAGAACAAAATGATAATTTTATTAATCATCCATTACATGAACAAAATACATATAGAATAAAATTATCCTTTGATTGACTTCTAGATTATTACACTAACAATCTCCCACTTAAGCTAGAGCCAATTAACATATTAGCCCTGCTATTTATACAAGTCTCTATATTCTCTAAGGTCTCGTAGATCCCAAGAAATTATCACAGCCAGTCGCCTATGTGTCTCAGACCCATAGAAGCAGTATGCATCTCATGCTTGGCTTGAGGAAGAGGCTTTGTAAGGGGATCAGCCGTGTTGCTGATTGTGTCAACCTTGCAAATCTTTACATCACCTCTATTTACAATTTCTCGTATTAGGTTATAACGGCGTAGGACATGCTTGGATTTCGAGTGCGATCTCGGTTCCTTGGCCTTAGTATAGCTCCATTATTGTCATAGTAGAGGTCCACAGGGCTTTGAACACTGGGAACCACTCCTAGTTCGCTAAGGAACTTCTTAATCCAGAAACTCTCTTTTGCTGCCTCGGATGCAGCTATGTACTCAGCTTCGATGGTTGAGTCTGCTGTGGTCTCTTGCTTCGAACTCTTCCAGCTCATAGCACCACCGTTGAGTATGAACACGTATCCAGACTGAGATCTCGAGTCATCTCAGTCAGTCTGGAAACTTGTGTTGGTGTAACCATTTACAACGAGCTCGGAATCACCGCCATAGACGAGGAATTTATCCTTGGTCCTTCTCAAATATTTAAGGATATTTTTTGCAGCATTCCAATGCTCCAAGCCAGGATTTGCATGATATCTGCTTGTCACACTCAAAGTGTATGAGACATCAGGGCGAGTGCACAACATGGCGTACATGATAGACCCAATAGCCGAAGCATGGTACTATACTCATCATGCTTTGCTCATCAGTTGTCAAAGGACATTAAGTCTTGCTAAACTGAACACCATGAGTCATTGGCATGAATCCCCTTTTGGAATCCTGCATGCTGTACCGTTTCAGCACTTTGTCAATGTACGTGCTTTGACTCAATCCTATGAGTCTCTTCGATCTATCTCTATAGATCTTTATGCCTAGTATATAGACAGCCTCGCCCAAGTCTTTCATTGAGAACACTTTCTTTAATGAAGACTTGGCTAATTCTAGTAAAGGAATATCGTTTCCGATTAGGAGTATGTCATCTACATATAATACTAGAAAAGCAATTGCACTCCAACTAGTCTTCTTGTATACACAGGGTTCTTCTTCGCATCTGACGAAGTCAAACTTTTTGACTTCTTCGTCAAATCGAAGATTCCAACTCCGTGATGCTTGCTTCAATCCATAAATGGATCTAAGAAGCTTGCACACCTTCCCAGCATTCTTTGGATCTTTAAAACCTGAGGGTTATATCATATACACGTCCTCTTCTAAATTTTCATTTAAGAAAGCGGTTTTGACATTCATTTGCCATATTTCATAATCATGAAATACGACAATTGTTAGGAGTATCCGTATTGACTTAAACATAGCCATGGGCGAAAAAGTTTCATCATAGTCAACTCCTTGAATTTGTTTGAAACCTTTCGCTACTAGCCGTGCTTTGTAAACAGTCAAATTACCATCCATGTCTGTTTTCCTTTTGAAAACCCACTTGTTTTCTATGGGTTTTACCCCATCAAGTGGTACGACTAGGTTCCAGACCTGATTGTCGTACATGGATTGTATTTCGGATCTCATGGCCTCAAGCCATTTATCGGAGTCGGGCCTATCCATTGCTTCCGCATAGGTCAGAGGATCTTCAGTGTCAAATACTGAGACTTCCTGAAGTCCCATGTACCTTTCAGGTGCATGTACTATCCTTTCTGACCTTCGTAGGACTCGTGCTTCCGGCTGTTGAACTTCATCCACAACTGTTTGCGAGTTTAGTTCTACTTCAACTTGCATTGAAGTATTTGAGCTCGGGACTTAAACCTCTTCCACAACTGTTTGTGGATTTGGTTCTTCCAAACGCTCATTAGCCGAAGCATCAAGTTGTGGAATTATATAATCAACTTTTGATATATTATCTTGTGATGTATCTTGAACCTCTTCAAGTATTACATTACTCCCACTACTTTCTCTTACAAAACTCTTTCTCTAAGAATACACCATTACGAGCAACAACTATTTTGTTCTCGGTTTGGTGAAAAAAGTAATATCCATTCGTTTCCTTAGAATATCCTACGAAAAAGCATTTATCAGATTTGGGTCCAAGTTTGTCAGACGTCATACGTTTGACAAAAACTCGCAACCCCAAATTTTGAGAAAAAATATATTTGGAACTATTCCAAACCATAACTCGTACGGAGTCTTTTCTACTGATTTAGATGGAACCCTATTTATCGTTAGTGCGGCATTCTAGTGCGTGTCCCTAAACGATTTTAGGAGGGTGGCGTTACTCATCATGGAATGAACCATGTCCAACAAAGTTCTCTTCCTTCTCTCAGAAACACCGTTCCATTGCGGTGTCCCTGGAGGCGTGAGTTGTGAGACTATCCCACATTCTTTCAAATATGTTTTAAACACATGACTCAAGTATTCGCCTCCACGATCTGATCGTAAGGCCTTGATCTTTTTGTCGAGTTGGTTTTCTACTTCAGTCTTGAATTTCTTGAACTTTTCAAAAGATTCAGACTTATGTCTCATCAGGTAGACATAACCATATCTACTGAAGTCATCAGTAAACGTGATGAAGTAATAATAACCGTTTCTTGCACAAGTACTCATTGGTCCACATACATCACTATGTATAAGACCTAATAAGTCACTCGCCCTTTCACCTTTCTTGGTGAAAGGAGCCTTGGTCATTTTTCCATGTAAACAAGATTCGCATGTGTTAATTGATTCAAAATCAAATTTACCAAGAAGTCCAATTTCTTGCAACTTCCTGATGCGTTTCTCGTTTATATGACCTAGGCGACAATGCCACATGTAAGTCGTACTTTCATGAGACGTTTTGAGTCGTTTGTTATTGATGTTAAACACGGGTTTATTCATTTCCAGCATATAAAGACCATTTATCATATAAGATGATCTATAATATAACTCATTTTTATAAATAAAACAACGCTTGTCTTTTATAACAAATGAAAAACCATTCATCTCTAAACATGAGATTGATATGATATTTCTAGAAATGTTAGGAGCAAAATAAACATTTTCTAGTTCCATTATAAGTCCGCTAGGCAAATACAACTCTACACTACCGACGGTCATGGCTGCAACACTTGCTCCATTTCCAACTCGGAGTTGTGTTGTCCCTTAGGCACCACTAATTTCGAAATTAAAGAATTAATTGCAAATAAAATAAAGTAGATGAGTTTAGAGAAATTTGATACAAGGAGTGATAACGGAGTTCGGCTTAAAATGCCTACGTCTCCGGGGCGTCGCAACCGCTTCTCGGTGCGCCTTTCTATTACCCAAATGAGAAATGTTACAACTTGTGAACCGGTGAGCCCTTACAACCAATGGGAAGTCACACGGCCAACTTGAATCGAGAACGAAGTCTCTAAGTTTGAAATCTCAAGATGAACACTCAATAACTCACTCTAACCTAATCTAACTTAAGATTAGTGAAGTGGATTTGAGGTTGTTTGAGGGATATTGAAGTTTTTGTTCTCACAACAATGGATGAACTTGAGCTCACAGAAAAATAGCTTTTGAAATGATTAGGGTCGGCTAGTCCAGTTGGGAGCAGAACCCTAAGGTTCTATTTATAGTGGCAGCTTTCAAATGAGCTATCTGCCATAAATCGTCCCAACGTTTTGTAAAACGTAGAAAACGTTTTAGTACAAAATTCAAATTTTCTGTGAAAGTTCCTAAAACATTGCCAACGTTTAACAAACGTTGCCAACGTTTATAAAACGTTGCACGACGTTTTTCCCTGGAAATTTATCGACTAAAATGCTATTTTGAAGTCTGAAAAATGAATTAAAACGTCCAGACGTTTTGACAAACGTCCACAACGTTTTAGAGTATTTTTTCAGCTTTTAATCGATTAATTTCTAGGTTTTTTTCACACTGATAAACGTCTGAACGTTTTGTTAACCGTTCCAACATTTTATCCCTGTGAATCAACATCAAAGCTACTTTACCAAATATAATTTTACAATTTAAATTCTTGATAAATAACTTGATGAATTCTTCAGTTCAAGTGCTCTTAATTGCAATTCCAACTATCTTGAACTTGCACGCTTTCTAAAATAGAGAAAATCGTAAAATTCAATAATTGTATGTTTTGCAAATTAGTCAAATAGACTAAAAGAGAATTGCTTGAAACAACAATCTCCCCCTTTTGACGATTTGCAAAACATACAACGCAAGTAAGTGCATAAATCGATTTTTCCCAATTTTAATTTCCCAATTAATCGGTTTTTGCATGTCTTGCATTTTCTCCCCCTTTTGGAAATCGACGAAAGGGAGACAAAATAACATCAAATAGCACAATTGATAGTGCTCCCCCTCAAAATATGCACTCCCCCTCAATTTGATAATATATGAATAATAAAATTTGAGAGATATGCATGGCATCACAAATAATATAAGCATGTAAGATAGCAAATTTATAAATAATCATGCAAGCATAATTTAAAGATCCATATCGATACCATAATTCAAAGAGTCATATTAATATCCTAATTAGCCTAAGCAAAAGAGGTTCAAATCATGCAAGATAAAAATAATAGAAGTTCATAGCATAACAAGCACATAGCATAGCAATCACTTAGCAAATTTATAAACTAAAAAAAAAACAAGGAGATTTTTAAAATGCGGGGTCATCCTCGTCATCTCCGTCGTCACGTTCTTCATCATCTTCGGAAGGAATGTGAGCGGCACTAGAGGTCGCACCACTAGAAGCACCATATTGCTTCACAAATCGCCGAGCAAGTTCGGTGGTAGTGATATCAATTTCATTGATTGCTTTGGCATTTTTACGGCCTCGGATTCGGTTTTTGCGCGCTTCTTCCTTCAAGTCTTTAAGATCCTTCTTAATCTCGGTAAATTCATTGGTATTGGAAACTTGATATTGTTGCATGTGTTGAATAATCCAAGCCAATTGATTTTCCGCTCCTTGAGGGATCTCACCTTGAGCCATTGGTGGTACCGGTTGCGGTTCATTGTGTACCGGTGGTTCTTCTTCGTATGGATCCCAATATTGGTTTGGTTGGGCATTGGGAGAATTTATCCAATCATTGATAGGTCGTCCGTCGGGTTTGAGCATTGGTAGACCCGAGTCCGAATGACTTTTGATCCAACTATGTTTGGGTAGGACATCAAGCAAATGATGTGGTTCGTTGTTGATAAGATAGCTTGGAATGGTTATGCCATTTTGGCGAATTATGCGATGAATTACATGTTCGTAGGGTAGAGTGGCAACAGAGCTAGTATAGCAAGCAATCATGTGGTGAAGAATGATGTATGGGATGTTGAAACATTTTTCATCCCTGTAAATGAGATGCCGCAAGTAGTACATTGGACCCCACTCGATATTGGATTTGATCGTTGCCTTGGGAATGAGGATGTTGTTGACAAGGAAAAAAAGCAAACGATGCAGAGATGGAAGATGTGAGGCATAGAGTGGTGCGCCACCATAATTGTATCAAGAAAACCAGGTTTTGTGGTGATCGGCGGGTTCTAAAGCTTGATCGGGCCAATTCCGAAGGAGATAGGTCTCTTCACCCTCGTTTGACAAACTAAGCCAATTGGCCACATTTTCCAGAGATAGAACAATTTCTTGCCCGCATACATAGGATTTCACTAGAAAAGGTTCATCGGAGAAAGTAAGGTTGGAGTAGAAACTTTTGGTAATCATGTCACTATAGGGTTCATCACAAGTGATCAACGATTCCCAAGGCCAATGGTTGATATATTCGATAATTTTGTCATCTTCGGAAAATCGAAAGGTAACCGAGGCTTTGTTAAAATAGTAGCAATTAGACAATTTCCGATCCGAAAATTAACCGGTGAAATTGGTATGGGCAATGGGATTCCGGAAAAGATAAGTGTTGGATCGAAAGAGATTAGTGTCCGGTGCAATTTCAGTTCTACTTGACTCACCCGTTTCGGTTCGGGACCTCTTCTTTCTAAGTGCATTGATTTTGGCAAGTTTTGGAGCCATTGGTTTGAGAGAAAAATTGAAAATTACCGATTGGAGAATGAAGCACAAATCCGTGAAGAGAGCGACTCTACAAGCACAATGGTGAAGACGGATCGTCGATTGAGCGGTCGAATTGCCGGATTTGAAGAGATGGTTAATCAGTAGGGTTTTGGTAGAGAGAGAGAAAGAGGGAGAAGATCTTGATTTTGAGATAATAAATGGAAAGAGGGTTGAGAGGAGAGAAGAAATCACTCAAATTTGCTTGATTTGGTGGTTTGTGGAGGCTAAAATGAAGAAAAAAGGTGTAAGGTGGCGGAGAGGAGAAGAGAAAGAGAGAAAGAAGGGTTTAAGAAGAAGAAGGAGATGAAGAGGCGTCGGTTCGCAGGATGATTTAAGAGGCGGCGCCGAAAACGTCTGGGACGTTTACAAAACGTCGTGCAACGTTTTTCTCTGGTCATTTGTAAATGAAAATTTAAATTTTGGATTTTAATTTGACAGGAAAACGTCAGAACGTTTTGGAAAACGTCAGAACGTTTTGGAAAACGTCAGAACGTTTTGGAAAACGTCAGAACGTTTTGGAAAACGTCCACAACGTTTTGGTTGAATTTTAATCGATGAATTATCTCGAAATTTTGAGAATTAATATTCGATAAAACGTCTCGACGTTTGACTAAACGTTCCTGACGGTTTGGTTGATTTCCGAGTTGTGAAAATTCAGTTGAATGGAAGATAAAGAAACGTTCAAGCGTTTCCTAAAACGTTCAAACGTTTTAAGATATATTGTATTTTCAGAAGTTTGAACATTTTCGGACAGGAAGAACAAGAAATAAACGTTGCAACGTTTTACATAACGTTCCGAACAATTTGCCTCTTTTCTCAGATGAATTTTTGAAGTTTTAGGATTGAGAAAACTTCCAGACGTTTTGTAAAACGTTACCGACGTTTTAGCTCATTTTGATGGATGTTGAAGTGAGATTTAAAAACGTTCTAACGTTTTCGGAAATGTTGTGCAACGTTTCTCTCTGGCATTTTTGTCTTAAAATGGACTAATTGATTACTATGCTCTCAATTGATATGAGATGTGTATGAGATTGAAATATTTCAGTCCTTAAATTCAAGCATGCCTAATTTAAACCTCAATTCATTGTGTTGTTGAGTATTTAAGGGCTTGGTAAAAATATCGGCAATTTGATTTTTGGTATCAATATGAATGAGTTGGACTTCACCTTTCTCAACATGATCTCTAATAAAATGATGCCTTATTTCTATGTGCTTAGTTCTAGAATGGAGAACCGGATTTTTGGATATCATAATGGCACTGGTATTGTCACACATAATTGGTACGTTGCGGAAGCGAATTTCATAATCATTTAAGGTTTGGATCATCCATAAAATTTGTGTGCAACAACTACCGGCCGCAACATACTCTGCTTCCGCGGTGGAAAGCGCAACCGAGGTTTGTTTACGACTCGACCATGAGACAAGTGATCCGCCAAGAAATTGACACGTACCACTTGTACTCTTTCTATCCATTCGGTCTCCGGCAAAATCGGCATCGGTATATCCTATCAAATCTAATTCCGATTGTTTGCCATACCACAATCCCACATTTAGAGTGCTTTTGACATATTTAACAATTCTTTTAACGGCTTTCAAATGCAATTCTTTGGGATTAGATTGAAACCTAGCACATAGACATACCGCAAACATGATATCAGGTCTACTAGCAGTTAAATAGGGTAGACTACCTATTATAGCTCGGTATTGGGTAATGTCCACGGGTGTGCCGCTTGGATCCGAGTCAAGATTTGCGTTAGTAGCCATTGGTGTTGGACTCGTCTTGCTCTCGGTCATACCAAACTTCTTCACCAACTCCTTTGCGTACTTGGTTTGGCTCACAAAGATGCCATCCGAGAGTTGCTTGATTTGAAGCCCCAAGAAGAAACTCAATTCACCCATCATGCTCATCTCGAATTCACTGCTCATAAGAGAAGAGAATTCCTTGGCAAGTGCCGCATTAGGTGAACCAAAAATAATGTCATCAACATAAATTTGTACTATTAATATTGAATCATTTCTCTTCTTTGTAAAAAGAGTAGTGTCATTCTTTCCTCTTGTGAATCCTTTTTCAATTATAAAGGAACTAAGTCTACCGTACCATGCTCTAGGAGCTTGTTTAAGCCCATAAAGTGCCTTGGTGAGTCTATAGACATGGTTAGGAAATGTCGGGTCAACAAAACCGGGTGGTTGATTCACATATACTTCTTCGTCTATAAATCCATTCAGAAATGCACTTTTAACATCCATTTGAAATAGAGTAAAACCTTTGTTGGAGGCATATGCTAAAAGCATTCGAATGGATTCTAGATGAGCTACGGGTGCGAAGGTTTCTGATGTCTCATTATTTGACCTATAAATCCGACCAATTTCTGTACCAAAATCTGTGTTTTAAACCACCAAATCGTGTCTTTTACATTGAATATCTATTGAATATCTACAGAATGTGGTACTGCTGCGTTTTCATTCTTACTTTACAGAAAATGAGCGAAATCAGGGAAAATTGTGAGTTATGGAGCCCTACACGCTGGTAGCGTCAGATCCCACGCGGGTAGCATCATATCCCATGCGGGTAGCGTCAAACCCTGAAATTTCAGCACCCGAACTTAAAACAGTCATAACTTTTGACTCGTAACTCCGTTTTGAGCGTATGACCACTTTTCGGAAAGCTTACAAGAAGATCTACAATCTGAGCCAAAGGCATGTAGGCCGCATCAAGTCCCACACGGGTCACGTCAGATTTTTCCGGAAACAGAAGCAGAATTGGAAACAGAGGCTAATTGAAGAAAGGTCGGCCAGAAAAGCTATAAGAGGGGATTTCTTGCACCTGAGAGGGCATTCTGTATTTGACACACAATTTCTAGGGTTAGGAGAGACGGCTGGCTGGGAGACGAAGAAGAGAGGAGCTGAACGAGAGTTTTGCGATGAATCTTCATCGTTCTTCTAGTTTTTCTATGAACTCCTTTATCTCTTTTATTTGTTTTGTTTGTTCTTTGACTATGTTTGAGTAGTTTTCTTTGTTTCTAGGGTTACGATGTAGTTTGATATTTTGTTTTGTATGCATGTTGTTTGAATCTGTGTTGAATGTTAGTGTTTAATTGTTTGAGTAGTATTTTAATTGCTTTGTTGAAGTTGATTGAATAATTCTTGTTTGTCTACTGTTAGATGTCTATAGCATCTTTCTTGTAATTTGGCCCTGGTGTTTCTCTCAACCAAACTTAGTATCTGAGGTAGGTTTACGAGCCGTAAGGCGAGACCAAAAAGTAACTGAGAGGTGAACTTTACCATTTATCGAGAGATATTGGTTACCTTTAGTAAACCGGACGATTAACTTAGATTAGAACCCTAAGAAGGTGAAATTGCATTTCCGATACCATGTTTATTAAGCCAACAAACGAGAGTTAAGGTTTAGGAACATTAGGTTCGGTCAATGAATCCTTACACTAAAGAACAACGCAGAAACAGACAACTGCTACATTTACTCGAGGTCCACGCGGACCGCGTACGAGAGTACTCGAGTCGCGTGTTCCATGCGGGTCGCGTATGAAAGTACGCGGGTCATGTGAGTGCCGAGAGGCAAGGTTGACAATGAAATCAAAAACCCTGGAAACGCTTTTCTTTATTTGATAAAAACCAAAATTTACTTTCTGTTATTTTAATTACTTCTGTCATTGATTGAACTTAGGAAATTAAACAAACCAAATCAATCTTTTCCAACTTCTAGTACCTAATTAATTTAAGTAGAGTTCCAGATTAGATTTTGAACCGTCCTGTGGATCGATACCTGACTAGACTATACGATAGGATTGTGCACTTGCAATCTTAGTCGGAAGTTAAATCAAGGTTAAAAGCTACAGCTTGCTGTAGTGAAACTTTGTGATACACTTTTGTGCGAACAGTTTCTTCAAAATCAATACCCTCTTGTTGTTTATACCCTTGAGCTACTAACCTAGCTGTGTTCCGAACAACATTTCCATTTTCATCTTTCTTATTCCTAAAGACCCATTTAGTTCCTATAATCATACGGTCCCTTGGCTTAGGTACTAGTACCCAAACTTTGTTCCTTTCAAATTGACCAAGTTCTTCTTGCATGGCACAAATCCAATTTGAATCCCCATTGGTATTTTTGAAGTTTTTGGGTTCAACATTTGACACGAATGCACAATGGGCAATCATTTGATTTAATCCCGATCTAGTCCTAACCCCTTCCCTAGGATTCCTGATGTCTCATTATCATATCTATAAATCCGACCAATTTCTGTACCAAAATCTGTATTTCAAACCACCAAATCGTGTATTTTGCATTAAATATACATGAAATATCTATAGAATGTGGTACTGCTATGTTTTCATTCTTACTTTGCAGAAAACGAGCGAAATCAAGGAAATTATGAAGTTCTGGTACATTACACGCGGGACGCGCCACTTCCGACGCGGGTCGCATGAACCCCTGACGCGACCACAGACGCGATCTCCATTCTTCACGCGAGGAGCACAGACACGCGGACCGCGTCACTTACACGCGGGTCGCGTGAATCTATTTCGGAAAGAAAACAGAAAAGGAAACAGAGGCTCAAGGATGGAAGGTCGGCCAAATGGGCTATATTACGGGATCCCTTGCCACAGAAGGGTATCTCATTCATTATTGTGCATTCCAGAGAGCAAGAGGCAGGTTCTAGGGCTAAGGTTCGACGGCTAGCTTGGAGGCGAAGTTGAGAGGAGCAAGACGAGAGTTTTGCGACGAATCTTCATCGTTCTTCTAGTTTTTCTATGAACTCTTTTATCTTTATTTGTTTTCTTTGTTCTTTGACTATGTGTGAGTAGTTTTCTTTGTTTATAGGGTTACGATGTAGTTTGATACTTTGTTTTGTATGCATGTTGTTTGAATTTGTGTTGAACAGTAGTGTTTAATTGTTTGAGTATTATCTTAATTGCTTTGTTGAAGTTGATTGAATGATTCATGTTTGTTTACTGTTAGATGCCTATAACATCTTTCTTGTACTTTGGCCTTGATGTTTCTTTCAACCAAACTTAGTATCTGAGGTAGGTTTACGAGCCGTAAGGCGAGACCAAAAAGTAACTGAGAGGTGAACTTTACCATTTATCGAGAGATATTGGTTACCTTTAGTAAACCGGACGATTAACTTAGATTAGAACCCTAAGAAGGTGAAATTGCATTTCCGATACCATGTTTATTAAGCCAACAAACGAAAGTTGAGGTTTAGGAACATTAGGTTCGGTCAATGAATCCTTACATTAAAGAACAACGCAAAAACAGACAACTGCTGCATTTGCTCGAGGTCCACGCGGGCCGCATATGAGAGTACGCGGGTCGCGTGTTCCATGCGGGTCGCTTGTGAAAGCACGCGGGTCGCATGGGTACCGAGAGGCAAGGTTGATAATGAATCGAAAATCCTGGAAACGCTTTTCTCTATTTGATAAAACCCAAATTTACTTTCTGTCAATTTAAGTACTTCTGTCATTGATTGAATTTAGGATTTAAACAACCAAACCAACCTTTTTCCAACTTCTAGTACCTAATTGATTTAAATAAGATTCCAGATTTTTATTAAAGAACCGTCCTGTGGATCGATACTTGATTATACTATACGACGGGATTGTGCACTTGCAATCTAGTCGAAAGTTGAATAAGGTTAAAAGCTACAGCTTGCTGTAGTGAAACTTTGTGATACACTTTTGTGCGAACAATTCCCAATCACATTAGAAAGAGGGTGAGAAGAAACTTCCCTTAGGTCTTCGGGAGGTTGATATACAAATTGTGAAGATTGTGCCTCCTCGGTTTGCATTGATTCGTTCAATGGATTTTCTTCGGGTTGCTCTTGCTCGAGTGGTTGCTCAATGTTGTTGTTTGTATCTTCAACCTCATCATTCTCGAGCTCGGCATCTTCAACACCTACAATTTGAATACCTTTCTCGGCCTTTTGATTAGTAGCCTCATCAAATTTGACATGTACGGATTCAATTACAATTTGATGAGATGCAATGTAAATTCTATAGGCTTTACTTGTCAAGGAGTACCCCACAAATATTCCCTCAATAGACTTAGAATCAAATTTTGTGATTTTAGGTGATTCGTTAAGCACGAAGCATTTCGATCCAAATACTCTAAGATGAGATATTTTTGGTTTATACCCCTTCCATAGCTCATAAGGTGTTTTCTTCAATATCGACCGTATGCTAACGCGATTGATCACGTAGCAAGCCGTATTGACCGCTTCGGCCCAAAGGTGTTTGGGCAAATGGTATTCATTTATCATGGTTCGGGCAAGCTCTTGTAATGTTCGGTTTTTCCTCTCAACAATCTCGTTTTGTTGAGGTGTGCGAGGAGCCGAATATTCATGTTTATATCATCTTTTAGAGCATACTTCATCAAATTTTGTATTCTCAAATTCACCCCCATGATCACTTCGAATATGAATGATTTTTGTGCCCTTTTCATTTTCAACACGATTGCAAAATTTAATGAAGTTTTCTATTGCTTCATCCTTATGTTGCAAAAATATAACCCAAGTAAAACGACTATAGTCATCTACAATTACATATGCATATTTCTTTCTAGCTAAACTTGGTACACTAATTGGTCCAAATAAGTCCATATGTAGTAATTACAATGGTTGATCGGTTGAGACCATATCTTTGGACTTAAAGCAATTTTTGGTTTGTTTGCCTTGGACACAAGCATCACACAATCCTACGATTTCTAATTTGTGTGTTGGTAAACCACGGACTAGGTCTAATTTAACCAACTTTTTAATGGAGTCAATTGAAATATGACCTAGTCTACGGTGCCATAATCTAGAGCCGGTTGTGATGGCATTCAAACATATTTCACCGGATTCAAAATGATTAAAATATAAATAGTAAACATTTTTCTTTCTCTTACCGGTGTAAACTAAAGAATCATCGAATTCTCTAAACAAGAAACAAGCATTAGTATTGAATTTAATATAATAACCGGTTTCATATAATTTACTCACACTAAGTAAGTTATAGTTCAAGCCGTCAACAAGGTAGACGTCCGATATGGTTAAGTTTTAGTTACCAACCGAACCTAATCCGATTATCGAACTCTTTCTTTGGTTACTACCGAAAGTAACCGACCCACCATCATATGGTTCTAAAGATTTGAAATTAGATTTATCACCGGTCATGTGGTGTGAACATCCACTATCAATGATCCAAGCATTTTCTTTATGGGTTGTAATCAAACACACCTACAAGAGTATATATATTTGCAATTAACATATACCTTGTTTTAATCTCCCCCTTCCTTAATGATTTTTGTTTTAGGTTGGGGAGATTTCAATTACAACTTTAAGCTAGTTTAGCTTTGGGAATCCAAACAACATTTGATTAGTTGTTTCCTTTCCTAAAGCTACACTCTAATGACGTGTGGTCAATTTTACAACAATAGTTACAAAATGTGGCAGATTGCTTGACATTAGTTGAACCATGCTTGAAGGTGGCTTGAAATTTATCTTTCACTCCTTGAATTTGATTCCTATGATTTATAACTTTAGATGGACACGGCTTATTTTTATTGGAATCAAATTTGTTATGATGTTGGGGAACATCTCTCTTCAAACCATTTCTTTGGTTTTTGTTTTGTAAAACATTTTTGTTGTTGATTTCGTAAAACCATCCATCCGGTCCTTTAAAATCGGTTTTGTTGACCTTTTTGGATTGAATGTGTTTCTACCACTATTTTGACACTTGTTTTCATTTTTATAATTTTTATTAGAAAATTTGTACCTAAATGCATGATTTTGTTTTTTTTGGTTTTATTTTGCCTTTTGTGGTTTGAGGAGTTGTCCATTTATTTGACTCCTTTGTCAAGGGTGTTTTATCATGTTTGAAGTGAAATTGGTAATCACAATACTCTTTGCAATTGAACTTGAATTTATTTAAATTTTGAGTAAGTTCTCCATTTTCTTTTGGACTTTGTGAATAATTTGATTCAAATGAGGATTGACCCTTCTTGTATCCAATGCCCATTGTACCGACTTTTCGATTCAAATTGGCATTGATCAAATTATCTACATAGTAGGGATCGAGACTAGTGACATTTGAGAATTCACTAGGAGATCTTAAAGCCCTATTTTCGGTCTCTAGAGTTTGAATTTTTACTTTTAACATCTCTATATCCCCTATGTGTGATTGACAAGAATGTGATTTAAGTAGTTCCAATTCTAAATTTTTTATTTTGGACTCAAATTCAAGAAGTTGTGATTTCAATTTTTGTATGGTACCTTCCTTTTCAAGCACGGTCTTTTTGGATTCCTCAAGCAACCTAGGTGCATTATAATTCATTAGAGTTTCATCCATGAACGTGCTTGTTTCATTTGTCTCTATATAATTTTCATTCATGTCAATTTTGGATTCATCTTTCCTAACTCGGTAACCATTTAAATGGTAGTCGGGGTCGGTCAAGTCAATGGAAGACATGTACCGGCTAGGAAAAGAGATAAGATGTACCTCATTTAAGGAGTTTGTTAAATCTTCTATGGATGCATCATCTACCTCAATGATGGTGTTAGTTGAGGCTTTGATGGGATCAACCGCTACCTCAATGGTGGAGCTTGTGGAGGCTTTGGTAGAATCCTCCGACTCCTTGTTGATTTTTGGGTTGACGAGATTTTTGAGGAATTCGATGGTGGTCTCGTCGGTTATGTTTTTGTTTGCAATGATTGTATCCACGTCAATCATTGTCGAACCTTCATCTACTATTGCCATAAGAGCAAGGTTGATCTCTTGTTCATCGTCCGACTCCGAGTCGGATTCTTCTCTATCACTCTCATCGGAGTCGATGCAAAATAAAGCTTGCATTGCCTTGGCATTCTTCTTGCTTTTGTACCCGTCATACTTTTGCTTTGGTCTTCGGTCATGTTGCCCTTCACTATCCTTGTTCTTCAAGTTGGGAAATAGCTTGAAGCAAGTTTGAATGGTATGACCTTCTCTTTCACATGCAAAACAAATGACCCGTTTGTTTCCTTCTTCACGTTCTTTGTTGTATTTGCGTTCGAAGTTGAGCATGGCTTGGAACATTTTGGTTAAGAACACGGCATCATTTGAGGTGTCATGTCCTAGTTGGTTTATGAAAGAGTCACTTGATGAACGGTTATTTGAGGAGCTAGGGTGGTTTCGGTGGTTTTGAGCCGGAAAAGCCACGGTTTTTGTTTTTGGCTCTTGTTTGAGCTCACCGGCTTGTATGAGCTTTTCTTCAAAACTCCGGAAATGAGCATAGAGTTCATCCGGTGTGAAAGTTTTTTGTGTCCCATGAATTGCTTCTAGGGCACTCACCAATCCGTCCCACCTAGGCCTCCTAAGCATTACTCGGAGGAGCTTTCCTACAATTTTATCGTTAGAAAGCGGTTCTCCTAATTCAATGAATTCATTTTGAATATGCATAAGTCTATTATACATATCCTCAACATTTTCACCATTTTCAACTTTAAAAGTTTCAAATTTGGTTTCTAGACCGGCTATTTTGGTTCGTTTGATTTGGGTGTTACCCTCGTACCGGTTAACAAGAGCATCCCACATTTCTTTTGCATTGGTTGTGTTACCGAAAATTAATGCAACCGATTCACTTACCGCATTGTATATTGCATTAACGGCAAGGTCATTTAGTTTCTTTAATTCGGTAGATGGAAATGTTTCAGTTTTGGCCTCATTGCCGGTAGGATTAGTGTATACCGGTTCATAACCTTTCTCAATAACATTTCAAACTTCAAGGATGTTTAGATAGTTCATCATGGTCCTTTTCCAATGACTAAAATTTTTGGTAGTGCTATCAAAGGTTGGGGGCTCTTTCACTTATCTAATGGGTGCCATTTTAGATCGGTAAGCTCGAATTAAGTGAGTCTTAATTTGAGTAACGCGCTCTGATACCACTTTGTTGTCCCTTAGGCACCACTAATTTCGAAATTAAAGAGATAATTGCAAATAAAATAAAGTAGATGAGTTTAGAGAAATTTGACACAAGGAGTGATAACGGAGTTCGGCTTAAAATGCCTACGTCTCCGGGGCATCGCAACCGCTTCTCGGTGCGCCTTTCTATTACCCAAATGAGAAAGGTTACAACTTGTGAACCGGTGAGCCCTTACAACCAATGGGAAGTCACACGGCCAACTTGAATCGAGAACGAAGTCTCTAAGTTTGAAATCTCAAGATGAACACTCAAGAACTCACTCTAACCTAATCTAACTTAAGATTAGTGAAGTGGATTTGAGGTTGTTTGAGGGATATTGAAGTTTTTGTTCTCACAACAATGGAGGAACTTGAGCTCACAGAAAATTGCTTTTGAAATGATTAGGGTCGGCTGTCTTAGTTGGGAGGAGAACCCTAAGGTTCTATTTATAGTGGCAGCTTTCAAATGAGCTATCTGCCATAAATCGTCCCAACGTTTTGTAAAACGTAGAAAACGTTTTAGTTCAAAAATTCAAATTTCTGTGAAAGTTCCTAAAACGTTGCCAACGTTTAAAAAACGTTGCACGACGTTTTTTCCTGGAAATTTATCGACTAAAATGCTATTTTGAAGTCTGAAAAATGAATTAAAACGTCCAGACGTTTTGACAAACGTTCACAACGTTTTAGAGTATTTTTTTCAGCTTTTAATTGATTAATTTCTAGGTTATTTCATACTGATAAACGTCTGAACGTTTTGTCAATCGTTCCAACGTTTTGTCCTTGTGAATCAACATCAAAGCTACTTTTACCAAATATAATTTTACAGTTTAAATTCTTGATAAATAACTTGATGATTTCTTCAGTTCAAGTGCTCTTAATTTCAATTCCAATTGTCTTGAACCTGCACTATTTCTAAAACAGAGAAAATCATAAAATTTAATAATTGTATGTTTTGCAAATTAGTCAAATAGACTAAAAGAGAATTGCTTGAAACAACAAGTTGTACTTCCCCTTTGCGTTCCTCTTATTTCTTAGTGCTTGCATATTCGAACAAATATGAGCACATGATCCGGTATCTAATACCCATTCATTAAGAGAGGTTGCAACGTTTATTTCAACAATACATATGCCTGAGACTGAAGCTTTTAAGACATTCCCAAACTTCAGATCTCCTAGGTATTTTGGGCAGTTTCTCTTCCAGTGACCATTGCTATTACAATAATAGCATTCGATGTCAGGAGAAACTTTTATCTTGGGAGCGTTTGTTACCGGAACAAACTTCCCTTTGCCTCTGTACTTGGGAGCCTTTTTCCCTTTCGCCTTTTTTATTTTTCTCCCACCGTCTTGGATGATGAGGACATGAGAACCCTTTTTCATGTTGCTCTCAGTGATCCTCAATTCAGGAATTGATGTATCGAGAACGTATTCTTTCTTTTCACATCTCTGAACGATGGTTAGATTACGGAACCAGTCCGTAAAATTGGACTCGTCTGCACTAAGTTTTTCCTTTTTGAGTAAGGAACGTAACGAGAAGGACGTTTCTTTAGCCATGTGATGTCTCGTCATTTGACCCATAATTCCAACCAATTTCTATACCAAAACCTGTGTCTAAAACTGTCAAATCGTGTTTATTTCATTGAATATCTCTAGAATGTGGTACTGCTGCGCATTTGTTCTTACTTTGCAAAAATACGGGCGAAACCGAAGAAGAATCTAGAATTCAAAGGTTTATACACGGTCCGTGTCCATTCTTATGCGGACCGTACAAACCTCTGCCCGACCACAGACACGACCAGGACACAATCCACACGACCTGTATATGATGCTGAAATTTCAGCACCTGAACTTAAAACAGTCATATCTTTTGACTTGTAACTCCGTTTAGAGTGTATGGCCACTTTTCAAAAAGCTTGAGAGAAGATCTACAATCTGAGCCAGAGACACAGACACACGGTCCATGCACCCTTGCATACTGTCCGTGTAAAGCATTTCCGGAGACATAATTGATTTTTGGAAATAGAGGCCAATTGGAGGAAGGTCGCGAATTGGCATTAAAGGGGGCCTCTCTGTCCAACAGAGGGCTCATTCTGGAGCTGAGAAGGGAGACCTAGGGTTGGTGCTTGACGGCTTAGCTTGGAGAAGAAGAAGAGAGGCGAAAATTGAGAGATTTGCGACGGATCTTCTCACTACTTTGAACTTTGCCATGAGCACTATCTTTATCATCTCTTTTATTTGTTTTAGAACTATGTTTGAGTAGATTTCTTAGTTTCTAGGGTTTTGATGTAATCGAATGTTTTGTTTTGCATGCTAGTTATTGGATCTTTGTATTGAAATTTGTGTTTGATTGATTGAGTAGTACTTTAATTGCTTAGATTAAATTGTTTGATTTATATTGGTTTACCACTAGATGAATGGGCACATCTAGAAGGTACTTTGGCCTTTATGATCTCTCAACCAAACTAAGTACATGAGGTAGGATTAGTGATCCGAAAGGAGAAACAAAGTAGTAGCCGACAGGTGAACATTTCCTCTATCGACGGATAGAGGTTACCTTTAGTATACCAATCAAGCAACTAGGTATTTCAGACCAACATACGACAGTTGAGGTTTAGAATCCGACGAGGGCAAATATTGCAATTCCATACCAAGTTAATGAACCAACAAACGACAGTTGAGGTTTAGAAACATTAGGTCTGGTCAATAGAACCCTACACAAAGGAACGATACAAAGAAACAGTAACTGCTGCATTTACTCGGGGGCCACACGGACCGTGTACTACAGTACACGGCCCGCGTACACTGGACACAGCCCGTGTAGGACACTACACGGACCAGGTACCTCGAGGCAGAGCTGAGATGAAGTCTTAACCCTCAAAACGCCTTTTTACTATTGATTAAAACCAGTTTATTTACTTTCTTGTGTTTTATTACTGCTATTGAACTGTTATGAATTTAAACAAACAAACAACCAACCTTTGCAGAACTTCTAGAGTTTTTGTATAATTTATGTAGAGTCTAGAAATATTCAAACCATCCTGTGGATCGATACCTGAATATACTGCTCGATAGGGTTGTACACTTGCAATCCGAATCGAAAAGTGTACCAAGGTTAAAAGGTACAGCTTGCTGTACTGAAACTTTGTGCATATACTTCCGTGTGAACACCATGTTCTACAGTGTTAAAAGTAAAGATTTAGCTTTTGTTCATGTATTTGTTTTATTATTTCAATAATAAAACTCCCACTACAAATTTGTTCTATACCCGTTTTGTAGTAGGATCCAAGATCCCTATTTTCACTAAGACACAAGCATGCCATAGCATGAACCTTGGCCATTAGCTATTTTAGGTAAGCAACTCTTTGCTAATCATATCTCTATATGACTCTTGGTTTCGTTAAACATCGTATGTTATAACAAAACTTTGCCCCGAGCCCAAAACTGTTTTGGAAATCATTGGTAAGTAACCTCACTCTATTTGGTTCTATATATCCAATATATCCCTCGACCACCAAAGATAAAAGGCGATGCCTACTGAGTAGTGGACCCATCAACCAATGAACAATGATGTGAGGAGGATAGAGTAGGAATGACAGTTTACTTAATTATGAGTTTGTGATTATGCTTAAACCAATAAGCTGTCAGTTCTATGCTGACCATAGCAATTATCCTATCATATAGGAATATTTATGCGGCTATGACAAGGCGTTAAATCTAATTTACGCATTTGCTTAAACCAGTAAGCTGTCAGTTCTATTGCTGACCATAGCAACTATCCTATCATATAGGAATAGTTATGCGGCTATGACAAGGCGTTAAATCTAATTTACGCATTCATATCAAAGCAGTAAATCCTATTTACTCAAAACTATAAATCTAATTTACCAGTTCAGATTACGTGAATAATTTAGTATATCTTTCAGTTTCTAATTCTTTCTTTTGCAGCAGTTGATTGTGTTCTGTTTTCGTGTTGTAAACCATATAAACAATTTATATGAATAATAAAAACAGTTAATTAGTTTAGAATACGTTAAGCAATTTAGTAATGTGACAAAGTCCCTTTTCGGCTAGTCATCAGGCAAGAAAAGGGGCACCCAGGAAAGATCGGGGTCACAAGGACTACTTAGACTCAATCTTTCCTAGACAGAACCATCTCTTCACATGGGGGATTGACAGCTCTTACTAAGGTACTTTATTGCTTCATCACATTCTTAGATGAACTTAACGTATTGAAAACGAAAATGTAAAAGTAATTTGGTAACGTGACAAAGTTTTCTTTGAGCCAGTTATCAGGACACGTAAAAGGAGTTACGTCGGAAAGCCAAACGAAATTTGTCCATTTCCAGTCTTTCCCTTGACATAACCTTATCTTTTACGTGTGGAGATCAACAGCTCTTACTCAGGTACTTTATTGCTTCATCACATTCTTAGATATACTTTTACACAGTCGAAAGTAAAGAAAGCATAAAGTCACTTTTATCTTTCTCGGTCAGAAAACCGAACCAAGAAAATCACATTTTATTCGGTTCAGGTTTTAAGCTGCAAATCTAAGAATTAAAACTAATAATATATGTATGCATCCACCATGCATAAGGTATAATTATTTTAGAAAATCAATCAGCAGGAGAGACTGTGCTCTGATACCACTGTTGGGTAACGGTGTACCCTTGTTAAGCCTTACGGTGCGGAAAGAACGTAAAATTCAAAATTTTACTTCTACCGTAAGATTAATATCTACTCCCCGATTGATTTCTAAAATAATATTTATTTAACATTTAAATAAATATAAATAACATTTATACCTTTTTCCAAATTCGAATTGGAATGTTGTATGGGTCAGTAGCTTAGCACTAGAAATCTGATGCCTCTATCAGATGTCCACCAGGAACAATCAGAGAGTCGGTATTTCTTTGCCAGAAATACTGTATCGACTTTTATGCCAAAACACTATTCACGAAAATCGTAAAAACTGTTTTTCGCAACTTTTGCAAAAATAGATTCACGAAACTTCGCGAGAACACTTCACCATAAACACTATTCACGGGAACACTATTCACAAGTCGCAAGATATACGTAATCAGATTACGTATTCTTTCTTTTCTTTCGCAAACACTATTTAGGAGAGAAAACGAGAAAGAGAACGATAACCTAACCGATTCGAATCGAACTCAGACTTTCTTAACTTATGAATTCTCTTACCCCTACCCCTCTATTTATAGGGTTAGGGAGGTAAATTTATACAACGTGTCGTACATGCTTATAAATTTAATGTGTTTAAGCTTGTCATCTCTATGACATTTATTTATTAATTATAACATTTATAATTAATCAAATAAATTAATTATCTGATTACTTTCCTATTGGTGTGACCCGATAAGATCTGTGTTATGTTGGCAATAGAATTAAAACTCTTTTTAATTCTATAAATCATAAGCGGCACCTGGCAGAATGCATTATGACTACCCAATTGACACAGATGATCTTGTACAATACAATATCACGATCCAGTAAACAATTTACTCGTGTTAATTCTTATGTCTCATAGTATCAGATCAGTTTCAAGGTAGGTACGTGTCATCCTTGCAAACTTAATTTTTTCTTGATCTTAAGTAGATTTATCAAATATGATTAACTCTTTAATCATACCGCGCGCTGATAACCCTACTTTATCAAGAGGCCTAGCAATACTATTACTCGTATTAAATACGAGGGACAATAGTAGTCTTGATGAACATCTCTCCTTTGCAAAAGTCATGTATACTGAAGTGTCATTGTTATAACTACTTTTTACGGATAGCGTTAAACAACACTCACGAATATACATTTCTTATGTAGGAAACGACGAACCACCTCATACTTTAGAACTTAACACTAAATGGAAACATTAATGACACGAACACATTTCCGTATAATGTTTCATTGAGGGTCTGTCAAATACCATGTTCTCTAACATGTATCTATGTGATTAAAATGACAACTCTTTGTTTATAGTTTGTAAAACTTAACCATCATTTAATCCACATACTAACCTTTAATTGGTTAATTAGTGTTCTTTGCTAATTACCTCGGTCAGTGACTATTAAGAGTATTTATCATCCATTATGTAGTTTTACAATTTCAAGTCATGAACTCGAAATGATTCATAATTCGATAAAACTCAAAGAACAAAATGATAATTTTATTAATCATCCATTACATGAACAAAATACATATAGAATAAAATTATCCTTTGATTGACTTCTAGATTATTACACTAACAGTCCTCTAGTCGCGGAATCAGAAATCAGTACCGTATCGTGATCCGATTTATTGCCCGGCTATCCACACACATGCGAAAGCTTCCGTCTTTCTTTGGAACTAACAGAGCTGGCACGGCACATGGACTTATGCTCTCCCACACAAAGCCTTTGTCTAGTAGCTCTTGCACTTGACGCTTTAACTCTTGGTGCTGTTGCGGGGTCATGCGGTAGTGAGCCTTATTGGGAAGACTAGCCCTGGGCACCAAGTCGATTTGGTGTTGAATGTCACGAAGCGGGGCAGTCCATCGGGAAGTTCTTCAGGTAGTATATGCATGAATTCGGCCAGCAGGGGTTGCACCATCTCAGGTATATTTTGCTCAATCTCGGTGTTGGGGACGTCGCATGCGGTAAGCGCGAAGCAAATTTCAGCATCCCACAGTTCCTTCTCAAATTCATCCCGCGGCACACATAACACTGTATTTGATTCTTTTACCCTTTCTTGAACTGGATTTATGCGTACCTTTTTCGGACCAACTTGAATGGTATACGTGTGCTCCATTCCATCATAGACGGCTTGATTGTCGTATTGCCAGGGACGCCCGAGAATCAAATGCGAGGCATCCATTGGAACCACATCGGCATAAATAGTGGCGGTGTAAAGTGGCCCGAGTGTGAGTTGAAAGTGGCACCTTTTGCTGACTTGGATTTCGGCTCCTTTGTTCACCCACCCGAGTTTGTATGGATTCATATGGGTGGTGGTGCTAAGATTATGTTTTCTTACCACCTCCCCGAGATCACATTTTCCCAACTTCCCGAATCAATTATTACGACACACTTCTTGTTCTCAATAACGCACATGGTTTTAAAAATGGCATGTCGCTTCCAATCTTCTGTTGACTACGGCCCCAAGCAAAGCCTTCTCATAACTAAGCTTTCGGCTGCGAGATCTTCGGGATTCACCTCATGAATTTATTCCTCTTCATCCCCATTTTCATTCCACCCTTCCTCTTCCTCAAAACTGTTGTTGGCATATAAATGAGGTATAACCTTTGGGCATTCTCTTGCATAATGGCCCATTTCACGGCAATTGTGATAGCGAATGTTGGCCGTGGAGTTTTATGGGGCATTTTGGTTTGGTTTAGGTGGAGGTGGGAGTAATTGGAGTCGGTTGGAATTTGTAGTGTTATTTGGAGTGTGGCGAAAATGAGAAGAGTTAGAGTTGATAGAAGAAGGATTACCACGGTTGAAGTTGCAGCTTTTTGCGCCCACACTGATGAAAGTGTGAACTACCAGCATATCCTGAATATTCATTCGAAGGCCTTGCATATATCGCACGACCCTCAAATCTTCGGTGTCATTGATTTGGTTTCGTGCCTCAAGTTTATAAAACTCGAGAGTGTATTCCTCCACACTTTTCGCACCTTGAGAGAGAGATTGAAATTGCTGGAAGAGTGTTTGTCGGTAATTAAGAGGGAGAAACTCACGGTTCATTTCACGCTTCAAGTCGAGCCAATCGTTGAGAGGTGGGAGGCTGTCGAGATAGCGCTGATACTTGAATGATTGCCACCATGCTGCTGCCCTATCTTGGAACCGGATTGTCACCAGCGGCACTTGTTTGTCCGGAGGGATTTCTTTGAGCTCGAAAACTTCTTCAACTTTGTTCGTCTAGTCAAGATACTCCTTGGGATTTAAACTTCCTGAAAAATCTGGAATTTCGACTCGTAAGCCGACATCCCACTTTGGTTCTTGGTTTTGTGGTCGCTCATCATTGTTATTATGTGGATTTTGTGGATTGTTTTGATTGTTGATGGGAGCAAGGCGTTCCACCAGATTAGTGATGAGTTGCATGGTTTCAGCATGGTTTTTTTGCATACGATCGAGAACAGCGAGATGGTTAGGATCGGTCATGTTGTTGGTGATGGATGGGAATAGCGTGAGGTTTTGTTGATGGAGGTGGTTGTCGAATTTGGCGGTTGTCGGCGATACAACTTCACGCAAGCTCGAAGGTGGTTGTCGGACCTTGCTCTGATACCAATTGACGCAAGGTGGTCCCGATACTATCTTGCCCGATAAGCTCAAGTACTCGGTTTATTAGTAAAGAGGAGAATAAAATGGAATTTTAGTCACAATAGAACTCAACTAAACTCAACTCAATTTCATATATCAATTCACTCCTTTTACAACAACAGTACCCATACCCTTTTATAACTAAACATTACTTAACCCTTAAGATTAAATATTAAATGCTATTTGACTAAAAACTCAAAACCCAAAATAATTAATTACTAATTTTAGTAACCCAATGAGACTGTTTGAATTCCGTCCAAAATTAAAGGTTCTCCTTAGAAGACCACCCATGCACTCCTTGATTACCACCCAGTCAACAATAGTTTTATCTCTTAATTAAAAGTTCATGAAGTCAAATGACGTTGGTTCATTTTTCAAGCTGAATATACAACTCATTGATTGCCTTGAATCTGGTGTCTCCATTATCTGAATCTGAATCGGTTGTTTCAATAATACGCACCGCGTCAGATAGACCGGGAGAGGTCACAGAAATGACTTCGTGTGCTGAATGCGGGGCCATATGTCATCTCCCTTGCACAAGGTTTAAGGAAGACCTCCAAAGGAGTGGCGAACCCCCAAGATGGAGTTGCCTACGTTGTTTCAAAGGCAAACATGTAGTAGAACATAAAAAGAACGAAGGAAAAGTGGAATCGAACCTCCCAACAACAATACCCGATTCCTTTCCCCTCGAAGGCATGTTAGCACAACTACTGAAGGATTATTTGAAATTCCAATTTGTGAAGGGGCAAACCTTTACCGACTCAACAAACACAATCTCTGACTCAAAGAAACCTATTCCAATGTGATACGTCCTATCTCGGGAGATGAGGCCGTATGGAAGGTGGACTGGGCTGAGTTCGTCCCGCCAATGGGTGGCAGGCTGAAGTACGGATCGAGTTGGGAACTCGGGGGAAATTGCAAGAGATTCGGACTCTAACCTGTATAACCTCTCTCTTAGCAAAATTGCGGTCCATGTCTGATAGGAATTTCTTCCTTATATAATCCAACCATAACTGCCATCCCGGGCGTTTATGGGGAACGTGGGCAGTTATGCCAGCCGTTTCTAGGACGTGGGCAATTAAGCTAGCCGTTTCTGTGGCTATCCCGTATGTCGGTGGCTCAAGCCCATTTTCAAGCTATGTCATTTGAGGCCGTTTATTGGGGCCCGGTTTAGTGAAACTTTTGGGCTTTTCATATGACTTCGGGTTGGCCTCTTAGAGAGGTCCGAATCCCGGTCTTTCATGGCCCAGTTTAAGCAAGTAAAAGAGCCTGTGGAACATGGCCCTATCATTAGCCCCCGAAGTCGAAATGCATCAGCGAGATGCTTTCGACTTGAAGGTGAATAACTCGGAGAACGTATTCTATTATTGTCAGTAATGTGTTACCGACGTAACAATCTAGCTTCACATATTGGGGGTACCTCGGGTATGTATCTCGAAGGAAGTATGTTAATGTGCTGAATGTCCTTAGACAAGCTACGCTTAGTCACGTGTTTTTTTTGTTTTCTTTTTATGAAGGGAGGTATCTCCCGAGTTAGCCGAGTTAGATAAGAAAAGGAAATTATAAAGAAAAAGATCTCAGGGAAATAAAGTGCTCATTAATATATCGAAATCATACAAAGCCCGCTATAACTAAACATGAGACGTTCCTATACGTAGTGCCTGGAAGTATATTTCTACTTTCCTGTAATGTCACGCCTTTCAGGCATTGCGATTCCCATGCTCAGCAAAAAGACGGGTGTGATGTTGTTTCTCGAAAGGCAATTAGTTGACGAGCTCGTTATGAGAGTCCTCGAAATAATTGTCCTTCTCAAGTTCTTGCTGAGTGGCGGTATGCAACTTCAGTCCCCCGGGATTGTGCGATAAGCATCCGGGACATTTCCAGAGCCTGCGGCGAGGGTCCGAGCGGCCGTTGATATCATAGTGAAAGAAGTGGCTCCACTCAGAGCACATCCTGCATTTTACCATCTTATGCTTGGCGTCCTGGTCACAGCAGATTACGCACCAACGCAAGGTCAGTTCGTAGGGTTTAATATTGTTCTCGTCCTCCACAGTGAATGAGGGGATAGCTACGAGTTTAAGATCAAGAAGATCCCGCACTCGGAAGGACTCATTACTGAGCATCCACTCCAAGTCGTCCTCGGAGAAGTCCTGGAGTAAGGCCCACCTCTCTCCAGAGGAGAGTATTCGCTGTGGGTTGGTTGGGTGACCGAGGTCGGGATGAGGTTGTTCTCGACTGGATTGACCGGGGTCGACAGGCTTTTTTGTTTTGGAAACCACGAGTTTAAAAGGCATCTCAGAGGAAGAGAATGAGAGAATAGTAAAGAGTGATTTTTATTTTTTCGTATGGGAAGCCCACTATTTATAGTCGTGAATTTTAACTGTTACCATAAATAAGGTGGGTCCCGGGCATTCATAAATAGGTATCTGCCAGCTACTTGCCTTTAATAGCGTGGGGTTTCGTGTGTTGAGGAAAGGCGTCAGGCTTTGGCATTCCCAAGGCGGTCAAATTGACCAATAAAAGATGATAAAGAGAAATAAGAAAGAAATGCATATATAAAATTATATTTGCCAAAACAACGCGAGGTAGTAACCTCGGTTGAGTCCATAACTCGGACTTACATATGGAATTTAAAGTATAGAAACTAAAACATATCTAGTAAACAAAAGGCGGGTCACTCCCACGAGATTCTATCCTAAGTGCTAGGATCTTATTCATGATGGGAATGCTTGGCCCGACGTTCTTGGTGAAGACACCTTTTGCAAGTGAAGCATTTGACGCGAGGATCACCTCGGCTTCGAGGTGATTTCCGAACTGCACATCCGGGGTGGAAAGCCTCTTCACATCTATCGCAGTGGAACATATCTTTGTAATGCCCACGAGCTCTGCAAATGGCACATCAGTCCTAAGCCAACAGGTCGACACCCTCGACCTGGGGGTTGCCCATTTATTAGTCAATTGTGACGTCAGGATCCTCCCTTCGCGGAGATTTGCGAGGTCGTGGGACAGGATCGCTCTCTGACTTGAGAGCTTTGTTTACTTGCTTATTCTCAGCCATTTCATTTTTAGTCTGAGTTGGAAGGTATAGACGTATAGGAGAGTAATTTTAGGACGTTCCATCAAGGTGAGACGAAAGGGGTATATATATTATATCGGCATTAATTACCCGACGCCTCGTCTTCCATTAACGGCCGTCAGCCATCAAATAAGCCATCAAGTCAGCCATCAAGACGAGGTTTCGGGGCAATCCCCGTGCGACACCTGGCACCTGTCAACTCGGTAGGAGCGCAATTCCCTAGGTCGTACGCGGGAAATGGAACGTCGCCATGATGAGAAGATAGGACAGGCGCCTCGTGACACCTCTTCGAAGCTCGCTCCTTCATTGCGCAGGAAAATGGAGTCCCCTATAAATACTTCCATCTCCGATTCATTTCTCTACTGTTGGTTATTTGAGCGATTATATCTCAGAAAATTTAAGAGAAACAACCTCGGAGAACAAGGAAGGTGTAGGAAGTTGGACGGCAATTTCGGAGGAAGAAGGACATCGGACAAAGACCGAGTTACTGAAGAATCCCGCACTAAGGTAACTTTTCATTATCTCGGTATTCATGCAGTAATATATAGTATAATGTTTTGCTTAGGTCTTGTCAAGGTTAATAACAATGTAGTTGACTACCACGATATCATAATGTCATTAATATCCTAGCGTAAAGTATTTGACCTCGGTAATCGAATATTATTTTTATAAGCCGGTAATTTTAAATACCTCGGTAGCTAGGAAAGCAGTTCCCTAAGCCAATCATATTTCTTCGTAGATTTAGAAATGGTCGGCCAACAAGACGAATCTCGCGGCCAGTCTCATAGCGATGCTGATAGACCTGCCCCTCTGTCAAACCTGCCTCCCCGTAGAGGGCAAGGAGGGGGCAAAAGTTTATTTGGTCTGCTTCCTCCTAACTCCGACACCCTTCCGGAAGAATCTGAGGTTGAGTAGTGGAGTGAGGATGAAGAAATAGCTGAAGTGTCTGGAGGGGGTGACAAGGTCTCACCTCGGAGTGAGCGTGTTGAGGCCACAACGAGGACATCTCGCAGGCCTTCTAAGTCAAAAAGAAAAGCACCATCCAGACCCAAGCCGGAACTTGTTGTTGTTCCTCGTGATGGTCATGAGGACGATATGATATTTAAAGTGTCAGCGAGCCATTCTCCAAAACTCCTTGTGCAATGTCAGGACTTTGCGGATAACTTTTATGACAGTCTAGTCGTTGAGTACCATAGAAAGGAATATCCTCGAGATTTACTTAGGCTGAAAGCCCCAGGTCCGAATGACCGGGCTCATGATAGCGAGCACGGGATGTGCATATACTGGAAGATGACGAAATGTGGCTTCAAGATAAGGGTATCCACATTTGAGAAACATGTGCTAAGATTTCTGGATGTCGCCCCTGCCCAATTAACCGCACCTGCTTGGTGCTATGTTATGAGTTTTGAATATTTGTTTGAGTCGATTCCCGAGCTACTGAAGCACAAGCACAAGCACAAGCATAGTCTAGGGGTCTTCTTTCATTATTTTACTATTTGTTCGTGAATAATGGTCACCTCACAATTCGAAAGAAGACAAAGGCCCCTCAGATTTTTAAATCTTTGTCTAAGGCAGATGAATGAGATCACGGTTGGGTGTACCTCAAGAATCCCGAGGATGTGAAGTGCCTAAGTGTCACACCCCGAGACAACCCGCCACGTACTTACACGTAAGGCGTGTGCACATCACATACATTATCAATAATAAATACTCATGCAACATTTTAAAGTCAAACAAAGTCTTTTAAAACCACAAATAGTTCAAGTACATAACATACATTCAACATGAGATCAAGACAAACATGGCAAACAAACCGATAATTACCATGTTAGTCAATGTATCCACTTTCAAAGAGAGAATTAAAGTTTAACTAAAAGAAAATAAAAAGATACTTGAGCCGTCTGCTCGTTGACTTCCTGATCTGCATCCCTCCTATTCGTGCTCCTCGTCGGCTTCATCATTTCCTGGAACCCACATAAAAGTGGAACGGGTGAGAGATCGAACAGTCTCTCAGTACGGGATTTAGTTCCAGTCCCGGAGTTTGTCAAATTGACTTATTAACACAAACATGATATTATATACTCACATGAAATCTAACTAATGCATTTTTAAATCACACACGCACACACACACTTCTGTAGTTATCTTTCAAGTTTTCCGTTAAATCATTTATTTGCCAATCCAATGGGAAATCCAACCAACATTGGAAGACCGCCAACTCGCTGGGAAATCCAACCAACAACGAGAGACTTTCTCACTAGACGGGGAATCCACCCTACGCTAGATATTGGCTGTCGCACTAGACGGGGAATCCACCCTACGCTAGATCTTGACCCGTGACGGGAAATCCAACCAACGCCACGTTATCGAGGGGTCTAGTCGAACCCAGACCCAATGTATACATTCCAACGTATGTTCAACACACGTTGGCCCCTTTCCTTTAACTTATCCGTTACCTTTCATGTTCATTTTATTTAACACTACACAAAGTCATGCTCAACACATCCTACTTACAAGTCTCATGATCGATATGAATAATCCTATTGTATTTCTAAACAAGCCAAAGGGATCGTTCGATTCAACATGCACAATTCCAGAACTAATAAATAACATGCACGCAAAATGGTAAGTAACAATTTGACAATGTCCAGGAAACCCGTACCTGTTGTCGTGGGGTAGTTCACTCCTGCCTCTACTTTACTTCTTACTTCAAAACTCGGACCTAGACCATGTAACACGGTTTCTAAATTAATATTTATACATATTTTTTATTTAAACAATTCTGTTGTTGAACGAACTTCTATTAAGTATAAAAACCCAAATATCATTTATAAGATTTAAACCGAATTATTCCTAAATGATCAGACAAATATAATGGAAATCGTTTACACTAGAAGCAGGATTAATTATTGATAGGTTTTTAGAATATACTTATTTGTAATAAAAGTAACTCTAGGGTTATCGGTGGATAGATCCCTAGAGTTATCGGTGAAAATTTACCATTTAATTAAAATAACATAATTAGAATCACTATTGATCTGAGACTATAGTACAGGCCAATTTAATTTGAGACGTTTGAAAATATCTACATACAGAAAGATACAATGGTTTTGTTAATATATAGTACGATGTATATGATTTCATATACTGGAGACTTATAAACAGAATAAATTAGTTTCAAGTCTGCAAGGTTGTAAGGGAATTTCAAAATATTAATATTAACTATTAAGATAGGTATATCGAAATATTGATTTAGTGACGAGAACAGACGAACAAGAATTTATATAAAATAAATATGATTAAACTAGTATGATACTTTGATCGGATATATACACACATATATATATATTAGAAAAGTTAGTAATATTCTAGAATTATATATATCAGTAAATAAAATCAACAAGATAAATATTAATGATCCCAAAGTATTTTCCATATCAATATATACTGAATAAAATTCCAGAATTTAATATAATTATTTATAATTAATATATATCCAATTATATGATCTCAAATAAATACCAAACTCGATAAAGTAAAGTTTTCAGATTTTAAATATAATTACAAAAATTCTTAATAATAAATAAATTTCAGATTATAGTATAATTAAAGAATGCTTACTAATAACATTAAATTTCAGATTATAATATGACTAAAGAAATTCTTACCAATAATCTAAGTTTTCATATTTTAATTAAAAGAAATACTTATTCTATACAATTTAAGAACGAGTAATCATCTTCTAATCATTTCAACTTATGCAACAAAATAATAGAAATTTTAAAGTACCTTAATGAAGGGTTTTCAAGACAAACACTACTACAGAAAAAGAGATTGCAGACGGACATTACCGGAAGAGCAACACGGATTTCCCTGCCGTGTATGAGTTGAGGGTGTATAAAAGGTACCCTCTATAGACACGGATATTTACCCGTGTATATCTAACGCTTTCTAAACGGATTACCAAATAAACAGCCGTGAACATACACCTGCCTGTGCCGCTCTCCATATAACCGAGCAAAACGGATATTACGTAAACGACCGTGTACGACTACTCTTTATTCACGGACAATGCAACTAAATGTCCGTGTCGGTTACTTTATCTACACGGACATTTAGTTGTATATCCGTGTCCCGCTCTTAACAAATCAATAAAAAATAAAATAATCCTTGTATCTCCGAACTCGTTCTACACGGACATTAGTCAGAACAACCGTGTCGAATTACTCTAGCTACACGGACGTTTAATTTCATATCCGTGTCCTGTCATAACTATCGTACACGGACAAATATAAAATAATCGGTGTAGACACCGAAAACGATCTACACGGGTTTTTGTTAAATAATGGTGTCAATTATTGTTTTCTACACGGACTTTTGATTTCATGTCCGTGAAGCATTCTTAACTATCATACACGGACTATATAAAAGAATATCTGTACTCATTTCTACACGGTTGTTTGTTTAACAACGGTGTGGAATTACTGTGTTTACACGGACGTTTAGTTTCATATCCGTGAAGTTCTCTTAACTACCATACACGGACTATATAAAAGCATCCGTGTAGCTCTCTGTGCACATACACGGGCTTTTGTTTAAAGTAGCGTTTGCTTTGACACGGACTTATAATTCACATCTGTGTAGGTATCGTAACTATACACGGACAAATATAAAATAATCATTGCTCACTCAACTCGTTCTACACGGGCTTTCGTTTAATATCCGTGTAGAATTGTCCCATTTTTTTTTCTTGATTTTTTTCATTTCTGGGCTAGCCTCCAGTTTAATTTGCTAGCCAGTTTTCCTACAAAATTCATATACCATTCTGTTTTGCTAGCCAGTTTTCCAGATAATTTGACATTAAAATATGCTTGCTAAATTCATATATACACTAAATTGTTATACAAATCCATGTTGAGCATTACAATATTCAGATAGAAACCATCTTGCCCAGCTACATCTTACAAAGTCGATCTGCTCCTTGCTGTACTCGGTTTGCTTTGATGGTTGCTACAATTATAATTTGGTATTAGTTAGTAACAATAAAAGGTAGATGCAAGACAGTCGCAAATATCAATTGCTAATTTAATGAAATGAGAATTATAAGTAAGCATAATATGAAAATATCAATTGCTATGATATAGGCACAATTAATATGAATTACATACCACATCTGGAAATTTGAATTGCATTCTTTCGACAAAGATAAACATGGAAATCATCATGTAATATCCGCATTCCCAATCCGCCTCCTGTTGCGGGCTCTACAATTTACATTTAACGGCCTATGTTAGAATGACAATAATTTTTTGAACAAAATATGAAATTATAGAATTGTGTTGTGCTCACCGGCCACCACCTCCAAGTCAACCTCTTTCCCATTTTCTTGTCCGTGCTGCGCAATCCTCCTTGTGTAACGTATGTAGCAAAAGCCCTTACAAAATGGAGTGACTCTAATTAGCAATTCCACAATTTGTTATAATTGGGAAAAAATCAAACATAGTGAAAGATTATTGCTTACTTTTGCACATACGGGAAGATTGCTTCTTTGCACGTGCTAAATCCGATCTTTTTGGGTTGCAAAGAATCCACGACGTAAACCGAACTCAGGCAAGGCACAATGATGATCAAACACCAGTGTCCCCTGTGGGAGGAGAAGAATTATAGGATCTTAGCATACAGTACCCAGATATTTTGGCATATATAATAGTGAGACACGTGTTTTGCTTGACTTGATGGTGTGATTTCAATTATTTATATATTTAATCACAAGGTTAGAACTAACATCTGGTGGTAGGGCAAGAGAAGAAATCTCTTCTTCGCCTTAGCAGCTTGGAGCATCGCGCCACACAGGTAATCCGTAGCCACCTTCGGAGCATTTTTCACGTTCGACGCACTAAGTATGCTGGGGTCCAGAAAAGCACACAAGTTCTGTTTGCCCTTGTAGTGAGTACTATTGATTAGCCTCCTGAAAAATTATCATATGACATTAGAATATATTCTTCAGTGCTATACACATGATATAAACAATTTTTGGTCACTAACATGAGGTAAATGGTGATGTGCCCCACGGAGAGCCATTTATCAGACCCCGAGGCATGTAGAAAGTCCTTGAAGTCGGTGAACGGCAGTAGTACAAACGAGCCATAGTGTAGAAATATCCCCGGAGGGACAGGTATGACGACTTCCGTCATATCCTTGGGTGCCGCCATCAAGCGGTCGTGGAGATCCTGCAAATCCTTTCCAGGAAGGAGCTTGTATTCTTCCTCGGTGAGCAGACGAGGTGGAGGTCCTGCTGGTTGGACAGGAGGGTCATGGCCTGCTGGTCCGGCAATAGGGTCAGCAACTACTGGTCCGGCCGTAGGGTCATGGCCTGCTGGTTGGGCAGTAGGGTCAGCAACTGCTGGTTGGGCATCAGTTGCTGACCCTGCTGCCGGAGCAGCAGTTGCTGCTCCTGCAGCATGGTCAGCAACTGTTTGGGAAGGTCCTTCTGCTTCGTCCCTCCGTACCGGTGACATCATGCCCTCCGTGCGACTACCATCATCTCCTACTGTCTGTATCGAAATTTTTTACCTTTTTCAAGTATTTGAAAAGGAAGTGCTTTGAATGTAACCAAATAACTTGACTATTTATGCATTACCTGATCCAAAATAATCTGATTCTTGGGCCATTGCACGAATGACAGCCGGGCATCTTCGACATAGAGCATGCCATTCTCGGGTCTTTGGACAGGAAGAGGTACGTGCTCCCATCCCTCCACGACATTGTCAATCTGTACGGCGGCATGGCCGGGAAGTAGCTGCTCACTGTGCACTTTGTCGGCTGCTGGATGTACCATTGATCAGAGTCAAAATGATGATGATTTACGTAGGGTTTTGGCTTAGGTTTTACATATTTTCTCACACTTATGTTTAATTATTTAGAGAAAAAGGCTACTGTCACCCTTCTTTAAGTTTTATTGCAGAAAACAGGTTTTGAGACTATTCTACATCAAATGGAGCTAGAATCGGGTCAATCGGATCAGCAACGCTTATCGACTAAGACCCTGTTACGGCCCGTATTGGTTAATACGGACCAGGCATAGCACAGGCTCAGAAGATAGCGCAGGAAGTTACAACCATAACTGCCAAGGTCCCATTACGGACCGTATCACCTTGATACGGTCCGTAACCGAAGGCGACTCTTGGGAAATAACTGCCGACAGCTGTTTCCAGATCAATTCCTTGGCTTCCAATCAACTCCAGACGTCCCTACACTCCTATAAAAGGCCCCTGGACAGAGGGAATAGATATCTTTGTAATTAGGGTTAGATTTGATTAAAGAGAGAAGAGAGGAGTGATTGTAACCATGCCGTTCCGCGGCTAAGTTCCTTTTCTTAGGGCTAGGCAGTAAACCTTGTTACTCTTGATGTTTTGATATATATATTTCTGTTGATTATGATTTCTTGTTGTTGTATCGAATATGCTTTTGTGATTTACTATCTCTTCACCTAATTTCAATGATCTAGTTTGAGTTTGTTAGGGTAGTGACAGTACTTTAATAACTCGAAAGAACTATTTGGATGAGTTAGCCTCGTTGAGATCTATTAGGTTTATGTGAAGAAAACCTTCGCGGGGAAGCCATAAACCATAACAACAAAACGCATGACCAAATTCCATCATTTGCGTAAGGTAAATCGCAGTGATATGTGTAGTAATTTGGGAGATAAGAGACCCTGATAGTTGCGTAAGATAAATCGCATTGTCCTGAGTAGAGTCTCGATGAAAGATCTGTCATTCTGGCGTAACATAAATCGCAGTGACCTATGTAGTTATCTTTCATAAAACAACAACAGGAAATCAGACGCAACAGGAATATATTGTCAAGACGGATTGAGTGGCAACGGTGTGCCGAAACCCTAGGAATTCTCATCTCTATCTTTATTTTAATTACTTTTAATTGTTTCCTAATTTACATTGATCAACAAACATCTCTCAAATTTCAGATTTCGTCTAGCCTTTCGAAAGGTTGTGATTCGATCGCTCAAGACACTGAACCAATATTCCCTGTGGATCGACCTCGCATATACTACTCGATAAGGATTGTGCGCTTGCAGTCCGAACCGATAGCATTTACGAGTTTATAAATATTAAAAGAAACATTGCTCTCTTTTGAGTGATCAAGCTTTTTGGCGCCGTTGCCGGGGAGTAACGGTTCATTGTGCAAGGCCTCGAAAGTCGCCCTTGTTTTGACCATCGAATCCAATTAATTAGAAACGCCTAGATTTCTTTTTACTTTCTTTATTTTCATTTTTCTTTTATTTTTAATTTCGTTTTTCCTTTTTTATTTTCTTTCTATTTTCGGTTTTTAGTTTAAATTTCAGATTTTCTTTTCTTTTTTTTAGGAACATTGCACGCTGGCCGAATCATCCGTACGAAGATCCGAGAGGATTGCTAGTAGGAGAGGACAATTCGCTTCCAAATCACCGATAAGAACCAATCATAGTTCTTCATCCAGTAATTCTGAAGGCGAAGAGGACTCAGATTCGATCAACATGAATATCCCACCGAACGAACCGATTAACAATGGAGTTCACGATGCAGCAAGACCCAAACTTCTAAGAGACTATTGCGTACCGCGCGCGAATGATCCTAATTCTAGTATAAACCCGCCAACTGTTACAAACCGTAATTTTGAGATCAAACATGCTCTCATAAATATGGTTTCACAACAGCAATTTGGAGGATTGCCACATGAAGACCCACATCTTCATTTGTCAATTTTCCTAGGGATATGCGAGACGATAAAGATCAACGGAGTTACCGATGAAGCAATCAGGCTAAGGCTATTTCAATTCTCATTAAAAGATAAAGCAAGAGCATGGTTGTTTTCTTTACCGGCCAATTCTATTCAAACTTGGGACCAATTGTTTAATATGTTTATTGCAAAATATTTTCCACCGTCCAAAACTTCAAGGTTTAGAAATGCAATTACTAATTTTGAACAAAGAGATGGTGAAACATTGTGTGAGGCATGGGATAGATATAAGGATATGTTAAGGTGTTGTCCACATCATGGTCTAGAAAGATGGCTGATTGTCCAAACTTTTTATAATGGTCTAAACCCTACGGATAGGTTGTCTATTGATGCTTCTGCAGGAGGAGCAATCATGAACAAGGAACCTGACGAGGCTTACAACCTAATTGAAGAGATTGCAATCAACCAACACTACTGGATCCCTGAGCGAAAGAAGCCAGCGCCAACACCTGGCATGCACCGAGTAGATGATATCTCCATGCTGAGCGCAAAGATTGATGCTTTGCAAATGGCACTTAACAAGCAGACCAAGCAGCGAACGGTAGCAGCAGTCAATGCCGCAACAGCATGTGGCTATTGCGGAGGAGCGCATGAGATGACCGAATGTATGAATATGACGGAACCTGAGGAAGACATGGAGCAAGCAAATGCAATTGATAACAGCTTTCGACCTCAGCCCGCCTACAACACATACCATCCAAACAACCGAAAACCATCCGAATTTCTCATACGCAAACAACCAAAGGCCTGCTGCACCTCAACAGAACTACCAACCACAATCCAATTTTCAGCCAAGATACAATAATCCTCAACAGAATTACCAACCAAGGCAATACAATCAACCGCAGCAACCAGACATCACATCACTAATGGAGAGATTCCTAGAGAAGCAAGAGAAGGCTAACGCCGGAAATCGCACAAAAGATCGAATCCTTGACAAACCGCAACAAAGACTTAGAAGACAATGTCTCTAAGATGGCAAAAGAACTCTCAACTATCACACGTGGAAAAGGCAAATTTCCGGGCCAACCGGAAGAAAACCCAAGAGAGACTTGCAAGAGCATAACACTAAGGAGCGGTACAGCTTATCAGGGACCTCCCATACCCGATCAAACTTCCGATGAGATACATGCAGAGCCATCACATTCAGAAGAGTACGAGCCGCAACCACCGGAGCAGCCCGTATTCGAACTACAGACAGACCTTACTCAGGAGAAGAATGACACCGTAGGTGGAGACGAGCGACAACCCGAACCTGAATACATTTCACCACCACCCTACAAGCCACCTCTGCCATTCCCTCCAAGGCCTGTCAAACACAATGAACAGCAACTCGCGAGATCCAAGGAGACACTCAAACAACAACATGTCACAATCCCCTTCACTGAAACAATTGCGAGCATACCCTCGTATGCTAAAATTCTGAAGGAGGATCTTTCAAATCGAAGTAGACTCCAAGAACTCTCAACAGTTCCACTCAATCTGGAATGCAGTGCGCTCGTGCAAAGCAAATTACCGATAAAGTTGAAAGATCCGGGAAGTTTCTCAATACCATGCACCATTGGCACAACCGATTTTAAGAGAGCTTTATGCGATCTGGGAGCAAGTGTGAGTCTGATGCCTAAGGTAGTATTTGACAGATTGGAATGTGGAGACCTGTCACCAACACGGATCTCATTGCAACTGGCTGACCGATCAATTCGATATCCTGAAGGAATGTTGCGTGATATCCCAATCAAAGTCGGTAAATTTTGGATACCAGCAGATTTTGTGGTAATTGATATGGAAGAAGATGAGCATATTCCTATCATCCTTGGAAGGCCATTCCTCGCCACATGTGGGGCAATGATCGATGTTAGAAATGGAAAAATCTCACTCAATGTTGGCGAGAACAAAATGATCTTCAGCATGAATGAGGTTAAGGTCCCCCTGACATAAGTCTTGTCTATAATTTGGAAACAATGGATGAGGATGGCAATGATGAATGCGAATGAATGAAATTGGAGATAACGAAGAAATGGCACACGAAGAAGAAGTGGAAAGACTGTTTATTGTACAAGACAACAGTCA